>VXBR01005532.1:2170670-2264851 GCA_013400215.1 Cisticola juncidis | reverse complement strand
TCACAGCCCCTGGAACCCCCAGAGCCCTCACAGCCCCTGGAACCCCCAGAGCCCTCACAGCCCCTGGAATCCCCGCTGCCCCCGCGTCCTCGGAACCCCCACAGCTCGTACAGCCTTTGAATCCCCGTTGTCCCGCAGCCTCCCGGGAGCGGGTACGGCGCGCCCAGCTTGTTCAGACGTTCCGCTTGTGGAACCCGCCCGGGGGTGGCTCTCGGCGCAGGTAACACGGGGATGGTTGTGCAAGGCAGCTCGCAGCACCCTCCTTCTGGTGCCCGGCCCAGTATGAAGTGGGAAACACCTGAAGGGAAACCACCTTTTCAGGTCTTCGCTCTTGACATAATAGTTTTTAAATATTTCAAGTGTAAATTTCAAAAGGTAGGAGGAAAAAAAAAATGTCCTGTCTATTCACAGGAAGATCCAGGCAGAGATATGCTTCTGCATCTATACGTTTATTTAAGAGCATACCTAGACTTCTAAAAATGGTACCCATATCCTGTATATGAACAATATACATATTGGTGTTGAGAAGTTTTCCTGTGTATTTATTAGTCGTGGGAGACTTTGAAGGAAAAAGCCATGGTTTTTAAGCTTTAAAATCATTTGTTTGTTTCTGGGCAGGGTTAGGTCTGACTGGGAATAATAACTTCCGTTTTGGAAATAGAGATATGAGAGGTTTGTTATTGAGACATTGTGAGAGAGGGGGAGATCTTGTGGTCTGAAACAACTTCAGGGCTTTAATTCCACATCCTCTGCAATATTTACAGGGCAAATAATTTATATGTAATCTGGTTTTACTCAGTGGAGCTCCTCCTGATCTATACACTGCAGTAGAAATCATAAACAGATATTCCACATCTGTTTCTGGTTTTGCACATGGGAAAAAAGGAACTGAAACCTAACATCTAAGCCTCAGGCCATACATTTTAATACTCTAAATGAGACACATCTCCAGTAGGATGACTTGCCTGCTGTGGAGTGGATATGGCTTAGTTAATTAATTAGCAGCTTTTGCAGACACTTTTTAAAGCACACAGCACAAGAAGTACAGAGCTATCAGTTACTTCAAAGCACCTCCAGTTAGCAGTGCTCTTCTGACTTTCCTCAGTTTTAAAAGCCATGTGTTTTTTGTGGTTCTGTCTCAGATGCAGTAAAGCTGCAGCACTGGCATTGAGACATACCATAGCGGGGTTTGTGGCCTTTTCCAATGACTAGGTTATATCATGGTTATAGTTCTAGATGTTAATATATAGCATAAATGATAGGCCCTGAAGTAGAGCCCTGTAAACACTGAGCATTAAGCGGATGATGACATCGTAATTAACCAAAGAGCAACGTTCCAGAGCTTGCTGTTGTCACCAGAACCTTCTGTAATTACAGCTTTGTCCATGATATCTTCCTGTTTCACTTTTTTCTCCTTATAATTCAGAGAACCAGTTAACATTTTTAGTAGAAAACAGATTGCTGGTAGAGGAATATAATCTGACAGCTAAAAATTGTAACTATCAACACTGGCATTTTACAGAGCCTAAATTGTTATCTGCATCAAATGTACTTGACTGAGTATGACAGTTCTGTCAACAGGGGATTAATGCCTAGCAGAGGTTTTTGTGTCAATCCTACTTATTCTTACACAGAAGCCAAGGGTGGCAGAGAAGGTAATTCATGGTGTTTTAGTTGTCTCAGAAGCTGAACAATTCTCTTTGCAAAGGAGTGATGACTGTATTTGAAAGGTATTTCAGATGTAGTATGCTCCCTGCCTCAAGCACTGTAATAACTGGTTTCATTTACTGCACAAAATGGAAAACAGAGATGGGGCATATCTAGACTGGTAGATTTGCTGAGTTGGAAGAGTAATTTTGGGACTTTAGGCCTCTCAGAGCAGTTCTGTTGCTGGATATTGGCTCCCTGCATCTGGCCTTTAAGAAGCTCATCCAAACAACTGTGATTGTGATGAGGACACTTTCAGAGGTAATAAATAATTACCTTTGAAATAAGGGATAAGTAATGAGGTCAGATCATGTCATATCCATATCACACACTATACATATATAGGTATTTAACTTCAAGGGAGGATTTGTGTCTTAATTCAGATAGAAAGAATCACAGAATACAAGCACAGAATGTCCTGATTTGGAAGGGATCCACAGTGATCACTGAGTCCAGCTTCTGGCCCTGTACAGGAGAACCCCAGGAATTGCACTGTGTGCCTGAGAGCCTTCTCTGGATGTTCCTTGAACTCTGTCAGGCTGGTGCTGTGAACACTTCCCTCAGGGCCTGCTCCAGTGCCCAGACACCCTCTGGGTGAAGAACTTTTGCCTAACATCCAGTCTAAATCTCCCCTGACACATCTTCTTGACATTCCCTCAGATCCTATGGATTTTATGACTTTTATGACTTTGTATTTTATTTTTATTCTTTATGAGTTCTAGCTGTTATGTGTCTTTCTGTAAATCAGTTCTTTGTTCTGTGCTTCTAAATTAAGTTGCTAATTTTAGAGAGAATTTCATAGAAAATTTATGATTTTTTAAAAACTTTTTGACCTTTTCGTATCCTTTCAAATGACAAGAAACACACTGAGTGCTCTGTAGTGGTATTTTTAATTCATTACTTTTTTTTACAAACTTCTACCAACAAAATCTATGAGCCAGTGTGACACTGAAACTTCTCAGGAGGCTTGTGCTTAGTACCGCTGAATGTCAAAATATAGTGAAGACTCAGATTTTGTAATCCAGTGGTTCTTGAACTGGAGCTGTGTGGAGCATCTCTAAAAATAATTTTATACTTTTGGAAATATTGCAGATTACAGTTCTATTTTCCTCATATAAATCCAAGGCACCTTACCATTTTGAAGCAGACATACTCTTAGATTTGTTTCACCACAACAAATTAAGATTTCTTCCTTTCCTTCTCCATCTACATCCACATTACATGGCATGAAGGAACCTTTTCAATGATAAAGACATATAAAAGGAAGAACAAAATATTCAAGATTTAGCGGCAGATTTTTTTATTAAGTCTGCTTTATTCATTCATGCGCAGGCACAATTTGCCATGTACTGTAAAGACTGATTCAAACCATGATCCCTTGTCTGATTCCTTTATCCCAGCCATTGAGATACAGACCCTGAATGTGGTGTCTGTTTTTCTTCTGTCTTCAACACTTATGCCAATTTTTTTATGCCAAACAAAGTTTTTTTTACAAGAAAACATATTCCGACTATCTTGTTTGAACACCAAGCACCATGCCAAAACCAGCGCCATCCTAAGGAACTCCCTTTCTTCTCAGGCTTTAGTGGTTTGTATTAAATGAATTCTGGATTCTCAGTTATTCTGCTGAGGTTTTTTCAAAACCTTTCTTAAAATCATCTTTTGCCATTTTTGCTTTTGTTGACCTCATGCTCTAAAATTATAGTTTGCCAGGGCTCTTACTACTTAAATTAGTGTCTAAATTATCACAGTATAATGCCTTTCTAAAGTCTAGTACTGTAACTGTGGTGCAAAATTATATTAATCCATGATTTATGATGCACAAATATTAAATGCTGTATCACTTTGTGATGTATGTGCAAGTGAATTCCTCTGTTCTGAAAAATACCATTCCCTTGTTACTGGTGTTTTCTGTGGTGCACAGAAAATCAACTTGTCCTTCATTCATTCATTTAATCCATTCTCTGTAATTTGAGGCAGCAGTCCCGACCTAAAAACCCCCTGATGTTGCAAAAAGTTTTTTTAATGTTAAGTTTCATTCCCATGTGGTTGATTGCAAGTAAAAACAAAGTAGTAGTATAAATGGGCAACACATAAAACAACAACAACAAAATTTGCTCTTTTTTCAACACACCTACTGCTGATTTATCCCATCCCAGTTTTTCAGTTTGGCATGACAAAGGCAGTATTGAATTTGTGCAAACTGTTTTGAGAAGTAAGCCACAAGCTCTTGTGGCAAGAGGCTTATTTCTTTCTGCAGGCATTGAAGCAGAGGTCTGGATGTGACCAGAAGAGAGAAGGATTTCAAGGAAATCTTCAACATGCAAATGAATCACTGTTATAAACTCTGGTTTCATTTAATCCCGTTGTGTAAATGTAAAGATCTGAGTTGCTACTGTATGGAATTCTCAAAGCACTGAATCATCTGCCACAAAGTTCCTTCCTCTGTCTGATATTTTGCAGTATCTCCTTATCAGGCTGCAGATTTGGTGAAATGTCTGTTCTTTCTTTGCCTATTAGTAGTGACAGCTGGAGTGGAAGTGCTCCTACCTTGTGAAGAGATACTACTGGATGGTATAGTCCTCCTAATCCAAGGAGTTACCTCCACTTATTTTTACAGGATCAAGCCTTACAAGTGTTTTGGGGGAATTTTAAGAAAGGACTTCATTTTAGAAACAAAAGTATTTTGATTCTTTGATGAACCAAAGAGATGTTCTAACCTACAAAAATGAGTACAGGACAATCCAATTAATCATCTCCAAAAGTATTATGGAATAAAAGTTATTTCATTTATTACACAATTGCCTCTGGCTATCATCCTGATGCCACGACTAGACTTTTTTTTTTCCATTTTACATATTGATAAAGAAAAAATTTCATGTGATTTTGCAAAAATCAAGCAACAACTTCTATGATTCATCTTTAAAATCCATGCCTCTAGACCAGTCTGTTAAAACATTAACACTTTACACTTTGAGTTTCATATTCTCTGTACTGGTAAAATGAGAGTAGGTCTTTGTGGGTGCTTTCAATTGCACAGTAAGTAAAAGAGATTTTTTGCTAATTTCTTCTTTCATAACTTTGTGCCTTCAGTTTTTTACTGCTATTTGGAAGTGGAACATTTAGGAAGAATTGAGCCAGTTTGTTTTCCTAGTCCTCAATATTGTTTTCACCTTAAATTTTTCTTTCCGCTTTCATTTCAGATCAATCCAAATTTGGATTTTTCTGTTCAATTCTGCAGATAATTTGACAATTTCGTTATTTACAGCTTCGCAGTTACTCTTAACATATTTTTCCCAGAGGATCTTGGGCTTAAAACTTTGTTACTGTGTTCAAGCCTATATTTCTAGCCAGTTTTGTAGTGGCTTTTTGTGTGATAGTACATCTGTGCGCCTTGAGATCATAGTCTTTAATGCTGAAATTTATTTTTTGCTTTTATAAAATTTGCAAAATGACAATTTTATTATTAATAAGCCTTCTTATTAAATAACATGATGTTCTGTTTGTGCCTCATGATGCACCATAACTCATTCTTTACAAGTGTAGGTATGTATTAATTTCATCTCACAGGGCATTTGTAAGCTTATTAATAAGGCCAAATTTTAACATCAGAAACCGCCTTGCAATTTAGAGGAGCTTGTCTTGTTTCCTGCTCATGAGGCAGCCTTTAGCTTCTGTGAGGGTGCCTTTGCCCTTTTAAAATTAGACTATGGCTTTGCACATTAGACAGTAATCTCAGTTAGGAATTCTGGCAAGTGTTTTCTGAAAATCCAGGTGCACAGTATCGCCAGCATTCCCCATGTTTGTGTTGGCAGCCACAGGCTCAAATAGTTCCAGCAACTAAGTGAGGCATGCATGCCCTTCCCTTCCTGAGACCATGTTGGCTATCCTTGATTCAAGATGTGGTTTACTGGCTGTTCTTCCATTTGCTCTTTTCCATGGTTTTCCCCATAACTAGTGCAAAGTTGGAGGAATAAATCTCTAGTTTCTTGATCAGTAGCTCCTAAAAATAGTCTTATTTTGGTGACTTGACACACTTTGAATTCTTTTCAGCCTATGTTCCTTTAGTTTTCTTTCCTTTGAGTTGCAAAAGCCAGAAATTCATGTCAAACTTTCTTTAGGGTTAACATTTGTCAGGATTTGCTACCTGTAACTGATAAATCTTGAGAGCTTCCATGCAATCATCTGGTCCAAATGAGTGGTGAAGGGAACACAGATTAAACAAGAGATTTTGTCATTGGATGATGAAGCAGTTAAGCCTGATAGAACAACACAAATTCCTAGATCTTATAAGAAAAATTGGTGCCTCTTCAGAAGCCTGCACATCTCAAATCATAGAATCTGCCAATTTCTTGCTCTGTCAAAATCTGTGGGCTTTTGCTTTCATAATTAAATAATACTTGCAGCTGAAAAGAAGCTTTTTAGATAAAACACCATTCCGAACAGAGGCAGAAATAGCATCTTTATTCATCCCTCTTTCATATCTGATCATCACAAAAAATCATACCTTGTAAAGCTCCTTTGACTAAACTAAAAATTGAAATGAATATTTTGTAGAAATAAATGTGGTGAAAAAGAAGGTAGCAGTTTGCTGAGCAATTAATATAGAAGGTTGTTCAACACATCATTTTCTTCTACAGTTCTCTGTTTTAATTTTTTACAAACTTTTCTTTTAAGAAAAGCCCAAACAAAGAAGAAAAGACTGCATATTATAAACTTTGAATTGCTCTTTGGTGGACATCAGGGTATTTTCTTAAAACTGTGCTTTTAACTGTGTGTCAAACCTTAGTAGTAACATTTTTCCTAAACTGTTGTTTCTTTAAGTGCATTTAGTGCATGATGAACTTCAAGGAAAATAATAGAATTATGTACTCTTTCTGAAAAACTGCTGAAAGACTTTCGGGAACATTCTGAGCATTTTTCTGTTAATTCTATGTTGCTTAATGATATTTTGAAATAGCAAAGTAATTGTTAGTGTTTGATACACAATTTTCTCTAAAATTAAAAAAAATTTGACAACAATTACAAAACCCCCAAGAAAACAGATGGGAAAAACAGTTTAAAATTTGGCAGAGTAGAAGATCTTTCTTTTCATAATTTTTTGTGATACATTGAATTAAAACTCACAGTTGCTTTGCGTATTATTCACACAAGGCCTTTTTTGGCCATCTGGTGTTGCCAAGTGCTAGAGATCCACATTTCATTTTTTAGCACTGGCCTGCCAAGTTATATAAAGCAAATGTTTGCCCTCAGTGTTGTTTTTTCTAAATTATTTGGAGTGCTGTGTTTCAGTCTCCTTTGGGCCTATTCATTTTACAGAGGTTCTGTATTCTGTCCCTTCTGTTCATCTTCCAATAACAGCAAATGCCTTACACTCAGAAATCTTTTCTTCAGTTGAAGTGGATAGATCCCTCTATTCCTTGATTCCCGCTACCCTTCACACAACCTATGCCTGCAATTTCCTGCCAGGAAAAAACCTTTTGGGAATCTGTTTTTCCCATGCTGTTTACCTTCATCCTTGATTGGTTTTCCTTCCCTGGCTAATTTTTTCTCTGTCCTCACTCTGTTATAGTGATATAATATTTACGTGCACAAGAAAAATGGGTATCAGAACTTACAGTGAATCAAATGACTGTTAAGAAAGGACTCTGAACTAGAAGATTTAAAAATGCCCTTTTTCTGTCAAGATAAAGCTGATAGCTTTCCACGGAGCCTTTAGAAGTGAATAAAATGTTCTGATATGTTGTAGTTAGTGAAGTGAGGTAATGAAATATTGTCTGTCTTTAAATAAAAATGCAGAGATCAGCTGGCCTGACAAATCCTCATTTTCAGAAATGAAATGCTATGTAAATCAGTTATGGAAATATGAGGTTTAATATGCCTTGTCCAAATTAGATCTTTCCTGCACACACCAAACTAAATATTTTGCTGTGTCTAAGTGGCTGCAAGTATATACTGAATGGGAGAGATCACAATATTAAGTTACACAGAACCATCACACATGGTGACATGGTGACATGAGGGATGTTATTAATTTCTGTTTTCTGAGAAAAAGGAATGATGCCAGAGTAAAGATTCCTGAGCTACAGTTAGTGATTGAGAAAGTAACTTGGCTTTTGTGTTTAAAGGGCTTATTTCACAGCACTTTTCACTTAATGATCCCAGTTTCCAGAAGAAACCCATGCAGCTCTGGGACTTCAGGACATATGGGATCTGCATCTTTGTTGCTGACTCTCACTTCTGTTTTAAAAGGCAGCAAGATAAACAGAAATGTGACAGGGGTTGACTTATGTCATGCCACAATTGTCCCAGGCTTAAGGTACAGTCATATGTGTGTTAATCTAAATGGTAAACAATGGTATGTGTGACTAACAGTGGAGCTTTGTTGAGTATATTTGTACCAATGATATTATGAATGATGGAATTTCAGGCACGTGTTTGGATTACTTATCCATTTCAGTCGTTTCCTGTTGTTGATTCTTTCTAGCAGTAATTTTTTCCAATTACAGGAATCGTTAGGTTTTTTTTCCTGGAGACACTAGGCCTTTAGTATAGGTAGCAAAAGAGTCTGAATGGTTTACATAGCCATATCCTCAAAGGGGCTACTGCATAGGGTATCTTTCAAAGCTTAGCAGAGTGCATACCACAGCTAGAGGATGTAGAACATCTCAAGGGTCCCTGTGGCTGTTTAACTCTTTGAAATAAATGGCTGCCTCCAGCATGAAAAGGAAAAAACCCACATTGGTTTGCTAAAGCTGTGCAAACACATTCACCCAAATAACGCAGATCAATTATGTAAAAAAAAAATGGGACATTTTAGGAGCAACATGCAGATGAAGGGAAAGAGGCACAATTTATTCAGTGATCATTTTTGCTTAAATGAACACTACATTACGAAAAATCAGCTGCTAAAAGAGATACTCTGCTTATGCAAATGAAGGAAATGGGCTTTTTCTTTATTGTTTAGAGAACCAGACGGTGCAAAAAACCAGGCCTGTTTCCAAGAGCACACACTTTGTCCTTCATGGGGAAAAGTTACAACATTTTCTTAGAAGTGTTGATCACTCTGTTTGTGGAGCAAGATACTCTTTTGCTAACACTGCTAAAGACGTGATATTTACCCTAAACCTGAATGAAATTTCATGTATCAGTGGAAATTCTCAGCAATAACATCAATTTTTAGAAATTCTATTTTATTCCCAGAATATTGTATCACAATGGGCACAACTTGCACAAAGATGAGACTAAAGCAATCTTCTTTGTGGTAGAGATGAAAGCCATCTTGCTAAATTTAGCAGTGGACTGTAAAACAAATCAGCAGTTGCAATCTGTGTGAAGTCTTATCTGCTAGAGAATTCTCATTTTGGTGATTCATTATTTCCCCTCCAGGTAGGTTCGTAATGGAATTTGAGCTCACCAGATATCTATCCTTTCTCCTGATGTAGAGAAACTGACAAACTAGGGGAAACAAACCAATTAAAAACAATTGTCTTGAATGTTACTAATTTCTTCTTGGTATTCCTAAGTCTCTATTATCTCTCATTTTCCTCCTTTTTCATTTCTTGTCCGCATGGCATTGTTTTTCCGGGATCATTCCAGGGTCCATTTTCTACTCACTGCACTTGGCACTTATATACCGTTCAAAATTACTTAATTCTTATCAGTAATTAAATGTTTTTACTCCTGGATAAAGATTGGAAATTTAAAGGAAAAATCTAAACAATTTCTCAAAGACTTCTTATGAATCAGAAATAGAATGCAAAAGACCTAGTTTGTGCTTCCCCTGAAGTGCCCAGGAATTAAATCAGGTGTTTATAAGTAGAGTTTTCAGATTAAAGCTGTGTGGCTGGGAATAAACTCTCAGGGCTTAAGGAATGCTGCTATCACAGGGTACTTGGAGAGCAATGTCTTCCTGTATTTCCCACAAACTGTTTTTTTTTCAATAAGAGAAATCTATGTTGAAGATCTGATGTGATAAGTTGGGATAGAAACTAATTAATTAATTGATTATTTATTCTTCCTTTTAAGTGTGATTGTGGCAAAACTGCTGCTTGGTATTGCAGTTCTGAAAGGGCACCTTGGGTGACACCATCATTCCAAAAGTGCAGTTAACCTTCTGTCTTCCTCATGTCTAGAGATAACGCTGAACAACAAATGCAATACCACAGATACTGCATGTCTAAATGTTTACATAATCTTAGAATATATTAAAGCTATGTAATGATGAAATCATCCTCAGATGGTGCTCTTCAGTAAACATCAAGGAATCACATCTTGGAAGATAGAGAACATAGATATAAATGAGACACTGGACATTGAATCTTCCTATTCCCAGATGCATGTGGAAAGTTAGTGTAAAGAAAAACTTTTCTTTGTAATCCTCTAAGTTCTGTGGACCACACTCCTACACATTCTTGAAATTCTCTTACAGCAGAATTTTGTAACACATGGACTGTTGCTCTTTCCTCTTCTTAAACAAAAAATAAGTTTTTAAACTTATTTTTAAACAAGGCCTTAATGTTGTCCCAATTTTCATAAAGTTTGAGAGGAATGATCCTGTAAACTATAGGTCTGTCAATAATTCTTCAGTGTCTGGTAAAATTCTGGAGATTATTATTCTGGGAATTGGAAAACACCTGAAAGATAACAGTCATTAATCACAGCCAGCATGGCTTTGTGAGGGAAAAGTACTGCTTAGCAAGCCTGATTTCCTTTTATGACAAGGTAACCCACCTAGCTGTTCAAGGGAAGCCAGCTGATCTAATATTTATGGATATCAGTAAAGCTTTCAATACTGTGTCTTACAGTATCCCTTTGGGTAAAATGTTGAACCTAGATCAGGGTAAACACATCACGTGATGGGTGAGCAACTGATTCATGGGTTGGGTGCAAAATGGGGTGACATGAGACTAGCAACCTGTCAGTAGTTCCTATGGGGTTCTGGAGGGTTCCATTTTGGGAAAATGACTTGAACACAGACTTGGAATGTGTACTAGGTATGTTTAATGATGATATTAAATTGGGAGCAGCTGTTGACTCCCTCAAAGGCAGGGAGCCCCTGCAGAAAAACCTTGACAAATCAGAGGGCTGTGGGATCCCCAACCACATGAAATTAAACAAGGGAAAGTGTCAGATTCTGCACCTGGGATGGGCAACCCTGCATGTGAGGACAGACTGGGAAATGAGGGGCTGGGAAGGAGCACTGTGAAAACGGACCTGATGGTCCTGGTCAATGGCAAGATGAATATGAGTCAGCAGTGCTCTGGTAAGCCAGGAGGGTTCTGGGGGTCGCTAGGCACAGCCAGGCAAGGGAGGGGATTGTCCTACTCTGCTCTGCACTGGAGCGGCCTCACCTCGAGTGCTGGGGGCAGTTTTGGTGTAAATATAAGAACACTGACATTTTAGAGAGTCCAGAAGAGGGCATGAAGGGTGGATGAAGATGCTGAAGGGTCTTGAGGGGAAGCTATATAGGGAGTGGCTGAGGTGACTTGGTCTGTTCATCCAGGAGAAGACTGAGGGAACCCCTCATAGCTGCCTCCAGCTTCCTCATGTGAGGAAGTAGAGGGGCAGGTACAGGTCTCTTTTCTCTGGTGACCAGTGACAAGACTCAAGGGAGTGGCCTGAAACTGTGTCAGGGGATGTTCAGGTTGGATATTAGGAAAAGGTTCTTCATCCAGAGGCTGTTTGGCCACTGAAACAGTCTCCCCAGGGAAGCAGTCACAGTACCAGCCAGCCAGAGTTCATGAAACATTTGGGCTCTCATGCACATGGGTATTCTCAGGGTTATCCTGTGTAGGGCCAAGAGGTGGAATTCAGTGATCCTTGTGGGTCCCTTGCAGCTTAGTATATTCTATGATTCCTTAAGTAATTAAGGGTTTTGGGGTCAGAGCATTGCATGGCAGTGCTCTCTCTGCTTTTTCATTTTCCAGATATTCTTTAATGAAAAGTGTTACAGGATTGGCCTCTAGAAGGTGGTAAATGAATTAGAAGAATATAATGCAGGGTATTGTCTAAATGGAATGAAGTTATTTCAACTCTAAGACTGCCTTGTCAGCCTAGTGATAGTTAGCTTAGAGTTGCAGTGTGGAATTCTATCGCTTAGAAAATATGCAATTTCCATTTGCTCCACCCTGTTTTCATTTGTATGAGGCACTATAGTTTAAAAGCAGTAAGACTGCCTGAAGATCTGCAGGAGTATGGAAAATTAGTTTACTATCCCTGTTTGACCATGTACTTGTCAAGTATGGAGCAAAGGCAGCTCTAAGAAAAGGATTTTTGCGGTTGCCTGATAAGCAAATTTTTAATTGACTAGTTGTTTCGTGTTATGTAAACCTATTGGTCTGTACTCTCACCTAAACACTTAAAAATTGTGGATACTTGCTTGCTTAGCATTCATGTCAGCAGCAGCTACTCACCTTTTCCTAGACTTAAAATTGCATTTCTAGTAGTGTTTTAACTTTTATTACCTGAAATTTCCTCTAAAAAGTAATATGAGCATTTTTGAACCTATGAACTATCACTGTTCACCCCCATGTTTTATAGATTGAAACAAAAGCAGAAAGTTTAATTTTCAGAGCACAAAGATTAGATAAAACAGAAAAATAGTGCAATTGTTTGCAGATTCAGTTAGTTAATTTAGCTATTTTAAATCAAAAGTCCTCAGTGTACATGAAAATATCACTCCTTATAGGACTCTGTGATTGAGTTATAATTCTGTCACTCAAATCCTAGGGAAACCAATTTTTTCAGATGATAAAATTCATTCACATTTTTTGTACAAGCAGCTTTTTTCCCTATTGAGTAGGAATAATCTGATTTTTCTCACCTGAATTTTCCCCTAGAAAGTTTTCTTTAGTTTTCTACTATGTGAATCTCCTCTCCAAGTACAGTTGTCTGAGCAGTTTTTGCAGAAGTGGCTCTTTGGATTGTTAACTGAGTGCCATGGCATGTGATGCTATTGCTCCTTACATGACTGAAAATACGTAGAGTATGCCATGCATATAGGAAACAAAATATGAGAAATTATTTACTTCATAAATTTTATGAGAATCTAAAGACTTACCAAGTCTTTATAACAAGGTTTTGAAGGGTTCTTAGCCACTCAATGGCTTCTAGTCATAGGAGGATTTCATCAAAAGGTTGTATTTCCTTTCAAAAACTAACAAAAACATGGGGCATGCTATATAAAAGAAAACCATCTTATCTGAACCCATTGAAGCAGCATGGAGAACTGTCATGTGGATGCTGCTTCTATAACTGCATGGAACACATCATTGTCTGGGACTTTGTCTGGTCAGGAGAAAAATCATTTGAAATGTTGGATGGATATAATCTCCTACATGAACGCTTTATTAGAGAAGAAGCATTTGCTTACTTTAACTTAGAGCTCTTCCCATGTGATGCAAACAAACTTCAAAAAAGTTTTGTGGTATTGAAAGCAAAACATCTGTATTTAAGGTCACAACGGCATTATTTCAAATTTACAATAAAACTGTACCAAAACAAATCCCTTGTGATGACAAGGCTGAGTTCCGCAACCTCATTGCATGGTCAGCAAAAAGGAGTGATTGAAAAAGCTTTCTGTGCTCCACCAAATGAGTAGTTTGGAATGGTAGATTTGAAAGAGAGTAATCCATGGGTAAGAGAGAAAATCACTACCTAGTGGGCACGAGTAAAAAAGGTGTAAAGTATGACTGTTTTCAACAGAAGAAATCCTATCATTATATCTTATATCACTATGGAAAAAGGAAGATCTGTTTAATGGTACACAGACATCGCTTTCATAGAACACAGATAAATGATGAGAAATAAAGTAAAATATATAGCAAACTGAAATTTCAATATTGCACATTGTGAATGAAAAATACAAAAATATTTTTAAACATTCTTTCTCCTCTCTTAGGATCCAGCTCTTTTCTTTTTAACAGTGTACATTTTACCCATCTGCAAGTTAATGTACATATTTAATGCAGACTGTAATTGCTTATATAGGTTTGTAAACAAGCTAAAATAGCAAACTCCAGAAATATTTTACTTTTCACCACTCTGATACCTGATATTTTTATAAAATTGTGGGTGGGATGCCTTCTAGCAAAGAGCCAGGAAAAGCTCTATTCAGTCTTGGCGCCAGTGTCAGCTGGAGCCATGACTGATGCTTTTCTGATCCCCGTCAGCTATGGCTACAAAGGCAGCTCCTTTGGAAGCTCACCAACTGGTACAAATTAGAGCAACCTTCAGGATGTTAAAATTTGTACAGAAAGGCTGGCCAGGCACAGGTGTGGCCTCAGGCAATGAAGCAGAGAGATGGCTTGATGCCTCCTTCTGGGTCCTTTTGTTTGCCTGTCTGACATAAAATTGAAAGTGATTACCGGAGTCCTAAAAGAGAGATGTAGTGATAATACACATCCTGAAGTTTCAGACTGACCAGCAGGCAAAAGTGAGCTCCTTCATGTCCTTAACATAAAGAGTTTTGTATTATTAGGATATTGTCTAGCTATTTCATGGGATTTTTAAAGTTTTGTTGTAAAATCTAAATATCAGGTTTGTGGAGAAAATTCTTAAGAAAACTGAAAGATAAGTTTTAGGGAGGAATAGCAACACACATAATATACTTTAGAGAGTCCTAGAATATGAAGTCATCTCATGCAACATCTCAGTTTTACATTAAATGTTATGTTTTTCTTTCAACTGAGCAGTTAAGTCAGCTTGCTTCTGCATTTCTTATGGTATAGACCAAATGTGACTATATTCACTCCTAGCAGCCATATGGTTTATAGAGTTTAGAAATGAGCCATTTTCTTCTTCTACAGGCATATCCCTTTTTACTTGGAAGATGAAGCTGAAATTTATGTCTTCATTTAACATTTGTTCTTTATTGGTGGTGCCTCCTTAGAGTGCTTCCCCTCTCAGAGGTGTCCTTGGTTCAGTGCAGGGTGCCAGCCAGATGCCACTGACCAGCAGCACCACAGGATGCTATTTAAGCATTTAAATAACAGTGACTCTCTCTCACACCGTAGCTAACTGCTGGTTTGTTTTCTCCTCAGATTTCAGAATTTTTAGGCATACAAAGCAATGGAAATGCCTTGTTTAAAAATAGATCTGTGTGATCTTTTCATGTTAAGATGAACTAAGGACCAAGAGGACTGCAATGGCCTCTCAAGCTAAAACAAATACAACTGGGGATTTGCAAAATCTAGTGTCCCTTTGTATTGTCAACTTACCCAGAATGAGTATCAGGTGTGGTGAGATTATTTCAAGTCAATTCTGCATGATGATTCATTTATACACTTACAAAAAAATGTATTACAAGGAGTTTTACTTTATTTCTTGTCTGGTTTTCTGTATCAAAATTGTAAGTTCTGAAGTGTTTTTTCAGTAGCCAAGCTTTTGAGTTTGCCTTGTATGCTTGAGCAACTGACTTCAAAAATCACCTGTGATGTTTGGTGAAACATTTACAAGGCATAAGACAAAAGAAAATTTTATAAGAAAGCACAATCTCCAAGACTCAAATTTAAAGAAGCATAGAGATTCATCACTGCTGAATGTCAACTTTCTTTTATTCTCAAGAAAGACTGTGCAAATATTTATAGTGAACTTGGAGTTATGTAGGATTTTATTTATTGTCTATGTTTGGGTGTTAACTTGAGCCTTCATATCTCTATACTTTGCTAATATAACTTTTGTAGTTTTACTTCTCAGCTTTCTTAAATCATGGCGAACAGCAACAATGTATTCTAAAGTAAAAATTCGAAAAGGATGAATGCTCCAGAAATAATCTGTTAATTAAATTTTTTAAATTTTAGTTTATACATATACTTATGCTCTTGTGTAATATTTTTTTCATGGAAGAGAGAAAAAAGGGCATAGCATGGAAGAAAGTGAAAAGAAGAAAATGCGAAGTAGATGATAAAAGGAAAGTTAAAAAGAAAGTGGGAGGAAAGGGAAAAAAGGATGAAAAGGTGATAAAAGGAAAGGGAAAGTGAAAAAAAGAAAGGAAAGGGGAAGAAAGGGTTTACATCTCTTGAAACAGGAAATTTATTAAACTTGAGAAGAGAGAATATGGAAACACACAGAAGTAATTCCTGGTTTATAGTAATAGATCTGGTTTTAGTGCATGAAAATAACGTTGGAAAGCCAGATAGCAAAGGTAAGTCTTCCAACCAAGCCTCTAATAAATATCACATATTTGAACTTTTCCTATTTAGAAGTTTTTCATTTTTTCTATTTAGATATGATTTTTTTTAATTTAAGGCAAAAGCATTATCTAAAATTAATAGAAGAGATTTTTTTTTTTTTTTAATATTTGTATAAGTTAAAACTACTTTTGCTAAGACCAATAGGTTTCTAGAGTACATCTAGAAACATGCTATAGTGCTAGGACTATAGCACTGAGAATCAGTTATAGAATTATATAAATTATAGAATACTTTCTTAAAAGCTACTTTATAGAAAGTCACATGCTCCATCCCTGCAGAATTGGTCTGGACACTGCCACAGTGGACAATTCCTCTGACACAGTTTCAGCATCCTTGATGAGGATGAAGTTGAGGAAGATGCATGAGAACTCACTGAAGCAGTCTTCCTCTCCTTGGAATAGTGTATTCTTTTCTTGAAAAGTATGTATTTGAAATACTGAAGCTTTTAAACTGCAATGCACTTGTATTTATCTGGTCAACAAAACAAGTGCTTGTTGATATCTTTGCTGAGCTGGCAGGCTGGCAGTCTTATATAGGATCATGAAAAAGAAAACACCACTTGTAATAACAGATTTAGTATGATCACCCTTACTTTAAAGTGAAAAGGAGGAATCATACTTCATTCTAAAAGAACCATCCATGTAATTATCATTCCAGCTGTAAATAAATATATCCTGACAGTGGTTAGGAGAGAGTGTCTCATTGTACAGCCTTTATGTCCTCAAATCAAAACAGACAGTGACGATGCTGAACATTCTTCATGTTGGCTGTCTCATCCCAAGAGAACCAACGAAGTAGCAGACAGAAGTTTCCCTTAAATCACAGTAATGCTCTGTGCCTTTGCTGTGCAGTTACTCTCTTAATGGCTTCCAGAACTTTTGTTCTGGTTGCAGGTCACATAGGCAACACCAAGCATTAAAGGTGTAAAATTGAAGTCATAATCAATTGGCATTTATTTGCCTCTTTGGAAGTATTTTGAAAACCTGCTATGGGATTTCATGACTGGAAATTGTCTCACATTCCTTAGGGAAATGGTGTCCAGGTCAGTGCCTGTAATTTAAATGGAATGAGGTAGTGTCAGGGAATTTTTATATCAGTATAGTGGTACCACTGGATATTACATTGTAATGCTAAAGGAAGTGAACACAAGACTTTATGCAAACAAGTACTGATTTCATTTAAAATGCAAACAAAATCAAAATAACTGGGCCCTAAAAATGTAGGGTTTTCTTGTGGTGGTTTTTTGGTTTGTTTTGGGTTGTTTGTTTGTTTGTTTTGTTTTGTTTGGGTTTTTTTTTGTGAAAGTGTTTAAAAACCCTCATTCAGATCATTACATAATGACTGATTATGACTGATAATTACACCATGACACAATAACATAATTACATAATTACAAATCTTTAAAACATACCATTACCAAAATGCTTGATTTAAAAACTATCAGAATCTGGATTTAAAAATCCTCATTTGATTTTTGGACATGGTAGCTCAACTCTAGATTCTTGAAGTAACTGAGTGATATCATAGTTGTCTAATTACATTTCAAATTAAAGTTTTGTGCTCCCTTTGCATTGAAATTTCTGCTACTTGAAATATCACCAGTAATTTTACAACTAAAGTAAATTTAAAGCAAATCTTCACTAATTTGAAGTTATGACTATTTAATAATATTAAGACTATTTAATCTTGCATTCATTTGGTCAAACAATCCAGTGATCTACACACCCACTGATCTTCAGGGAATACAGATTACATTTAAAAATGTTTGGCTGTCATTCCCCAGAACGGGCTCAAAATCAATCCACATTTTCATGATTATTATATAAGAAATAATTTTGTGATTAGTTTGAAACTATTATTTGAAACTGTGACAATGACAATGCTCAGCAGGAATAAAACTGTAAAACTTTTGCCTTAACTTTTTCTGCCCAACAGTATATATGCAGTGGGGATTTTTCCAGATGGCAAAACTTATACCTATAAAAAGGATGTTAGAAAGCTGTCATCAGAGAAGGACCAGGAGAGAATGATCTGTGTCTTCTCAGCTCTTCAGAGCAAGTCTGGAATGTGGAAGGCCAGAAAGGGACTTTTTTTTTTTTAAATTTTTTTAAAATTTTTTTTCCCTAGTTGTTTGGGAGTTGCACTTTTGGAAATTGATATTTGTGCTCAGTCCTCAAGCTCCCCAGTAAACAAGTTATAGTTGTGAGATTGATTCTACTTAACTCAGCATCCTTTGTTCTGTGGCAGATCTGACTTCTCTTCTGAGTCTGCTTGTATTCATTTTACATTGAAGAGCTGATAGTGACACTGTGGAGAAACAGATTCAACTGACCAGCATTTTCTATTCCCCTGCCTTAAGATAAGTCTTTTTGAAGGCTGTTATTGTCCTCTGAAAAGAGCTGCTTGGGAAATATTCTATGTAATGGTAGCTACTGAGGGTTTTTTTAATCTTTCTACTTTTGATGAGGCAAAGATTTACAGTTGTCCTTTTATTTGGAATTTTATAAATCCTGAGAGAAGGAAATTCAATGAAGGAGTGTAAGTGCTCAAAGGAGTGACATGGCATACTTAGAACAGTCACCAAGTCAATAGACAATACTAGGAAGTGGAAAATAGAAGTGGAGTCCTTGTTTGCCTGATTTGATGCAAGGACAGAACACTTCAGTGTCAGATGAATGTTGCA
Source organism: Cisticola juncidis (assembly GCA_013400215.1). Lineage (NCBI taxonomy): Eukaryota > Metazoa > Chordata > Aves > Passeriformes > Cisticolidae > Cisticola > Cisticola juncidis. The sequence goes on along the minus strand of VXBR01005532.1, from coordinate 2,246,266 downwards.
GTCACAGAACAATTGGACTTTCTTGTGTACAGACTGTCTCATTTACATCCTACATCTAAGAAACAAACCTTTCCATTTGCTCAAGAGCAAGCCCACATTTGGGTTGAGAATGCTTCCCACGGGTCATGATAAAATAGTTATTGTAAAAAAAAAGTTCTTGTAAGGAAAGAAAACCCACTCACCACCTTGAAATTACACTGTTTTTCTTGATGTGGCTAGATTGTAAGGAATTCTAGACAGGATATAACTGCTCTGAGAGTTTCTTTTAGGAAAGAGTCACTTTTAGTCAGTGTCTGTCAACATACATCCCTTTTTTGAACCAGCTATAGTATTCATCATTGAAATCTGCCTCTACTGGAAAATAGTAACTCTTTCCAGGACACAAATTTTTATTCCAAAGCTGAGCTTTGTAAGAGTCTGTGAGATAATGTATAAGGTCAGTTGTGTAGTGCCTTGGTACATTCACACAGACTGGTATGAGGCCGTATCCCCATAATAAGCACAGTTGCCACAAATCTTGTGTAGCTACACTGGTACTTTGGGTTAGCCAAGTGCCTGGTGATTGTCTAAATACAAGAACTTTTTTTCTGTTTCCCTCTAAATGATATTGTAGCTTAGGTAGGAAAAATTCCAAAAACAATGTATTGCTGAGTGGTTCTGAGAGTTTCTTTTAGGAAATATTTTAAAAACACACTGCAATTGTGACACTAATTTGTCAGTGGAGGACTATGTAACCTAAGCTGACTGCTTTGATAGTACCAAAAGTGTCTGAAATCTAATATTCCATATTTTGCTATACCTTATATCTCAGGGTTGCTTCAATGAGCATGCACCCTGTTAATATACTAATGAAGGCAGATGGGTCCTCAAGGAGAGAGGCTTTATGTTCAGTGTTCTGGCTTCTGCACTTGTCTCAGCTCTAGAAATACTTGCCCAGATTAAATCTCCTGGGAATGTGTCAGAGCTCTCATTTGCATGTCAGTGATTGAAAACAGGTTAATAACTCTGCATATGAAACTTGATGAATCGTTCTTCATGAAAATATAATGCAGACACATTTGCTGAATTTATAATTTAAAATGTGATTGCTCTTAGAAATCACATGTGAGGCTAAGGAAAAAACCTGTGGTGCTTTTAACAGTATTTAAACAAAACGTGAGAGTTCAAGAGTTGGACCTGATGATAGTTGTGTCTCTTCCAACTCAGAATATTCCATGATTATACAATTCTCAAGTGCTGAGTCTATGAAAACAAACATACTTTGTGTATTTGCTTTTTAAATTTTGGTAGATGATTTGAATTCTGTAAGTTGCTTTTTTCCCGTTGTTTTTAATATTTGTATATTTATTTTAAATGGCATTGGCAAAGGAATGTTTTTGAATTTTGCCTGTTTACAATAGAACACAGATGGGCCAGAATTTTGATGCTTTCCTAAACAAGGGATGTAGGAGACACAAGAAACAGGGCAAATTGTTGCCAGACTATCTTGTACTGTATGGTGATGAAGTCTAGCAGCCTCAGTCATAAATAAGGTACTCAGCAAATGAAGTGGAAAAATTAACACATGCCAGTGTAAGGAACAAATCAGAGGAAAGAACAACTTTGGTAAATAAACAAATATTAGAAAATGCATTTTCCTCTGGGCATGTTGTCAAAGAATGGGAGTTTCAGTCCTTTCCTCAAATTCATCTTTAAACTGCCAGATGTCAGACGCTAAATATCAGACAAAATGACTTTACTAGAATATGGTTTTCTTGTAAAACTCACCTTTATCCTGAGCCTCTTGAGAGGGCTGTAAAGTAAAACAAGTGTTCTAAAATCTCTTCTATATGAAATCCATATCCATATATGCTGTTTTAATAGGAGGAAAGGCATTGGAAACATGAAAGCAAGCAGAATTTAAAAGCAAGCACATGAATAAAGAAGAACAAATTAATATAACCTTTAAATACAGAAGTAAAAAGTAAATCCATGATTTTGAGTCCATCAAACAAAAAGGGCAATAGGAAGTGACAAGTCTGCAAAGCAGCTCTTCTTTTACCTCTTCTTTCCCTTTAATAGTTTTTCTTTCTTTCAGTGGAAAGTGTTGGCTTCTTTTTCCACCTTGTTTATTTTTTCCCTTTTCTTTTGGTGAAAACATGTTTCTTTCCAGAAATCCACTCTGCCTGCATCCTGGCAGAAACTTCCCACTGTCCTTAATATCCCCTCACACTTAGCACAGCACAGGTGTTACCTCAAATGAGAAGTTCATTGCTTGCCTCTTCTTTTTCTAAGATGCCCAAATGCTTCTTGTACGTGATCCAAATGTCTGCCAAAGACCACTCTATCCAAGTCCACAAAGATCTGATGGAATTATCTGCCTGAATGTCTAGTCTTTAAAGGAAACTGTTATTTTGGATGATTCATAGTGACTGCTTATTTTGCTACTGCTTCAGTAATAAACACATTTTTAATGGCTCTTAGAAACAAATCCTGCAGTCCTCACTGAGCAAAACTCCTACTGACTTCAGTAAATTTTTCTGAGCAAATTGAGAAAAATGGCTTTAGTATTTGCCTGAATATAAGTTACCTGAAATGTGCATGTTTTTCAAAACATTAATAAAATGTATTGATTTTTTTTTAACTTTTAAAATTACATCTTTCAATATCTTTGCCTAGTTTGCCTTCTGAAACCAAGAAAACACTTCACCATTGCTGCAATTAAGTGTCCTTCAGGCATTTGGTTTTTCCCAAGAATGCCAGGGCCAAAATTCCTTTCTGAAGTGTTTTGTGAACTGGAAAAAATGTGTATTCTGGTTTCTGGCATATGTATAAGCATGAGTTGGCTACTATTTCTCTGCATACTTTAATGGTCATAATAGTTTTCCATTACTTGTTAACTCCTGTTAATAGCACTGCATCAAGGGATCACAATAAAAGTAGGGTTGATAAAATTCTGACTCACATGTAGCAAATGGGAAGTTTGGCTTAGCCAATGATTGGCTCCCTTTGATGTGTCACGATATTACTGTAATAAACACAGTAGCAGTGTGTGGCACTTTTATTATGAATATGTACCCAAAGGGCAGATAAAATCTGGCACTTAGATTGTGCTTCAGTTCTGGATGCACCTGTTTCTTGTGGGTGGCAGAAGGAAATATGACAGCTGCCTATCTACTCATTCAGAGCTAGAGATGGCTTGGCTCAACTGGAGAAGCTGAAGTGCTGCAGAAAAGCAGAGAAAGAGATGGGCTAAATTTAGGGACAAGATTATTTTTCCAAATCTGATATTAAACTTATTGCTTAGTATTAAACAAAAGTGATTTTTTGGTGACTCCTTAGCACTGGAACAGAACACAGATAATGCAGTCTTTCTGTCACACCCCACATAATATGATAATGTAAAAGAATAAGATGTTGGTAGAACAGCTCATGTACTTGAAGTTGAAAGACTTGGGCTGCCCGTATCATGGCTTTTTCATCAATGCAGATGCCTGATAAAGAGTTGTTTATTCACACCTGAAGTTCTTGTTCCTTTTGTATGGAAAACAAAAGATGCTAAAATATGTGCAATGATAGCTTTTGTTGTTAGGTTGCAGAATAACTTCAGAAGTTTAGGCTGGCAATGGCTAAACATAACATCTCAGCAACCTAGCCTAAAAAGGGGCTCTTAACACACACTGTTCTCTGAATCATACAAGAACTCTCTGGCAGGACAGAGGAATACAGCAAGCCTTTTTTGAAACACTTTTTTCCAGGTCTGTTCTACATGCCACTGTTTCTGCTGAATTTATTGCTCCTGTTTTCCTGAGCACATAGCCTGTCTCTCAGCTCCGAGGAAATTAATCCATCACCATTGCACCTTTCTATTTCCCTCCTCCTTTTAAAAATCGTTGCTCTATCCCTGATTTTTTTCTTGTAAATGAGATACAATTTTGCACTGAAATAGATGTATTTCTTTAAAATGTCCAAGTTAGAGTTTCCATAAAGGACTGACATATGTAAATGCTACCTTTATGTTTTTTCCTCTAATGGTTAGATATGAGAAGCTGTGATAAGAGGAAACCATTATTTAGATGGCAATTTTTTGCTGAAGTTGGAAATACCAAAATTAATTTCTTCACTTTAAATCTATTATAGGCACAGATGTTCTCTGGTGGGAAGAAATATTCTTCTGATCTCAGTGATTTCTCCCCTGGATATACAAATGCACTCTAGGCAAGTTACAATGCTAAGGTCAAAGAATTTTGAACCCTGGGGGGTTTGAACGTACTTCAAAACTTTCTTATTATGTCAATGTGACTGGAACAGGATAAACAGATACATTTTAAGTCTATTGCTCTTTCTGTTAGATGTCTTCTGTACTACATCTAAGTTATGTATACCTATTTAAACTTTTATAAATAGCATTCTACAAACCAGATATTGTTATACAATCATGTATCAAGACATGAAAATAAATGAAACTTTTCTCTGTTTTCCAAAATAATTCTGCAAATATTCTGAGCAAGTGACATACTTTGCTGGAACATTTCATTTGTCCATTGTAACTATTGTCTTAAGTTTATGCCCTCACCCTTAGATTTTGCAATTGAATTTACAGTTATTTACCTTCCAGAGTATATACAGTAACATATTAAAAAAATAAAATGGATAATGTAAAGACTGTATCTATGATTATGCCCATGGCAGGGGGGTTGGCTAGATGATCTGTAAAGGTCCTTCCAACGCAAACCATTCTCTGATTCTGTTATTCAAAGATAAGAAAGCACCACACTTTCAAATTCACTTACATATTTCACTGAGATAACCCAAAACTGGATTCTGTCTTCTGAAACATTAATGGGATCTAGAGAAGCATTGGAGAAGTAGATTCACTTTGCAATAGACAAAAGAACAAGGCAGTGTCAGTGTACTATATTCTTAGCCACAGCCATCCAGAGCTATTCTTGATGTATATGCAACAGGACATAATTACCAAGTAATTGCATTTTTTCTTTCATGAAATGCAGCCACTATGGAAGGATTCTCCTCTGCTGCATGATCAGGCAAGCCATGTCTTCTCATCATGATCAGGACAATGGTTCTTGACAGAGCTAACATTTTCCAAGGAAGATATTAACTAACTTTTATTAGAAGTAAGAATGCCATTGCCGGGGTTTTTTTGATAAGCAGCAAAGACCCACAGACACATTTAGGACATGGTAGACAACTGCTAGGCAGGCTGAGAGCCTGGCTCCTTCCTCTTCTCAGGTTCTTCAGCCCTTTCTCAGTTCTTCATAGATAAAGTGTTGGCTCTGTTAAAGTCAGCAGGAGATAGGTCTTTAATTTAAGCAGGTCCAGGATTTCACATCATAATCCTGAAACTCACTTCATGGTCTCTTCCAGACAGCACCATGGAAAGAAGGAAGATTATGTTCTTTCGCAGTGATTGATCTGAGGTTTTCCTCATACTTGACATGAAATATGGAGCATGCCTGAGAACATATGCAAGAGACTAAACATTCATCCTCATAATGCTGTTGAGAATCCATTTGCCTTCTTTGTTTTTTGGTAGAATATATGAATCATTTTAATTAAGACTGGCCAAATGGATTGAAGGATCTTGAACATTCAGTAACGTTTGCAAGTACTTGGCAGTTTGTTCTTTGACTTTCATAATGAATTTAGCTATACCATCTCCTGTTTCTGTCCAGAAGCAGAGGGACTGATATATTTCATGAAATATGGCTCCTAGATAGTCCTTAGCCTCCGTAGAAGAAATTTAAAAAAAGGTGTCTAGAACTGAGATATTTAGAGGGCACATTTTCAGAATACTTCAGCATCTCAGCTTTTGGATACTGATTATCTGAAACAAATCCCTGCATCTCTGAAGACTTGCCTACCACCTACTTGGTTGAACTATGATGCTTACCAGGGGCTTTGTAAGGACTTGAATTTTAGTCTGGACTGTAAGTTCTCACTGTGTCTTTGGAACTATATCTCAGCATAACAACACATAAGAAAACAATAATGTGAAAGGGCTTTCATTGAAATTGAAATAGAACTAGCTATTGTGGTTCACCCTCTGTCAGATGTCCTATGCCTGAGGTCACTGGATTAGACCTTGACAACACTGATAAGATTAACTTGTCATTCCTGGTGTTGAGTTGCAGGTTTATGGATTTGGCTTCTACTGGGAGTAGCTCCAAGGATAGGAGGAAAAACAGCTTATAAATTCTTCATAGTTGGCCAAGAGCCACTTTTTGGCTGGCTTTGCAAGTGTTATTATTTAAAAGGTGCTTGGAGACATGAGAATAATTGAAGAGTAAAAAAAACAGTGACAAATACTGTAAAGTTTTTTCTCTTGTAGAGTAACTGATAAAAACTGCATTCATTATTATCTGCAGTAATGCTTCTCATCACAAGTAAACATTCTGTCTTTGCTGCAAGAGTAAGCACTCTTCAGGCAGATCACTCATTGACTTAGCTATATTTACTACTTTGTTTATCACTCATTTCCTTGGAACATATTTGTGAAAAATGGGGCAATTTTATTTTACTAAGATTTATTGGACTTTGACCAATAAAGTTCATTAACTTATTGTCTTTTACAATGTTCAAACTGAAGCTGTCTGGAAAAGACAAAGAACGACAGGTTTTTGTTCAGAAGAAAAGAAAACAATTTTGACAAGTCAAATCATTTATTTGGGAGCATGGAGTAAGTACTTATGGTCATGTAGTGAATTGAAACAGATAAAGTTACTGATAATTTGCATGGAGGAGTCTCTCAGACCTTGTTTCATTTCTAGCTGATAAGGACCTAATAAATGTAGTGGGATTCTGAGAAGATACTCCACAGGCTATGGAGACATTCAGATTTTAATTTTATTGCTTTATCATCCATCCGAGAGAATGCAATAGAATCCCAAGTCAGGGATTCCTCTGTCTGTTGAGGCCATGAAAGCCAATATGACAGAAAACTTCTTGCTTTGAGTTTGGTAGACTTCTTCATAGGTGACTAGTGCTAGCTGAAGCTGTGGGGAGCAGGTGTCAGGAAATGCAGTAGTAGTGGAACCAGGTCTTGGCTGCAGCTGAGTAGTTCACAGAAGAGCTGAGCGCCACAAGATTAAAAAATTAGCTATACTCACTCTTTTCCATAAGTGAGACTAGCTAGGGATAAACAAAAATGATGGTATTTTGCTGTGCTTGCATTATAGTTACATCAGAGTTGTGATGGTGTAATTGTGACAAAAAAAAATTAGTCTCATTAATTTAATACTTACTGGTGGGAATTCTGATCCAGACCTTGGAAAATCTGTACCATGTCCTGCTGAAAAGAATTCAGTGTTCATGCTTGGATACTAATTAGCAGTGTTAGCAAATCTGAAACAGGTTGTTGTCCCTCTCTTTGACATTTGTTAGTACTTTTCCTGGAAGCAGCAATAAATTTAGTAATTGAACTTGTGCAGACCAAAAGATTTCTCAGTAGACCTTTCTGTAGAAACAACTTTAAAATGTTTGAGGTTTTTTTTTTTTTTTAATTGAAAGGTGATAATTATGTAAATGCATAAGTATATTGCTCTATAAATTTTTTGTTTTTCTTAATGACTTTCTTTATTGCCTGCTACAGAACTTTAGAAGAGACAGAACTAGACAGACTTTTCATCTTTCACAAAATGCCCTTATCTACCTAAGGTTAATGCCATTATCTTCCTAAGTGCTTCCTTTTGTGAGCAGTAGTTAGGGATTTGGGCTGGAATGATGACAGATGCTATTCAGGTTGTCTTCCACCGGTTTCAGAATACTCTGGGGTGACAAATTGCATTCTGGCTCTCAGGCCCCTTGTTTCAACAGTCAACAGATGCCTTTTGAATGGGAAAGTTTGGCTCTTGTCACCCAATTCCTTTTTGGCAATGTTTCAAAAAAATATTGAAAGCTTGAATCTTACTATGAAAGCAAAATACATCTTTGCAGACAGCTCTGCCACCTGTGCTTCAGGTTCTCTAAAGAAGTATTTCCAAAAATTTGCACAGTATTTAAGATTCGTCAGTGTAGTAGATTAAAAAGGGTTTTGTAGCCCATGTGCTTATTATTTTTTTACCTTTTATTTTTTTTTTATATCAGGCCTGCCTAGAGACTAAGAACAAATGTTGCTTACTTGTCTGTGGATACATATGTATACAGAATTTAAAAGAAGTTTTAAAAAATAAGCAAAGTTTTTGCTTACGGAGCCAGAAGACAGAGATCTTTGGCTCAAAAGGCTTCAATTTCATCTTCCAGTGAGAATTTTTGAATTTTTCTGAGAAGCTCTAATTGGAGGCTGCTGTTCTAAACACAGGAGACAGGAACAGCCGGTGACATTGGGGTTTGCATCCCCTCTGTGAAGCAGCTATTTGCTTCAGCCCTTCAAAACATTACATCACCATTGTCACAATTAGAGCTGTGGTGGGAGTCAGTACAGAAATAGTTATGATTTTACATAAATGGAAGACTCTCTAGAACTTTGGGTCTGCAAGAAACTGAAATGGCTATGAGAACCATTTTCACAGAAGAATTAGGCTAAAGATGTTTAAAGGGTTTTTCTTGAGTTATGACATTTTTTCTCCATAAAATATTATTTTTCATGAAAATATTTAGATGCATTTACAGATGAATAACAGATTACATTCCCCTTGGAATGTATATTTGTGTGATTTAAGACATATCTCGAGGTTATTCAAGATAAAAATAGACCAGAGGATAATTTATTAGCAACATGCTAATAGAGGGAAATAAGAATACAATAACAATAAAACAATTAGTACACCATTTCCAGATAAAGAATACCAAGTGCTTATGCACAAAATATCAGGACACTGACTTCCCAAGTCCTTATTCGGACCCTTGATCTTACATTAAATAGTAGTTATAGGAAATGTTGCTAGTTGGCCACTATCAAATTAGTGAATAATTGTGGGCTAATTTATTTTCAAGTCTATGCTCACAAAATCACTATTATATTTGAACCAATTGATGGTTCTGCAGCAATGCAACAGAGGATGAATTTTGAAATACTGTAATTGGTGCAAAACTTGACTAAAACAGAGAATTTTTGGACAAGAAACAGAAAATCTGATCTCCCTAATATTTCAAATCAACCAGGTCTTGGTGGATTTTTTTAATTGACATATTTTTGTGTACATTTTATTGTTTACTATAATTGTGTGTCCCATAGAATCTACTTGAAACTCCTTCAGAGTATCCAGAAAACGGACTTAATGAAGGCGTTAATTTCCTTTTGGAGAAGGGAGGAATAATTGGGTATGATAACAGGAGTCATGACACATCCTGAGTTTGAGCAGGTATCTCTGAAAACCTAGAATGAGTGGCAAGGTAGCTCCATGCACTAAGAATCAAAAGAAAGAAAATACCTTTTATAAACTGAGAACTGTGTAGACATTTACAATATATAGAAACAATGAATTTCTTAAGGGAATGGAAATAGGGGTTGCTTATCTCTTCTGCTGTTGTGCTCAGTAAATGTTATTGCATACACTTTCTGGTAGATTAACAGATGGTTTGGTAAATGTTTGTGCTTGAGTAGTGCCTGATTTCAGAGAATTCTTAAACACTGTTTCCAAAAGCCAAATTTTGAACCCACTGAACTTCACTTTTGCAGTTGCTTTGCCACTTGTAAGTAGTTAATTGATATTACAACACACTATAAATTACTATAGATCTAGTAAACGACTACTACTACTACTACTAAATTTATTACTGGTAAGTTACTACAAATCACTATAGAGTCCTACAGTGTAATATAGTCAGCAATATGCCAGTAACAAAATTAAGCTTGTAGTATAAATTCACTTGGATTTGAGAAGGCTGTTTTGTGGAATATCCAGTTTCACTGTGTGTGGCACAGGTTTTATTGCTTTAGCTTCATCATGTGCAGCATGATGTGACTGTTACTGGTTATTGTATGGGATCCATTCTCATCATCACGAAAATCTCTTTCTCAAAATCTTCAATGTGCATGTAATTTCTGTTAAGACACTGTATTTTCTGCTGCCAGAAATATGTTTTATATGCTGCTTGTATATCCAGTTGCAACTATTTTTGTCCAAACATACACCAAAGGGACCTATGCCACTGATGACTTGTGAGGTTCTTCTGTACTGCATGGAAAGAAAAAAAATGGCCTATTTCCTTCCTCTAGAGTGTGATTTTCTGACCATAAATCTCACCAAATAAGCACACTATTGCCAAGTAAGCTTTGAAAATGCCTAACTCTTACTAAGGCAACTTACAGGATGTCCTATATTAATCTCCATGATTGAGATCTTTGCATTTTTTCCCTTTCAATGACAATATTGAATCTCTTGTATTAAACATGCAGGTATTCAACAGCCACTTCTCTCCCACCCCTATAGATGGTGCTTATTTTTTTTAATGCATGAACAAACCCTAGAGTATCTTACTATAAATGGACCCTCCACAACTTATAGTAAAGAAAAATTCCACTTCCCGTTTTTATCTTTTAGAACACTGGAATACAGGGTATTAAAAAATTCTAAGAAACAATTTTTTTTTACTTTTTCAAAACATTTTTATTTCTATCCAACTGCTGGAAATCTGAGTGGCTGCAACTTTTAATTTAATTATTCATGACTAGAAAGCTAATAAAATATGGAATTTTCTGGAGTAATTCAGAATGGCTGATTTTCAAGATAAAGAAGCAAGCTTCTCCCTTGTGAGGTCTCCAGAAAGAGCAGCTGTCCTCTGCTTGGCAGAGAATGATCCATAAGTCTCTTCTTTAGTGTGCTTTGAAATGAAACTGTTCTGGTCCTTGCCTGAATGAGGATTGCAGGGAGAAAGGTTGCCCTGTTGTGAAAAGGGAGTCAGATGGGTCTAATACCATTAGATTTAATTTTTTACTTTTACAAATTTTTGTTGTCATAATAAAAAATAGCTACTTATTTTTGGGTGTGAAACTTGTCTGTGTCAGTCCAAGCCAGAACAGCCTCAACCATGTGTTTGTATTTTGGTCTGACTTGCTCAAGAAGCCTCAGCACACTACACAAAGCTTCTCTGTCTCTAGGCTGAGTAACAGCTATATGATACTCCCAGACATACCTTTCCTAGCCACATGACATATTGCCATTCCAAGTACTGAAAGTCTGTATATTTCTCTTTCCTGTTATTATAAATTCCATGTAAAAACTAAACTTCAGAAATACAGTGAGGTATTTGCTAGAGACTTGAACCTAAGAGTCAATGCTTTTCTGGGACCTCTTCTGTCAGTTTGGACCTCTCCACACACTCTGGTGGCCCTTGGGGGGTGTGTGGAGACCTACACTCAAAATGGGGGCGCAAGAAAGAGAAATGATTTTATAGGCATAAGTGGTAATGACCTGAGGTGGCCCCTGTAAATCAACAAAAATGTGCAAAAGATTTTGGTTGCATGAGCAGAGAGAGAGATTGAGTCACCTAAAAAATAAAGGGAAAAAGGAACATGTTTGTTGGAAGCCAGCAGGGACACATGAGAGTAGAGAAGAAAAGCTCAAGATGGAAGCTGGATGCAACAAGCTCCAAGAATGAGAGATGCATGGAGTGAAGGAAAAGAGGTGTGTGTACAATTCAGAATCTGAGAATGACACAGAGTCACAGAATATTTGAGGGTGGAAAGGGACCTCTAAGAACATCGAGTGCAACCCTCCTGCTAAGGCAGGTTCATCCAGAGCAGCTTGTAAAGGATCACACAGGTAGGTGTTGCATATCTCCAGAAAAGGAGTCACCACAATCTCTTCAGGCAACCTATTCCAGTACTCTGTCACCCTTGAAGAAAAGGAGTTTTCCTCATATTCATATGAAACTTGCTGTGTTTAAATTTGTGCCTGTTGCCCCTTGTCCAAGTGCTGGACTAGCTGAAAAAATGTGTCTAAAAGGCAAATTTTGTTATCATTTATGCTCTAGTTCACTATTTATGTTTTGATTAAAAAATATTTGTGGTGAGCAATTCTCTTCTTTGACCTGATTCCCCTTATGGTGGAATTCTCCATTTGGTTGACTTGAAGAAAGGAAAATTAAGTTCCAGGGTGGAATGGTCACTGTCCATTTAAACTTGCTTTATTTGTATTCACCTGTGTCTAAAGGAAAAGAAACTAGAAGTTATAGGAAAAGGGAGAAAAGAAGAGACCATAGTATGTGAAGGGCTTCACACTGATTATGTCTACTTGCTGCAAGGGACACAAGTTTCTTTGTGAAGAACAAGACCTAATTACACAAAAAGTGCATATTGAGTCACCAAAACTTACAGTTGGATATTCAGCTATAGAAGAAATAAGGATTTGAAATATCCCAAAGTCCAGTGAACATTCCAGCTTAGCTTGTGTCTACAGGCATAGTTAGTGTGCATAGTTGTAACTTAACTTGAAATGTCAGAGTCCTGTACCATAATGATTGTCATGGAGGCATTCTTAGTGAGCCTCTTCCTGCACACAACAGGCCACCAAATAATTACAGGCTATAGTGGCATGGGATCCTACATACAGACAGCTCTGCTTACTGAGAAATGGGGGTGGTAAGTCCCCCATCTGCAGCTGCTTATTCCATGCAATAACAATATGAATAATCAAAATTCTTTAATTAAGGATCATCAAAGAGAAGCAAATGAATGGTAAAAGGATCAGTGGAAGCTACTGCACATATTGCTCTCTCCCATGTCCCAAGCAAGAAATGCAAAAAATATGATTTTTACTGTCATTACTAACGTCTATCTGAATCTTTCTTAATGAACTATATTCAAAGTATTCTGTAAGAATACACCGTTTCAAAATGACAAGTTCTACTGTTAAAAATGGCCCTGAGCCTGGACCTGGCTATCCCAAGTTTTATGGGAGAGTGGGTGGAGATAATGATCTAAAAATAGATGCATGGTCACATTTTTCATATAACCTTTCTCTGTGAAAAAAACAAAACCAAAACCAAAACAATCTTGAATGCCTCTAAACTTTGAAATGTTGGTGCTGGAAATCGAGATCTCTCTTCTGCTTATGTGGCTTAGGTTTTTTTCTTCTTACTTTTCAGTCCTGACTCTCTGTTATGCCATCTTTGAAATTTTATAGTGTTCGGTTTATGTTACTTAGTTTCAACATTGTTAATGATGGCTCATACTTGGTAAAAGCATAGGTCATCACAGGAGCAAACCTGAGAGAATGTCTTGTTCAGAAAGATGAGGTACACTTATGGTACTTGCCATAACCAGTCACAATTGCCTCTAGTTCTAGAAAGCAGAATGCAGTTGAAATATCTGAATTGCTATAAACTGGGATAGTTCCCTAAATTTAAGTGGTGCTGATTTGATTTATAGCAACAGGGAGCTGGTCCTCGTGCATGAGAAGAATAACATAACTCCTGCACACACTGTGTTTTCCTGCATGTAAAATTTTTGATTACCCTATGTTTATTATTTTTGAAAAGGGGTGGTAATAGAAAATCACAGCATTTAAGGAGGCTGAGGCTATTTTGCCAAGAACAACATCATATACCATCTTTTACTTCAGGATAAAGCCTGTTAAGTATCTAGCAGATTTCTTTTCAATCAAAATAGAGTTAATATATTATACGTGGTTCTTTAAAGGCTACATGGTTTCTGAAAAAGAGTCTTATGGGATCAAACTGAATTCATTGCTGAACTTGATATGGAGATGGTGAAGCTCATTAAAAAGCTTCATGGTGGGTAGTCAATGCCACTACTACCACAAATCTACAAATTTTTTCCAAATTACTATTACAGGCATACTTTGGTTTCTTCTGAGCAAAAACAAGTGAGACTGTAGAAAAGAAAGAAGGAAATGAGATGTGTGTCTCCATTTGATTAAGTCCTACTAATTTGCAATAATATATTGAGTATCACTGTAAAAATCATTGACATGCCAGACCAAAACACAGACAATAGTATTAGGTATAGGCCTTCCAGTTTCAAAAAAGGATTTTGATTCCAGTAACCTAACTCCATAGCTCATTGACAACTGATTTTGACCAAATTCTGCTGTAAGAACAGTTGTCTTCCTACTTTTGATGTTTTTTCCTTACAATACTTTATTGTGATTAATCTTGCATTCTTAGTGTTGTATTTAATCACAGTACATTTTAAATACAAAAGCTTAGGCACTTGGATTGGAGTTTAAGAAGAATTTAAGAATTAAATTCAAGAAAGTAATTTCCAAGTCTTCACTTAGTCACTGCTTTTATAGTTCTTAAACTACCAATGCCATTTTCTAAATCCACAGATCCCCAGGTAAAACAAAAAAAAAAAAAAAAAAAAGCTTCCAGACATGGACAAAGAATTTCAGTTTTGGTTTTTCTGAGCATTTTAGCACCTATCAGAAACACAGAGAGTAGCAATCCATACTAAGTTGCTATAATGAGATGATTTTCATTTCACTTGCCAGAAAGGAGTCCAGCTGTGAACTGAAGGCTACAAAAATTACAAAAGAACACTTTTGGTAGCCTGTATTTTTTAGGGCTTCTTAAATGTTTGGAAGAAGTTGTCTTTGTAGTTAGACATAAATTAGGTTGTGAAGGAGCAACATGGAAGAGAATTAACTAACTTTGCAAATACTTTAACATTTAGAATATTAGATTTATTATTCTTCACATTTAGATAGGATTGTAGCAAATGTTTTTCTTTGGTTTTACTCCAGATCAAATGACCTTGGAGAAAGTCCTTGTATCTCTTCTTGAGAGGATACATGATCTTCTTTACACTAGAGAAATGCCAGAGATCCCCTGTTTTCAGATCTCTAATATCAGATGCTGAGAAATAGAAGGCTGGTTTGGTCAGCACCCATAAGTATTGGTAAGTATGGGCCTAAGTACTGGCCTTGCCAAACAACTTAAGACATTAACTGATCACTTCTGCAATGCCATGGGACATGGCCCAGAGAAATTCTTCAGCCAATGCACGTGCAACCTAGGAATTCTCTACACACCTGCAGGGTATGTCCGCTGTGCACATGTAGTAGCTCTGATCCATCCATATTAGACCTGCCCCCCACCCTGACATGGCTTCATGCCACTCATCTGTCACGACAAAAAGACCTGTGCCTGCCCCTCTGCTGCCCCTCATGAGGAAGCTGGAGACAGCCATGAGGTCTTCCCTCAGTCTCCTCCTGGATGAACAGACCGAGTGACCTCAGCTGCTCATATGTCTTCCTGTCTAGACCCTTCCCCATCTTTGTAGCCCTCCTTTGGATGCTCTCTAACACTTTATGTCTTTCTTATACTGTGGCTCTCAGAACTGCCCCCAGCACTTGAGGTGAGGCCCCCCCCGGGCAGAGCAGAGCAGGACAATCCCCTCCCTTGCCCAGCTGTGATGCTGTGCCCGATGAAGCCCAGCACAGGGTTGCCCCCCTGGCTGCCAGGGCACTGCTGGCTCATGTTCAGCTTGCCACAGACCAGCACCCCCAGGTCCCTTTCTGTAGCACTGCTTCCCAGCCTCTCATTCCCCAGTCTGTCCATACAACCAGGACTGCCCATCCCATGTGCAGAATCAGGAACTTTCCCTTGTTGTAGTTCATGTGGTTGGCAATTGCACAGCCCTCTGATTTGTCAAGGTTTTTCTGCAGGGCCTCCCTACCTTTGAGGGAATCAACAGCTCCTCTTAATTCCGTATCATCATCAAGTTTACCTAATATATCTTCAAGTTCTGCATCCAAGAAATTTATGAAGACATTGACAAGCACAGAGATGAGGGTGGAGCCCTGAGAACCCCACTAGTGACCAGTCATCAGTCTGATGCAACCCCATTCACTACAACCCTCTGTGCCCAGCCCATGAGGCAATTGCTGGCCCACCATAGGATGTGTTTATTCAGTTGTGGGGTTGACATTTTATCCAGAAGGATACTGTGAGACACAGTATTAAAAGATAATAATCACTATGACCTAAGTTAAGAAGATATTTTTGGCTTCACCTTATGGATCACATAAGATTCCATGACACATTGAAATAGGTCGTTAAATCATGTGCTTACAAATTCAAGCAAGAATGTGGAGGTGAAGACATGGGTATTTCTTATTACTGCCTGAAATAAGTTATTCATGGAAAAATTAATTGCCTTACTATATGCATTGACCTATTTTTCTAAAATCAAGGAATGTATCTACATAGGTTAAACCCTGAATATGGTGTCATCCAGTAATGAAAGAACCTCCAATGTGCTAAGAGACATAGCACAGTTACTATGCATGAACACTGGAAAATGAAATTTTCTTTCTTGGAATTTGATAATGTAAAATTGTTATGTTGAGCATCTAGGACTGGATGAGCATTTTTCAGGGAAAAGCATATGGTTTCTCACACAGGGCTGCACAGTAGCCTATTATGACCATTAGACCACTGACTAAATGTAGTGAATGTAAAATCTGAAATGTGGTTACAAGGCTACAGCTGAATAGCCTATTTGGGAATACAAATTTGGAGTGTAAATTGTTTTTTACCTGGGCACCGTATTCTCCTGTCACTGGAAATGAATAACCAACACTGACTTTTGAAAAATTGCTTGTCTCTACAGTGGGGAAACAAGGCCTTTGGGTATACTTTGCTTACTGAAATCACAGCCATGCTCTGTTCTTTGTTTTATCAAGGTTGATATCTCCTTCTTTAATCATCCACACATTCTAATTTTTCTTTTATTAATACTGGATATTTATAGGCAGAAATTGTTTTGCAAAGTGATGGATTTTGCAAGCAAAATTCTCTTTCACTGTCCAGCTTTGTAAGAAAACAAGCCTATAAGGACCTCCAGACAGAAGGAGGAGCCATTGATTTCAGTGCATGGTTAATACTAAATATACTTAAGCAAACACAAATACCATTCACATTGCCTATTTCACTTTATTTCTTGTTCACTTTATTGTTTTCTAAATCAATAAACTACAATGGTGGGAAAAAATTATTTAAAAATCTAAGATAAGCGTAGTACTAATCCAGGAGACAGAAAGATAGAAAGCTGTTTAAATAGATGCCAAGGAGGAGAATAAAGAAGGTGAGTATTTTCAGTGTCAAAATATATGAGACAAATTTTTCATTAGGAAAAAAAAAATAATGGCACAAAGACTGTAAGAGCTGAGACGCAGAAGTTAAGTGATAATTGAGGCATTCTGTTACAGCCAGCCTGTGAAGGCTCCTACTCTTAACGTATGCTGAACTAAGGATCAAATTACAGGATCTTTTGCAACAGGAATAAAAGACCCTCAGATTCCACACAGACAGATTATATGAGCAAAGTAGCTAAATTAATGAACTGAGGAAAAGCAGGTTGATTAATCTGTAGCTGTTATGACTGTGGCGATTTGATAACAAGCCAAGAAAAGCAACCATAATAGGGAGTTACTATTGAGCTTTCTAGCTGAGAAGCGATGTTGAGGTCTAATTTTAATTAGGATCCTGAGTTGAAGACAGCAGAAAGTAGCTTTGACATTTAAGAACTGATGAGTATGAAGCGTTATCCATATTACTTATGGACATTTATCTATTTTAATTGTGGTTGCAATTTTTTTTTTCATAATATGAAAACTTTTCTGTATATTCATGTTTATTATTTTAAACCTTTTACTCAAGGAAAGAACAATGTCTGAAAACAACTGAGCAGGAAGAACTCTTTATTTAGCGACCAGAGAAACTGAGCTTATCCAAGTTTAAAGTTTGAAAGACCTCCTAAAGGAGGTGCCTTAATTATATAAATAATTAGGTATAATTTTATTTGAAGCTTAGAAACCTAAAAAACTTTTTTTTAAAGGGCATTTTCTTGGGGATTGATATGTGAGTGCCTCCATTTACCCCTTGGCCATATTAGATTATAGTTACTGTGAAATACATGCATGGTACTCTCCTGTGTGCAGTGCATAGTACCACCCTATATATTAACCACTTAAATTTGGTTACATTAATTTAACTTCTTTGACCTAAGTAGCCCTGATACCAATATTTTCAACAGCCTACTCACCTTTAGCTGCTGGGAGATTCTGCAAAGCCTTGTGACTGCTGTACTCTTACGCTTAGGAAAGCTGCACCAACATTGACATCAAGTAGCTAGGAAAACATATGCATGTGTATAACATTTACTTCTTCAGCTTCAGCTCATTTAATGAACTGTCTGCTTCCATATAAACCAACAAAAACAGTTAATGCTCTCATCAGGTGAACAATGCTCAGGAGTTTCTTTGAAGATGGGGCCGTACTCACTACAGTGACTGAATGTTGCCCCTATAAACATTTCAACTCAAAGATGTTCTGGTTTTCAGACAGGCTTACAGTTTCTAAGAGGAAGCATACCAGTGTGCCAGGTACCAGAAGCTGACCAATTTACTTTGAATTTGTGGAATGGAGAAAAAAAAAAGAACACTCAAAAAAATCCCATGGGTGGTTTTCAAGATCTTAACCAAAAGAAAGCATGACAAACTGAGGTTGCATCTGGGATTTGTCACTATGTTTTGATAAACCTTTGGGTTTAGCCAACACTCTGTCCTGCACTGAGGATTCAGTGCAATTACACCACATATACTCTCAACAGAGTTTGTCACATCAACTTCACACCTGAGTGTTTTTGACTGATTAGCTACTGGCATAGACAAGTGAGGAGTTCAGAGAAAGGTGACTTTTTCTTCTTAGGAAATTTAAGCATGAGAAATATTACTAGGGAGTGTGACCCTAGTTAGAAGAATGGTAATGGTTAATTTTTTCCATCCTAATTTAAAGATAACATCTGAATTTTCTTAAAGAGCAGTAGATTCATTTTGCTTAATATCAAATTGATGTATTGATGTAATACCAGTAAAGGAGAGGTCTGTAAATGCTTTTAAAATTACTTAGTCTCAGATGAGTTGTCCATAGCCTTTCATGAGCTCTGGGGTGTCAAAACATGAAAATACATCTCAATTATCCACCTGGAAAAGTCAAGAAGGATCCTAGCTAATAAACGTTAGAGTAATTCTTCTATTGCTGTGTATTTGATTATTCATGCAAAAATCAGACAGCTTTGACTTGAGATCTGCTAACAGCTGTATCCATGGAATATTCTGTATTCTGTCAGGCCCTGCTTGGATGTCTACTGTACACATGAGGAGACTCAACTGATGAGAAGGCTTTCCGCATGGTCATGCTATCTAAAATGACCATTTCAGAGTATGTACCAGGTCACAATCCCTGTTCTGTGAGGCTGTTCCTTCTTTACTATCTGTTTACTATTTACTACTTTCATTTGTCTGTTTTTTAAAGCATGCAGGTCTCATAAAGTAAGCTGAGAAAACCCTGAAGATTACTCCCTGTAAGCAGTCTCTTAGTTTTGCACTTCACAATTATTTTAGTCTCTGTATCTTAATTTCTTAAACTTTCCTGGACATCATTTTGTCTTTTTTTCAAATAATTTACAAAAGAGATTTAAGAGTATTTTACAAGGATCTATACCCATTCAGAATCTTTTCTGAAATATCTGCAGCATGTAGCTGTAGGCTTTGTTTTAAGTAGAGTTATAGTAATGGCTTT
This sequence comes from Cisticola juncidis, assembly GCA_013400215.1. Classification (NCBI taxonomy): domain Eukaryota; kingdom Metazoa; phylum Chordata; class Aves; order Passeriformes; family Cisticolidae; genus Cisticola; species Cisticola juncidis. The sequence continues at coordinate 2,226,775 of VXBR01005532.1, read as the reverse complement.
AACAGTGCTATTATCTTTGACATCTTTTTACCTATATGGCTCCTATCATATATTAAAATCACTTTTAAGAATGTCTCATATATCAACTATACATCACTTTCAAGGGCTTCAGTTTGCATGCAGTTTTTTCTAAAATTCTGTTTTTCTGCTTGTTTAGATAGGAAGAGCTAAGTGCAAAAAAATAATAGTAGCCAACATGGTGTAACAGCAAGTTAAATTGCAGCTTATGTGTGAGTGTATGATACCTCCAAATTTACCTACAGTCTCATTAGTAATGAACATGCCACTATGTGCTATTTTTCTTTAGCAAATTAAAAAATAAATCATTTATGAATAAATCAGAAAGGTGCCAATCAACCATGCATTCAGAATGAAGTGAAAAATAGTGTATGTAAACATAAGATCTTTGTAACTCCAGATACTGTAATATCAGCTGCCTGGTGTGTTTCTAGCAAGCCAAGGGCAAGTGACAGAGTATAATGAAATGTTAAATTAACCTGTAAGGGGTTCCTAAGGACAGAGGATGCATTTTATTTAAAGAAAGTAATATTGTACCTCATGCCAAGCTGAAGTAATTTCCTTCCGATTTCTATACTTCCTAGGTTTCCAGATTTATAATTTTTAACAGCATTTGCCAGAGCTCACCTGAAGAAAGCATTACTCAAAGTCTAAAGGAAATATTTTTGTTCAGAATCCAGACCCATAAAGAATAACTACTGTATGCTAAAAGAATAAAACCCTGTAATTTTACTACTAATTATGCACATGAGGCAAATAAATAGCCCACTGTTGCTGTATTGAATAGAAAATTCACACATTGCTGCTTACAGCAATGCACTGGCAATGCTTTCTCTATTACTAACATAGATATGGGATTTCTTAGCATGTAGTTTGTCTTTTCTTGGAAGCCAAGGTAGATTGTGTGAAATAAAGTATACACATGATACCATTGACTGGGAGAACTATTAGTTTAAGTGTCCACTTTAGTCAGTTCTTAAAGAATTTGGCTATTTCTTGTTAGGTATAAAGGAGCTTTAGTTTAATTGAATTTACTTATAATGTATAATTCACTAGTTTCAGAAGGATTGTTTTGGCAACTCTGATACTATTAGATTATTTGAAGGCCAAAGGCTAAAAAATTAACTGTCAGGAGCTAGACTTACAAAGACATTTATTAAAATGTAAATTAATTTGAAGTAAATTTAATTAAAGTAAATTTAATTTAAAAAAAGCAAATTTAGCAGTAAGGTACCTCTTTTAGTCCCAAAACTATCAAGCATCCGCTGCTTAGAATTTTAGGAGTATGAACTTCCCCAACAGTTAAGTTTCCACCAATACAGAATTTCCAGTGGCTGCGTTTGCTATGGAGGAGCCCTGTTGTTTCCGTCAGTGCTGGAATACATTCTGGGTATATGAGTCAGGGACTTCAGTCTCTTTGCAGAGGGACTGGTTACCTCACAGTGACCCTTCCCAGCACAATGGCTCCCCCTGTGCCACCTGGAAGCACCCATTTCTTCATGGCTGCATGCAGGGATTCAGCTTGGGGATATAGATTCTGCCAAGTAGTAAGACAAATGCTGGTGAGTGGCTTGAGTCCTTTACTTCATTTGTGGTGAACTTTTTGCAGTGCAGTGCAATGATAACTGAAGAACTGAAGAAGTAAGGCTGAGACTTTATGAAGTCATCCATCCCTCTCCATGAAAAATGCAGAACGTGAATGGAGTCTGATATTCCTGGAGATGTGTGAGGACAACACAACCTCTGTATGACAGTAACCATGGAATTGCTTTTTCCTAATACTAACCAATTGTTTATTTATTTACTTATTTTTTAGCCAAGGAAAGAACCATGACCTCTGTCTTTCCTTCTCTTTCAATTTGGATTTGCTAGCCAAAAAATTCCTCAACTATGTCCTGGTTTCCTGATTCATATTTACAGAGAAGTACATGTGGTCCCATTTATCATTTATTTTCTGAGTATGTGATATTATCCAAGAATATTTCGCAGCAAATTAGAAATCCAGATGAGTCACTGATTTCAACAGGGACCCATATCTTCCTGTTCTATGTGTAAGAACATTTTGTACGACTATTGTATTTAGTTTCATTAATTCTTGAGCTGTGGGTTCCTCCTGTTCATCATGTTGATGACCGAGCAGGTGGATTGCCTGCTGCCTTTGGCTGGGGCTGTGAGGAGTGTGTCAGTGATGCTGTGGTCGCAGGTAAATCAAATCACTCTGAACCAGTTAATGCTGCTTGTGCCCAACCTCCTGAGTATTCTGAATGCTCTATAGTAGCATACATGATCTGAATATATTCCACAGGAAATGTTTAAATTAGTGTTTTTGTTATGACATTATATGAGTATTGAGTCTTGTGTTTCTGTTTTGGAAGAAGTACTGCCTTCCAATCACTGACGATAAATCACTGAATCACAGAGTATGCTGAGTTGGAAGGCACCCATAACAACCATTGAGTCTAACTAACAGGATAGCCCAAGAGTCACACCATGTGCCTAAGCATTGTCCAAACACTTGAACTCTGTCAGGCTGGTGCTGTGACCACTTCCCTCGGGGGCCCATTCCAGTGCCCAACAGCCCGCTGGCTGAAGAACTTTTTCCTAATATCCAACCTAAAGCACACCATCAAAACTTCAGGCCATTCCCTTGGGTCCTGTCAATGGTTACCACAGTGAAGGAATGGGTACCTGCCCCTTGTCTTCCCCTCATGAGGAAGCTGTAGATTGTGATGAGGCCTTCCCTCAATCTCCTCTTCTCCAGACTGAACAGGCCAAAAGTGACCTCAGCCACTCGTCACACAAACTCTCCTTAAGGCTCTTCACCATCTTTGTGTCCCTTTGGATGCTCTGTTTAATATCTTTCTTATATTGTTGTGGCCAAAATTGCAGACAATGTTCAAGGCGAGGCCACATGCTTCAGGTATTTGAAGCTGGCATCTCTCAGTTCTGCATCTTTAATTAAGTTAGTCTGAGACAATGAAGTTTGTGCTGAGGCTGTTGGTGGGTTTATTTTTCCTTCGTCTCATTCATGTGATTTGCACGAGTATTAAGGTTTAGGTCAGCAGAACAGAAATTATGCTTCTATTCTAGAATCTTCCTGGCAATTTACACTAATTTCTCTTCTGCATGCAAAAATGTTAACCATTTTCAAAAAGGATACCCTGATCACCAGAGAAACTGTACAAGATATGTTTCATGACAAAATAGAGAGAGCTTCCCCCAGGGAAGTGGTCATAGCATTCATTTGTTTAATTAGATGATAATTTCTGTAACTAAATCCTGTACCCTTGTTTTGAGACAAGTAACCAAATAGTTGCTGTCACCATGACTCTCTTTTGATAAGAATTAATCTAGATCTGTAGGGAGAAATCACTGACTTTGTTAAAGTAGCTAATACAGAAAAAATATTTGCTTTGGACATTTTACCAACCATGACCGTTTCTTTTTAACAACATGCATCATTTTATCTTACAAATTTTAGCAATAAAATTATGATTTTATTAAGAGATTTCTTTCAAATAGTGAGGGATTTTACCTGTTCACTGTCCTGAAGCTCCGCACTAGAAGAGGATGCTGTCTCTAATTTCTCTGTAGCAGAGAATGTCTGAATTTTAGTGCTGGACTGGTTAAAAGAGAGGCCACAACAATGCTCCTAGATACTTCAGAACACCAGTTAAGATGGTACCCAATTTAGATGCCTGGAACTGCAGTCCTGCTGAAAGGATGTACCTGTTTCCAGCTAATAAGTGATCCTGCCATTTGCATCTTTGGTACATCTCTGCATACTCTTGGGTGATTTTATGTATTGTGCGTTAATGGTAACATATATTTATCAGACGACTGAGGCTAATGGACAGCACAGACATAGTTTAAGCTGCTGAGGTAACTGCTTTTTTTATATAAACCTTGTTTTATAAAACTTTATATATGCACATCTGTTTTGGCTTCAGTAATTCTGCTACAGCTGATAAAAGTAATTGATAAAAGCTTTTGGAAGATTAGAAGTGTTAGAACTTGTAAAGATTATATAAAGTTATAAATTATATTAGCTGCATAAATCACTAATTAGAGAATCGTGTGAAATCTTTTTGCTCTCACAGGATAGCCTAACTGAAATCAGGGGAATGTGCATCTCAGAAACGACATTTGTGAAGTCCTTTATCGGCCGTGCAATAAATTTGCAACCCCTGGATTTTACAGGATCTCCATGTCCTGGGTTTGTGATTTATGTAGTAGATTTCCTAGGTTTTTAAGGTTGCTCTATGAATTCTGAGATTTTACACTGCAAAGGGTCATTGCTTGATGTTTCTTAGGGGAATGTAAAGCCTCTACCTTCAATAGCAGTCAAAAGTTAACAATAGCATAGAGATAATAAAAGTTTTTAATGATACTTGAGCTAAGTCAAGTCCCCTGTCACTTCAGATGACAATGCAGGGAGGATAATATCTTGCTGAACTGATTAACATCAGTTAAAACTCTATGGTTCATGGCTTGATAGAAAGTCAGCTGGTGGTGGCCAGCAGGAGAAAATACAGTGTAATTGTAGTGAGAGAATGCTCCTAGGAAAACTAGTAAAGCAGTCCTGCTGCTGTACCTTCCCACCCTGTTATTGGAAGGAGTAGGTAATGTAGATGTGGCCTTCCTCATTGCCATGGGAGTTGAAGGCACATTATCCATCATTCCCAGGTCTGTCATGATATTTCAGGTTTACTATTTTGGCTTAAGAATACCAAGTGATGGTGTTTGGTTTTGGAAAAGTCAGCATAGTTTTCAATGAATGTCAGAAATTCTTGCTTACCTCTTAGAAGCTAAATCTTACCCAGGATAATGTGGTCTCCTGTGAGTTAAAGGTTTTGAAAGAACCGCATAGTGGTCAGGATGGTGCTAAAACTGCAGCCTGAATTTAATCTTTGGTTTTCCTTTGTGTTCCTGAACTATGAGGACATTGTTTTCTGTAAATGTCAAGAAAGAAAAAAACCCAAGTTCATTGCTGCAGTTTTACTGTGAGCTTTAGAGGTTTCATCCAAGGCACTGTGAGGCGCTGCACCATTGAATGCATTGGAATTATTCTAAGAACTCTAAATAGACTTTAACCTCTATAGGTAGGCATCTATTTGGGGTCAAAATATTTAGCATTGTGGTATTTCAACTGTTTAGTAGCCCATTAAACTGCAAGGTAATTATCATCTTTTTCCTAATGGACACAGATACCCTTATTATTATTATTGGAAGCATTTGTTATGTTTAATAGTAACTGGCAGTCTCAGAAGATGTCTCAGATGAAATGATGAATATGTTACTGTAAGACCACCCTTATATCACACCTCTTTGAGATCTGGAGTAATAGTGGGTTTTTTTCCAAACTGTTTACTGTCATGACCTAAAAAACTTATAGATGCACTTTAATATTAACCACTTTTATATTGTCAGTGAACAGTTTTCAATTGTCATGAAGCAAATAATCAAATATGATTTTAGAATAATAATCAACTTTAGCTTGGTTTCTAGTAGTCCATTATTTATGTCTGATATTTAAAACTCAGACTGTTTGGATTGCATATTCATGAAATTAGGCCTATTTTAGTTCCCATTCACAGATGCTAACAAAATTGTCCTGATATCATCTCTTGACCTCCTGAATCCTGAAAAAAACAGATGTAAGGAGTCCCTTAGAGACATTTCCCCTCCAGAAAAGGAAGACTTATAGAATCCTCTAAAATTTTTCTTTTTTTTTTGCAGAAATGTCATAGTTCATATCTAATTTGACTGGTAATTTCTAACCTGTACCAGAATTAATTCAGATACCTTTCATTTATCTTCAAAGAGTGTATGAGCTTACTGAAAGCTGTGTGAGTTACTGAAGAGGTTTACGTAGTTTGTAAATTTCTTCTGTGAAATAAATCTGTGAAATGATCAGTCAACCACTGTATATTGCCAGAAGTCTCACAATCCAGCACTCAGCACTTCATACATACAGAATTCTGTGCGTCATAGGTGACAGTGCCCGAGGAGGTACATTAAGGGAAACAGAAGGCTCCCTTCCTCATCACTAATGTCTTTAGCTGCAGACACCACAAGGTAAGGTGCCTTAGAGTGTTGTGAGTGTGGCAGCTGTGTATTTTTATGTAAGACTGTTTATTTTTAAAGCCTGAAGGAAAGGTGATATAGGTTTCCTGTATTCCATAAATACAGCCAGGTCCCTGGATAGTATAATCTTGTGGTTGTCCGAGAGGAAATTCCATGTAACTTTATGAGATTATTAGACTCTCTCTCTCAGCTTGTTTTCATCATCTCCTGAAAGACTGTTAGGAAAAAAGTGAAAGGTTAAAGAGAAGTTAGGGATTGGTCTCAGTATGTAGTGAATGCTTCGCATATCCCCCACTTCCTCCAGAGAAGCTAATGGAAAGTAAAGTTCAGCTTTTCACAGCAGCTGTTTTTGTACCTACGAAGGTCAGTTGTGTCTATATCAGCAAGATTTCACTCCCTGGGTGTTCATGAGATAATGAAAAGAAGTTGAGAGAGCTCTAATGGACATACATGGGGATATAGGTGAAAGACTTCCATTGAACACAATGTTGCTAAGGGAAATTTTGGGTGATTCAGCATCCAGCGCTCTTTTCTCTAAATAAATATAAACCAATATTCCAGCAGACCTCATCAGGAAAAGAATCTACAAGCAGATTTGCACTTACACAGAAGTAACAGTGAATATCTTTATTGGTGGGAACAAATAAGGTCTGGTGGTTAGTTTTTGAAAATAAATGGATCTTAACCTCAATACATTGCCTAAAAGCTAATCTGGAAAAATGAATTCTGTGTTCATAAACTTCCCCTGCAGGTTTATTTGAAAAAGACACAGTATTCCTCATCCCTCATTCTGCCCATGGTTTGGGGCTTCAGCTTTTAGCTTGCTAGTTTTATTTTGGAGCAGTTGTCAAGTCACTACCTGTAGATTATATGTAGAGATAGGGAGAAACTTTCATCCCACTGAAGTCAAGGGACATCCTGCCATAAAGCTGGTCTAGATGGTTTTGACCATCTTAACATTGTTGAATAGCTAATAAAAATAATCATCTCTATGAGGTCCATTTACTCTCTTTCTATGGAAAAACTTGGATGAATATGCAACAAAATTTTATAGGTACTCTGCATTCAAGTAATTGACAGTCAGTTTGTTATATCTGTCAGATATTTCAATCTGTATCTATATCAAATTTTCAGTAGCATTTTTAGCATGCTGTTTTTTTCAAAATAGTAAACAATTCGAATTTTTTCTTCCAGTGTAACATGCAGATTATAGTTTAGATATAGATTATATCATGCAGCAATTGCTCAAATTTTTCAAAGACCCAAACTCACTTGGATGAGAGTAACTCTCCAATTTACAAGTGAATAACTTGGTATAACCAAAATAATAATATATCCCAGAGCCCCCAAACCCCAAACCTCTAAACAATTATCTATACTAGCAAGATATTATGCCACATGATTTAAAAAACAAGAGCATTAATTCAGGGACCATCTGGATTTCTCTGAGGAATTTGACTTGTATATGCTGTTTAAACATAGAAAATGTCTCTTACTTGTCTCTTAGATTTTGCAGCATTAGCCAAATAATTAAAAGATCAAACAAAAAGTAAGATTTTAACACAGGAAGGAAAAAATTGCCTCTGCTTGTAAGGCAAAAATAGTATTTACTGAAAATAAATATAAATTATATACTAAACCAGCTTGTAGCTGGAATTTCACTTCAAAACTTATCTGCACAGAACACATTATACTTAAGCAAGGAACTTGAAATAAGTATGCTATGGTTACCATTAAAGATTCCCATTTGCCAACAGTTACCACATGAAACAGTTACCACATGAGATCACGACTGTTTCCCCTGCAATTAGAACAGGACATATACTTGTGATACTTTTGTGGTAACCAATGAGATTGTTCATTGTTTATGACTTCCACAGTACTTGGACACACATTTTCAAAGAAGAAAAAAAAAACAAAAACAGGAACATGCTTGAAATTTGACTGGAATAAAAAGTCATCCCACTATTCTAACCTGTACCTTTAGCAGGTGCCTTGCAAAAATATTGAGGTGAAGACATTTTTATCTTTATTCACTTCAGCTTCTCTCTTGCAAAATTGAAATGGATATATTCAAGCAATCTAAAACTAGAAGGCAAATTTTGAGAAACATTGATGGAAAAGTCACACACTTTGTAATCCCAAGGGATACTTCCAGGAATCATACACAGTGTGATAAATCCCCTCGATAAAAATATTAAGTAGGTCCAGCAAAGGAATACTCAATACCTGCTGAGTGTGCTACCCCTACTTCACCACCAGGGAGTGACTGTCCCATTGCACTTAAGCATGATTTTCAGGTGCTTTTAGCAACGATTTTTGTCCTTAGTGGCTGCATTTATCATGAGAAACAGCTTTTTTCTCTGAATTAATTTCTTTGACTCAAAATATTGCTTTAGGCAATGAGCTCCTCTTTCCAGGTTATGCTTTCATAAGGAAATTAAAAACAGCTCATGTTGTAATGAAAAGAGTTTTCTGATGTTTTCATCTTCTGGTGTCCCAGAAATAGGTACAGATGAAAAAACAGGAAAACAAATGTTTAGTCCAAGGTGTGAGTAAAGCTTCCTTCAATCTGAACCAATTCAACAATTCCTCATTCTTCTTATCTTGCATGATTTCCAGTAGTTTCAGATTATTCTGTTTTGTTTCTCAACAGTATTATCTTAAAAGATACTCTGTACCAAATTTTAAATACAAGTCATACCAATTACAAGAAATTGTTTTAATTCACAATATTGCTCTGAAATATACTTAAATATCAAGTAAAATTGTGCAAAAACCGAAAGAAATAATTACATAATAAACAATTACCACATCACATGGAAGTGTTCATATGGGCAAAATTAACCTTCAGAAAAAGAAATGTGTAAATATAGATTCCACTGTCGGTCTAAAGGAGTTGATCACCACTGAATTCAGTATTACAGTACTGAATCTGTCACATAGATCCTGTATTCTCAGTTGGATACTGTGCTTCTGTTGAAGTGACACAATTAAATTTATAAAGTGATGCTTGTCACACTAGATTCTCCCATTATTACCAAGAGTTATGCTCTGAAGAACCCAAGGCAATAACAAGGCGGGGAGCTGAAGCTGTACCAAGTATGTAAATGCACCCTCCCAGCACTGTGCTCTCCTTGGGAGTGCTGTCTTGTACCGAAATGTTCCTTCAGAGGTATTTAGATCGCACCCAAAGGATTTCAAAAATATGTGCCACTCCAGGAAATCTTTATGGCTGAAATAACTTTGAGAGAAGTCTGACAATTTTGCTAGCTAATGTTGTGAAGTTTTGGCACTTGCTAAAGTTCAGTCATTTGGGACATGTATATGAACAGTGAACAAAGTATGTGGAGGAAGGATTAATACCCAGCTATCATTGTCTGTGATTGTCATCTACTGAGGATATGCAATAGAGTCTCTGTCTTGAGGTGGTTGCAGATTATTATAAAAACATAAATCAAAATAACCTGGAAGCCATAGGATTTAAGTTTCATGATTGGTGTTATTTGGCAGAACTCCACTGGATGTAGGAACGCCAGACAGTTTTTGTTCAAACCAATAATGAACTATAACTGCTTTAAAACGTCAGATTTATTTTCACCAATAGATTTATTATTCTTGCATGCTGTAGTTTTCTATTTATCTCCCAGCAGGATAAAATACATAGGAATGAAAAAATCACTCCTTTAACTCTAGTGCCAAGGAATGTAATATGTACACTCAGTAAAGGGGCACCCTATGTCTCTACAGGTTTGCTGAGTTATTTTACAGTGTTCATTGCTTTACCTGAACATTAGTCACATGGGTGTCATTAGTTTTATACAGCTTTCAATTAAGCATGGATGTCCCACACACCCATGTATACTCTTATTCAGAATTTGTATTCCTTTTAGGAAACTCAGCACAAAGGGGAAGTCTTTTGTTTTAAAGTCTTGTTTTAATATTAAAAATTATTACATTATTAAATATTAAAAATTAGCTCTGTAAAAACAACATTGCATTATCTGAGTCCGTGTTTCAATATCTTGGATACAATGTTTTCTCAGCATATGTGTAAAAATCATCATCCCTGAGACAAACTGGATGTGGTTAGACCTTCCTTTGGTAATTGTTTGCAGGCCATACTCCAGAGAAGATTCCTTGCACACAGTACACTTTCATCAGATCAAATATATTTAACTGGGACTTTTAATACATTGGAAATAGGATGAAATTAGTCTCTTTGGTACTGTTGCTGAAAGACATCATAACAATATGATGTACGAAGACATGTAGCAGACTTTGCATGAATCTCTCTCCATCTGTAAAATCCACAGCAAAACACCTCTGTTCCATTTGACTTGTCTTCTCAGCCTTTTCTTCTGAAAAGGGTAAACCAGATACAAGAAACATTTAAAAGAAGATGGCCTCACTAAAACAAACATAAATAAACAAAAATGTGTCTCCTCTCTAAATAACCTGTGAAACAGGTGAGATTTACATTCTAGCACCTATGAACCCTGTCAAGCCAGGTATATGTCAATACAACATAACAAAAATATGAAAGAATTTAGGTGTCCCATTCATTTCTCATCCTAATATTGCACTGAATTTATTCCTTTCTATGGGCTTGACTTATAAATTTAACCAAAACAAAATTAACCTATAAAAAATCCTCCTCTGTGTGATTTTGGATCCATAAATGGATTTCTTTTAATAAACATGACTGGAAAAATACATGCTTCATAGTAAAACAGTGTGGAGTCATCAGTAGAATATTAAAGCATATTGAATTATTAAGAAGTTTGGACAGACTTGCTAAGTACAAATCTAGTTATGAAATCACTGCAGCGATGGAGAACAAGCAAATAATTGAAGAAATACCAAAGGATCTTTAAAAGTATCATTATTTCTCTCTTACTGAAAATAATTTCAGAGTATTTCTTGAATGTGAAGAGACAAAATTTAGTACTTAGCCCAGAAAAGTGGGCTGCAGAGCAAAAAGTACCTCAAATCCTTAGTACTGGTTGTCTGCAATAAGAGGAGATCTCTCTCTGAGCAGTCCTGTGCATAGGAGATCCATCCTGTATGCCAGCTGCCACATTTATGCCAGCTGTTTCTGTACAGTCCTTGCTGTAAACAGAAACTAAAGTTCAAAGTTTCCACTGCAGCAGCTCTAAAGCCGAATAATATGCTTTTTGGCTGGACATTTCAGATATCTGCTCTCCAGCAAAGTTCTGACTAGGATTGTGTTGGACCATGATAGTCATCTGACAGATTGTGTTCTGTAGTCTTTGCATTTTGTGGGCGCCTAATGCAGCTGCTTTGCTAGCTAATCACCTTCCCTAAAAAGTTTCAATTAATTTTTATAGACCCTTTATAAAAAATGACAGTTTGAAGAGAATTCAAATGTACCTTTCAAAAGTAAAAGCATTGCAATCAAAACTTTGAGCAAACTGTTTTATTATCTTTTTTTCCATTAAAACTTACTTAAAACTTTACTACCAATGTTTGGTCAGAAAAAAATAGCTAACTGTAAAACTATCTTTTCATTTTCAAGGAAGTCTGGTTTTAAATTAAAATGATAAACATACATCTGGGCGTTCACTTAGGAGCAATTTCATGTAACCAGAATGACTGTTGCCTTAAAAGGCAGTCTGAAAAAGACATTTTGTCAAAACTTGTGGTTTGTCTCATGAAGAATACATTACCTTCTTGTTTAAGTTGAAACACACATTTTGAGTCTTTTTCTACTCACATGTTCTGCCTGACTTCCTGAATGTTTCTTTACACACCTTAAATCAGTATTGTTCACTTGGTGGGAAACTCAACTGCAGTCCATTGCCTGTGGACTGTGCAATACAACTGGACATAACCTGACAAATGTAGTTGCAGCTATGTCCCAATTTTTGCTGTTCAAAGTAAACTTCTTGATTCAGTCATCCTCTCCTTGCCTTCCTGCACCTAATCTAGAGTCACTGGAAGAGACCTCTTCTGAGTCCTAAGTGGTAATTTCACACAGCTGGGGCACAGTGCTTTCTTTTAGGTTCTCTGGGAACTTTCCCAGAGAGTCGGTGGTCATGGTGTGATCTCCCGTTTGCATTCCTGGTCAAAGAGTACTGGTTGATCCAGGTTTGCAGATAAAAGTAATTTTTAAAAAATAGATTAAGTATTATAACTGAGTAAAGCCAAAGGCTTGCAAGCATATAAAATCTTCTTCAGGCTAGAGAGATACAAGTTTGTCCATATTTTCTAACTATCTTTCAAAATATATTACCTCTAGCTGCAAATTTTATGTGGTCTGGATGTGGAAAAATTATAAAGATTTCACAGTCACCACTCCTGGAATACTACAGTGAAATTTTAAGGATCATCCTAACCAAAACTAAACATTTGCTAAAATGTATGGCTAACCAAAGACTTACCAGAGTGAAGCCAATTGCAAGTTAAAATTGTTCCTGCAGTTTTTATTTTGCTCAAGTAAAAAAGTAAAGAACCCTTGTAGTTTTTTGTTTGATTTTTAGCTTAGGATTTCCATTTCTCATTTCCCATCTGCATCCCTTACAGTACAGTGAGGCACAAATATTTACAGTGGGTTGTACAGGCCACCGTGGCACTCCTGGGTATCCATAGGTGTTCTTTGCTCTGTATCTTAGTTAAAAAGAGGAGGCATGTGATTTCATTGTATCTGAACAGGAACTGTCTATGCTAAAACTCCTTCATTTAATACAGCCACAAATGGACTTGGAGGAAGTATGTTCTTTAGAACCCAAAGTGCTTTAACAGTGTGGACTCCAAATTGATAAAACCACTCCTAAGTATGTGTTTTCCTTTCTTATTCTTAGTAATTGCATCCTTAAAATTATAGTGGTGGGATTCAGCAATGTACTTCTTCATCCTTTTGAATCTATGGCACTTTGAGTGGCTGACATTTTTATAAATAATTGCTATTCAAAAATCACTTGAAATGTCAGGTTACTGCAAAAGACTTAATCTTAAAAACTTCTAAAGCAAGAAAAATAATATCACCTCATAGCAATAATTCATCTTTTAAAGTGCAAGACATTTCAAGTCATTGAGCACACAAAATTATAATTAACTATTTTAACTAGTCATTCCTTCCTGCCTTCTTTCCTTCCTTTCTCATATTTTGGAAACCAACTAACATTCTTCTAAAAAAATTACCTAAAAACTGTTCTTGGCTAGCCATTATGTATGCCGAGGTTTTGATACTGAGAGCATGTTAATGGCCAAATTATAAACCCTTGAGAATTAGAATTTAGAAGGCAAACATTAACAGACCCTTAACTGCAGTAGCACAAACCAAGATGCTATAAATTACAGGGTGGTAGTGTTAAAAGCACTGGCTTCCTGGTGTCTGGCACCCAAAACCTTTTCATTTGTGTGTGTATCAGGCTGTGGAGAGGTTGCCACTTGCCATTTGGCCAGTATCCATCTGGCAGAGATGTTTGTTTAAAGTTCAGGCCAATCAATGGCTCAGGCCTGCAACTAAATATTTTGTTGTTATGCCATCAGAAATATTTACCCTTCTCTGTTTTTTTCTCTTTCCTTCACTTGTTCACTCTTCTGCCTTTCTATGTGATATAGTACTTAGAAGTTTTTGCAGCCACATGTATTAACAATTCTGGCCCAGTATCTTAATGAGTTAATTTCCATCCTTAAAAGAACTTACAGCCAGGATAGCTTAATGGATTTCTCACGGATCCTGGGCAGTTCTTGTGGTATGCCTTCCTTTGCATGGGCACATGCTGTGTTTGATGCCAGAGTCAAAGAGAAATTTGGACACAGGTATCTCAGAAACTTTGTAGTTATTGCCTTCATTAAGGTGAAATAGCCATGAATTTATATGTCCTCTGTTGACCAGTAGCTACAATATGACACAATTCTCGGACCATGTCTTCTACAGCTGTGACATAGTACAGGAAGTTTGGCATCTCTGTTTTCACATGCTGCTGCTGACTGTGGGAGCAGCAAAGCTTATGGATACAGTCAGCCAATCCAAGTACAAGGCTTTTAGCATGTTCTTTCCCAGGGACCTTCTGTCTATGCTTAGCTCTGCCTTAGGTGAACTTTCATATGTATGAAATCATTGTCTGCACACTGAACTGAAATTTGTCACACTTAGTATGGTTGTTTCCTGGTCAGATATACTTTTGTTGCTTATCACTAAGGGACACACTCTTCAAATTCATTGAACTAACCAGACAAATAGTATTAAAGGAAATGCTAGAATGAGTCATAAACTTCTTCAGCATTGCTCCTGTACCTATTTATTCCTTCAATTGTATCTGAAGTCTAAGAAAGCAGTTGTGATACATATTAACTCTTTCTAGTGAAGAAGAACTGCCCAACTCTTGTCATTTCTAGAGTGCTGAAGCCATTTCCCTCAAGGAACATCCCATGTTCCACTGAGCTGACAGTGGCAGCCTCCTGAGAGCAGGATGAAAACACTCCACCAGGCAGAACTTGTCTAAGCTATGATTCTTCTTCACAAAGGGTTTAGGAGAGATGCCTTAATAGTGTCTTTAAATCCCTGGGACCAAATGTTAAACAAATGATGCTGCAATGTATCAGCAGCTCATTCCTTGCCCCTATTTTATTATTTTATTATTATCCTCTAGTTTTGTGTCTGACCCTGAAACCATTAATTAATAACAACTGAGTGTAGCCACTACAAAAGGAAATGTCCCTTGGAAACTTCCAAAGAGAGAAAGGGGCAATCACCTTTTCATTCTGCATATAATCATAGACCTGCACCCACTCTGTTTTGTTTGCAAGTATGCTGGGCAAAATAAACTGGACTAGGGGAGAAAAATAACATTTTTATAAAAGAGATTTTTATTTATTGTCTCTCTGCAATAATAAGATATTTATTAAATGTACTTATTAAGGTATTTACTAATTGCTTGGGGCCAGACTAGCTCTCAGTGAAGACTGTTTCTCTAGATTAGACTTCACTATGCTTCCGAGGCTTTAAATGTGTTCATACAGCTACACATTTGCCTTTCACCTACACCTTCCATTGTGGAAGGACAAAAATGTTTCCACAAAAGTAACACGGAACAGGATTAGAAAAAGGCAATGAATACACTGCAAGATTTCTCCGTGGAATTCTCTGTTAATTTGAGAGAGATGTGTAAATCCTAATATTATCAACAAACCTGAACAATCAAGAATTGTAGCCACTGAGCCCTTCTATATTTAATTCTATGATGCATCTCTGGCAAGAGATATTACTTACTCACCAATGTTCAAAGAATTTTTGTTTGCAGTCTGGTGTCTGCATGCACAAAATTATCTTTCAGCTGAAGTCTTACATATTTATAAACCATTTGTTGACCTGAATGTAATTAGCTGTGACATCAGATAGCAGTGCTTTAAATAAGGATGCACTGAAATTGGTTAAAAAGTCAGTTGCTCTACGGGGAAGAGGTTGCACAGGAGAATAACACTGAAGAATTGAGGAAATTAACATCTTAAACTGCTCTAATGTCATCTTCTGGAGCACACCTGGACTCCATCCATACAGACCGCAAGCTGATGAAGGGCCCTGTTTCAGAAATAATCTGTGCCCTTAATTCAAAGGCTGGTATAGGCCATAGAGAATTAAGTGTGATAACCACTTGCACACCACAAAGTCCTATGGCAAGTTGTAAAAGTAGCAGGTAATTAATTTCTCACTCCAACACGATAGATTGCTTCTTATTGTTTAATTTTGGTTTTGTTTGCTTGTTTTGAAAATGACTGACGTACAAAACTAAATCCCTTGACTTTTATTAGGAAAAGCTTAAAGCTGAGGGTTTGTATGAGAATAACATGGGAACATACACCACAGCTTTATATGTGGGGATTATCAGCTATTGTTCTATTCATTGTATTCACTATGTGGCTTTCTTGGCATGTGGACATACAATGCGGTAAACAGTCATTTCTTAATGACCCCTGTACCTGATATATTCATATGTATATTCACAGGGTAAGTAATCACTGTTACTTGACAAAGTAAAGCAAACAAATTTAGACTGCTTATAAGGAAAACATCACTTAATCGCAGCAATATATTAGACTGTAGGACAACTTCCCAAGGGGAAAACAGGAAGCAGTCTGAGTAACTCAAAAAGAACTTCCATCAAGCTCTGGAAAATATAATGTAGAAATAAGAACATTTTGGCAGAAGACAGAGCATCTTCTTAACACATCCTTCTCTTCTTGACCATGTTTTTGTAATTTTGAGCCAGATTATAAAGCTGAAAGTTAATATCTTCAGTCACTAAGACCTACAAATTTGATCTCAGTGTGATTCCAGTTTAGAACTGGACTCTGACATTAGAAAGCTACAAGGCAGAATTTTGTAACAGGAAAGCCCAAAGTGGAGGTTATTTCTTAATTTGAAAAAATTGAACAGGTTCTAGGCATATTTTTCAAACCTCTAAGAACCTGAAATGAGTCAAAAGTGGTTTGGGGGTAAAGTTGGAATGTTATGAATTTAGGTGAAAATTTGCCATACTCGAATAAAACCAAATACGACAGTACACTTCAATTTTTCTAAAAGTCAAGCCAAGGAGGTAAACATATATATGGTCCAAAACTAGAACATACACAAAAAGTGTTGAAAAGCCAACAGACTGAATTTGTTCACCTGTATCCAATACTTGTATATAAACAGTACTATGATTCCTTTGTACCAGTAATTACAGATACTGTGGTTGGAAAAAATTTAGAGAGCTGAAACAATGCAAAACTCAAGCAAAATTCATAAAAAGCCATCTTGATTAGTACAACATTTTCATTCATCTATGGGGTGTTTGGTTTGGTTTGATTTGGTTTGTTTGGTTGGCTTTGGGGTTGTGTTGTATTTGTTTGTTTGGTGTTTTTGTTGTTGTTTGTTTCTTTATTTGTTTTATCGTAACAATGACAAAAAAAAAAAAAAAATTAGATAATACCTGTCCCTGGTTAAAACTTAGAACTTCAGAACTCAGAACTTTCAGGAAGGATTCTTTCCATCAAATTTCCAGACAACATTTTAGAAAATAAAAATTCTCCCCATGCTTTACTATTGTTGCAGCATTACAAATCATTCTGGAAACTTCTGAAGTGAGATAAAATTATGATTTCTTCTAAAGGTTTACATTCTAGTTTAGCTATTAACAGAAGAAAAGTCAAAAATAAGGCTAGGGATAGGCAGAGAGGAAACGTGAGAAAAACCTGCTTGTCTTGTTTCCTGTGACAGATTTGATATATGCTTTCTTTTTAAATCTACAGGTGGACTTTTCTGTAGAGGTGGACTTCTTTATTCATTATTGCTTAGTTAAAACTGTAAAAAGACCATGTAAAATGTGTAGAATTTTTTGTTTTTCTTTTAAAAATGCAAAAGGTATTTTCCCACCAAATTTGCAAATAATCTTTATGTTATATTTTAGGTTGATTTTTTTTCAGATTTTTCCTGAGGGCTGCCTTTTTCTAGGAACAAAATATTTTGGAAATTAACTATTCTCCAAAATTCTTTTGAACTTTTCTGTTTTAATACTGAACCTCTGGTCTGTCTATCATTAAGTATTGATGATAACATCTGCAATAGAGCATAGATTCATTTAAAGTTACAAAAGACTTTGTGTTTCCATTTCTTCTTCCTTTTCATCAAGGTATATAAAATTACAGTAAGCCAAATTGATGAATACACTTTGCTATAAAGATGGAGCACTTTGCTATGGACAAGAAAACCATTTTAGTATAATGACATGGACATATGAGAGGAGTGTCAGTATCTAGGGAAAAAGAAAAAAAATGTAATAAGAATTCTATTGTGGTCCTCATTTTAAATTTACTTGGAAATATTGAGCACCATCTCAAAATAGAAGTGTTAACACGCATTTCGTGTTGTTTACAGTTCCTGACTAACAGAGAGACTGGAAGGTCAGGAAATCTCAAGTTATGACACTGATTCCTTTCTGATCCATTCTATTTCTGCCACTCACAATATAATCACATAAGAATAACATCTATTAAAAATAAAAATGAGTGAAACAAATTGCAAAAATAACTTTAGCTCTGATCAGAAGGCATACACAACTATGAAAAGAACACTCAAAAAGCTAAACAGAACACTATTGGTATAAGATTGAAAACAAATGCTTTCAGCAACTTGTCCTGGGCAGGGCCAAATATTCTGCACAGATTTCTTTAATTTCCCCTTTGCTATTGAGCTTCTTTTTGCTGTCCAACATCTTACCTAATAATGAGAAAACAAATAGCAGCCCTTAAGAAAATATGATCACAGGAACCCTCATGGCTGTATATAAATTTATGAAACCTAACTCAGTCTTTCTCATGTATGCAAATAAATAATTGATTTCCTGTCATCTGTTCATCTAGGAAACTGTGGTCAGCCCCGCCTCTTTTACTGTAGGCAGGGTAGAGTCCTAGTTATGCCAGCTGTCCCTCTCTGTAACAGTAACAGTCACTGAAGCAGAAATTTGCTGGATTTTCAATCTGTGATCCTAGAGTTAAAATATAAATAATATGAATATTACTATTGTTAGGAGTAGTAGTAGAAATTTTAAAATTCACTGTTCGTGGTGTGGAAGAGAATAATAAAAGAGTGAGACCACTATGTAACTTTTCTACTTAAATATTACAAATTGTCTGTTGATATGTGTGGCTAGAAACAATGGTGCACAAAGTCTCCTTTGGTTTTGGGCTGTGAAGTTTCTGTTATGGGATTACAGGAGACCACAAAATGTGCATTAAACAGCATGTCAGTAAAACTGTACTTCAAACAACAGAGGAAAAATTTTTGTTGCATGTGGTTTGTCATCTCCATTTCAGATCTCAGCAGGAATATTTCAAAAAAAGCATTGTTAATGTTAACTGTATTCTTTCAGTTTCTGTCAGAGTCAGATCTAATGGGAGCCTAAGATGTTGCATACACCAAAAATGTCTGAACCATGGAGAAAAATAATCAGTGTTCAGAATGTATGAGGGTTAAGTGCTGTTGGGCAAGTTTTCAGAGACTATCAAAACTTCAAGCACATACATGCCCAGTTCTGATGTCTGCTGAACATGTTCTGATAGAAGATTTAGTAAAGTTGCACTATGATTGTTCGTAAATATGAAAGTCCCTCTCTTTAGAGAACTAATAATGTTTTAATTGCTTCATAGATTTATATACAAAAAAAGATCCTCTGTCACAAAGAATTTATAATTCCAACAGGAACCAGTGCAATTCAGTTTATTTTATTCCAGCTGGATTGTCCATTCTGAGATGTTGTTCAGAAAGCAAAGCATTCTTCTTTAATAATGGGATGTAAGCACCTGGCTAACTCTAAACCTCATAATTAGTCATGTCTTTAAGTATTCTACTGAGTACTCGTACTTGAATGCTTTACTGAAGTAGACCTTCCAATTCAACTGAATCTGACTTATTTGTGTTGATATCTCATGCACAAAAAAAGAGTTAAAGAATCTGATTTTGGAAAAATTATGGGTTGGACACTGGATTTTGAAACGAAAATTAATGTACTTTGACAGCTTTGTGGAGTTCTCTGAAATTTAGATTTTTAAGCAAGATATTTGCATTTTAAAAAAAGTTTTATTTTGATATTTAAAATAAATCCCCCAAGAGCTGAGTCTGCATATAGAAATTCTGTTTGAAATACATACATATTTCTATGTATGATTGCAGCTTGAAAGAAGAGCAGGCATTAGGAATAACATCCTCTTACTGCCAAAAGTTAAGTCTGTTAGAGCCATCATTTGGTCCACCAGAAATGCCCTGCTGCAAACAGGGCTACTTTGTGTTTTTGAAATAGGAAATGGCTGTACTGAAAAAAACCAGCAACTACTCAACAGCCTTTTCTCTGCACACTGCTGCCTAAACAAGGAAAATACTCACCAACATTTACAACAAAGATGCTTTGCAGGAATGTAACAAAGGCTAGTCCAAAGTCAGCAAAAAAAGGGGCCCATGAAAGACATTTTCTAACATGTTATTTGTAAATTATCAGGTATACAGACATGAAATAACTACTTTACAGTTTCAAGTATCTTACTTGAACTTTGGTCAGTTAAATATTAATGAAAATCTCAAGCAGATTAAGTATTTTTTCAATGAGTGGACTATATATGGAGAATGACAGCTATTCATGTGTTGTAGCCAGACTTTCTCTCAGACAGGTCCAGTTGCTGTTCTGCCGTAATACAAAATGAAAAGAAGATTTTACATGCAAGAAGAAAGACTAAGCAAAATAAGTAGTTGTTATGTATGGTAGTCAGTCAGTGTGATGGAATCATCTCTGAAATTTCCTTTAGGCTATACAAAGTCATTATAATTATTCTGTGAAACATAGGATAGAAACATATTGCTGTTCCAAGGGCTGTCTCTAGAGGACTGCATGTATGAAGACATAACCTTGCTACCTGATCAAATCCTGGTCGCCACATTCTTGAACCTGTTTTTGGCTGAATGCAGCTAAAACAGTTTCTGAACTATAACTGTTTAGTGGTACATCAATTTGGTGAATAAAAGCAGCAAAAATGGAGGGAATTAAGTGTTTTGATCCCTTCCGAGGTGGTCTGTGCATCCTTTAAAACAGTAAATTGGCACCAGGAAAGAACTTTGCAAACCTTGCCTTTTCAGATGTATTTGTCATGCCAATGTTAAACACAGTTTAACAGTGTAGAAAGATATGAAAAAAAGTGTCCTATGATATAGTTGCTGTATTATAACACTATGTTTCTAAAACACAGCAGTATGGTTTTTTTCTGTGGTGCAGCTAGCCAAGCTTCTCACTGCCAGGTTTCCATGATCTCCCAGGGTAAAATGGCAATCATTTGAGTCCTCAATTCTGTAACTAATAAGGACCCAGAGAACACAGAGGGAGGGTAGATCTACAAAATTCACCTGTGGAGGAAAATGGGGAAACTTCTGCACACTCCAGCTTATAGAGCAAACCTACTAAACTGGCTCTTTGTTTGGTTTTGACACAGTGCCTACTAGCATAGCAGTACAGCCTGAAGGAATGTTTTTGCTATCATATGCATAAAAACATCCAACTAAAAATATAATGAATGCATGCAATTTATACATAATACACACATTTGTATATATATGAGGGTATATCTTATTTTTGTGACCAATTCACAGTCATGAATGTATACATGTGGGCAAGCATATGTGCAATTCTGATTTTCTGTTTCTGAAAAAGCCACTGTAAGAGAATTTTATTAACAGATACTAACATGTGGGCCTCTCCGATGTTTCACACAAGTGTTTCACTTCATTTGTACTCAAAGGGACATTCAGAATATAGTAATCTGACATAGCTCTTCACCACATATACATGTAGATGTATTGAGATTTCTAGGAAAACTCTTTTTTTTTTAAATTTGAAAATTTCATTCTGACTGCTTCTTTTGCTCAGTTTAGTGTTGCAAAATTGTGTAACAATGATCAGGAACTCTTGAGTGTTAGGGTCTTAATTTTTTTAACATCCATGAAACACTTAACGTTGTTCCTTCCCTAACTGAAAACTTAGGGAAATTTTAGTTGTTCAGTTGTGAAAGTGGAAGGAGAAAAGGTAGCACTCAGATGAAAAATAAGTTCTGAACAATTTTCTCCATGATTCAGATGAATGGTATGAAAATTAATCAAGAGCCAGTATCAGCAAAAGAAATAGGAACTTCTGTTGGACATTGAGATACACAAGATGTCTGCGAAAAGACTGAAATTGTTGTAATTAACTCTTTCTGTTAATTACACTTGAATTCCCACATTTTGCCTTGATACTTTTCCTGCTCATTGATTTTCAAGAAGCAGTAAAACCTTTAAGTGGCACCAAACACTAATTGCGACCTACATGAACAGTTTGGGTATAACCAAGCTATACAGACAATAAACATATTCGTTAATCTATGAATCACTGACACTGGAGAGCTACTTTGAACACTACAGATCAAAAGACATAGGAAAAGGGAGTGAGAGCTGCCATTAAAAACATTATTTAACAACCAAGCAGTGCAAGAAAGAAGAGAGTATCACACTTGGCAGTACAGCCTAATGGAAGCTATTTGACCGTATCAGCTGAAGGGCAATCCCTCCTTGCCAGTTTTCCATTTCTACACAATCCATATAACTGGATCATTGTCTTATATGCAAATTTTTACGTTTATATTTTCAGTTACAAAATTATTATATTCCTGTAATAGTTTTCTTAGAAATTTTAGTATTCTGACTGGAGAATGTTTGACTTTTTTTGAACTTAAAAACTTAGTGACATATAAGAGAGAGGGTTTAGTCTACATGCATTGCCAAAATCAGGAAACATTTTTCCAATTTGAATGAGTGAAGTCAAAAGTAATTATTCTTCTCTAGTAAATCAGTCTAACTCTGTTTATGAGATCCAAAGGGCTGATTCAAGATGAGAAATCCTTATATTTCAAACAGAGTGAATAAATGGCAGGAAACTGATAAGTCTGAAAGTGTGAGGCATAATCCCAGAGTGGATCATTGACAATGATGGAGAAGAGACATCCAGAAAAACATAGGTGCCAAAGGATGAAATGCTGGCAAATAACTGAGAACCAAACTACTGTCATTTATAGATGAAATAAGTGGTTAGGCTTTTGGGTCCTTCCTGTCATGGAAGCAACAAGTCCCGTGTAGACATGACCCAGTAAGACAGAGGAGATGGAAAACTGACAATCTGTCCCTTGTGGCTTCAAAAGAATCCAAGGAATGTTTGGTAGCAGCACAGTGTTTAATCATTGTTTGCCTTCAAAATTCCAGTTCTGGTCATTGCATTTAGCCCAACTAAATGACTTACATGTTTTCAATTGGCAAAAGTTATTCTTCACTTCCTTTTTATTTAATTACAGAATTTCTCTGTTGTGGAAAACCTATTTGGGAGGGTCTTTTTGGGCCAAAAGTAGCAGTATTTCAGGTGAAACTGAATTTCATCACTTCAAAATACTTCTCAATTTTTGTGAATTACAGCCCCACACAGACATAGCAATAAAAGAAAAATAAACCAATTTAAAATTAATGTTGACTGCATTTTGAGTGCTCAAAAAAAGGCAGTTACAGATGTCTTTTTATTATCTAGCAATTTCTGAGGAATCTATTACATGTTTGATTCCAATATTCAGGTTTTTTTTCATTAAGTTCATTGCTGTTAATGACTCTGGATCATATACCTCCGAATTTTGTTGTGGTTTTATTTCCTTCTATTGGCCGCTCATTTTCAGTCACATATCCAGCTAAGTAATAGCCACACCTCAGGTATTAATACTAAACTTCTCAGTATGAGTTTGACAGAATGGCTTTTTAAAATTGCTGTTAGTAATCTGGGAAATGTATAAACTGCTGAAGTCTATTAGCAGCACAGACAAAAACATTGTTTGAATCCTAAGGTGGGCTTATTGCACTCAGGATGAGCAGATGGTTTTGAGGGAACCAGGGCTAAACAAAATTATTGTCTCCCACCCTGCTACACTAATACCAGGCATTTGAAAGAGGGCACTGAAACAGGCAGAAACTTTTTGTGGAGTATCATCCTGAGATCTGATTGCTGCCAGGATAGTAGATTTAGATTCACTATGTAGAACTCCTTCACTCAAATAATGAGTGCCTGATGGAAGTACTAGGATATCATGACATTTGTCCAGTAGCGGTGGAAGCATGCATTCTATAGGCATTTATCAGGAGTCAAAACCTCTTGAGGTTCAGAAAATTTTTATTTCTTTCAATTTTTTGCAAAGAAACATGAACTCGCTGAGCCAAACCTCTTATGTCCTGCCTGTCCAGCAGGTTGTGTCACAGACCCATTTCTGCCTCCAGCTTACTGTCCCACTTGCCCATTTTTGTTATTCTGACTCAGCTATTTTCCTCATGCTTATCCTTCTCACCTTCATCCTTCACAGTTTCCATGTGTTTTTTCCACATAAAGTCTCACCTATCTGGTTACCTCACACCTCTTCCTTCTGTAGCCCGGGTGTACAGGTGAGGCTGCCCTTAATCGTCATTGTATTTGCCAGCCCTGAGGTCACCAGCAGGCCCTGGTGTCCCTGCCCACAGCCCAGGGCCCAGCGCTGGCCCATCCCTTGCTGAGACCCTGCCCCAACGATGCCACAGCAGGACCTGTCTCCAGCTCCCCATGGTGCCCTCCTGCCTGGCTGTGGGCCCTGAGCTGTGCCCATTCACAGCCCCACATCTGTTGTTATGATTTTTGACGGCACAAAAATAACAACATGACTTTTGATGATGGTAAAATGAGAGCAAACTTTATTCTTCTAAATTCTACTTTTATAGAGTAGTTCGGTACAAAGAACATGATCGGTTATTAGAATCTACACTCTTTTATAAATATTTTTTGCCAGTAAACATGTTGGAAAAATACCACTTGTGGAAGGTTTCTCACTTCCCAAGGTTTGTTTGAAGCCCTCCTTAAGATTTTCTCAGACCAGAATGAGAAAGTTGCTCGCCTGCCTTTCACACAGATACTGGCAGAGCCTGAAGCTTAAATTCAGACCAATGTCAGCCCTACACCACCTCCTGGCATGGCCCCAGAGAGGTGCCTGGCACTAGGGCTGAGACTACCTTGGACCTAGCCCTGCCTTGGGCCATGCCTTGGGGAGCCCCTTCACCCCCAGCTACCAGCCCCATGGAGCTACTGGACCCCACTCCATCCCAGCAGCACTGACTTCCCCATAGGAGTTTCATGGGAACCCCATTTAAAACAGTAACATTTCTTCAGCCCACAGCTGCCTCACATTCAGTGTGGCAGAGCTTTTAGGAAACATTTTTCAACTAGCAAATATCTACTTCAGTTTAATGGACTAATTGCGCCTTCTGAAATTTTTGTCATTTGGACAAGGTATGTATTTTGGACAGAGTTAGGAATGGGCCATCCTGTATTAAAGCAAGGCAACACTTCAGCATCTTGAATAGCAAAGGAATTTATCACTTTGGACATGAAAAGCTTTTTCGATTTTCTCTCCTTACTTGCCCTCACAAATTGCTGAGCTGTTTTGACTGAAAATTCCCCAAATAGCTTAAATAGCAGATAACTGCATGGAATGCTTGTAACTATAATTAGAAAAAAAACCCCAAAGTGAACAGGAAGTTAGAATTTGGCAAAATTATAACAAATTACAACCAACTGGAAAGGGTCAAAGCAACTGGAAGAATATAGGTGGTGCTCCTTGCCACACCTATAATACATGCCGCTTATTTTTCTTGAGCTAAATTCATCCATTGACAAATTTATGAGCTGCTGAGTGTTGTGTCTGGGCTTCAGAACACTTTGAATTAATACAGGAAAGCCTCTTTTACACTGAGCATGAGACTTGTTTGAAATGCTGGCTATACCGCATTTTCCAAAAATTGTTTAAAACAATATAGCCCTATAAACACTGGCTAACCATACTTGGACTTGCCTCTCTCCCTTTTATGAAAAGTGTCTCAAATAGTTTGCCGGTATAACCTTACATTATGTATGATGTTCAAAGGTAAAAGAAATTAGATTATATTTTTTGAAAATTGGATAATATTTTTTCTCCATTGGAAAAACCTCTGGGACCTGAAGCCTGAAACTTCAGATTTTCTGAGAGTTACTTTTGCTCTTTTGATTCACTGCAGTCACAGAACCAGAAGTATGGAAATTAATGTTTCCAGTCTTTCTCATTTTCCTCTTATCCCCGAGTACCATGACTCTGTACTTCTCTTTCTTCTGCAACGCATGGATCCTTCTCTCCAGAATTGCCTCTTATACAGCTCCCTTTTTGGGAATTAGCATAGCTTGAATGTTGGTACACTGATCATTCATATCTTTCGCAGAGAATGGAGAAAATTCGTGGTGTTCAACCAATTAGTACAAATTAATAGTTCCCAGGCTTGCTGAAGGGAAGTATGTGTGTACAGGTTGGTCACAGCTATGTTTCATAACTCTTTAGTCAGAAGGGCACACATCTGTTCAAAATCGACACAGACTCATCTTATTCTACCTCCACCTGCCTCACACTCATTCAAAACCTGAACATAACCCAAATAGCTTGCTGTCTGTTGCAGTCTGGTACAGGGCCACAAATGCAGAGAGATATTGTGTTGTACCATGAACTAATTAAGCCCGAAAAATGTCCATATACTGATGGTTTTAGACATAGGTGGTAAACCAGCTTTTTCCTAGGTCTGATTTCTTTGGGAAACCTTGTCTTCACCCAGTGCACCCAAACTGTGCATTTTCCCTGCTAAGTATATTCACTCTTTTTTCAAAAGCACTCTTACTCCACTAATGGTGTCCAGAATCTGACTGGGAGCTGAACAGAGGAAGGGAAAGGTAGGAGACTGCTAAAGTTAAAGGCTAATGAAAGCAATGTGAGAGGGTGTTATGGCCTTCCACAAACACTGAGCAACTGAAGAGGCAATGGAAGGGATTAGTTGTGCAGCAGAGCAGTTTCGCCTGAGGTATGCCAGATGTCTGAACTGCAGCGGAGGACAAAGAACAACATTCAGAACTCACTGGGTTATTGAGAATATTCTTCAGACTTTGCTGCCTCCCACACTACTTTGTGGAGAGAGGAGTAAATAGGATGGCCTGTTCACTTGATGTCATCCTCAGTATAACCCCAAACCAAAGTGTATTATTATTGTTATTATTATCCAAGACTAAAATCCTTCCTCTAGGAAATACTAAAATGTTTTTTTTTCTTACAAGGAGTGCTGTTAATTACTGTGGTAGAAGCATACTGCTTTGGTGCATAGATTTATGTATGAAAATACTGATATCCCCCTAAGTCTTGACTTTTGTGGTCTCAGTCTTTTCTCTGTCCTCATCAAATGTGGCAAATTATATTTTGATAACATCTGTTAGGAGTATGTTACACAGGAATAATACTGTACCAGAGATTCAAGCAAGATCTGAAAACCCGCTTGAATGGCATGGCTGACGTAAGTGGGCAAAAAACTGGGACTACTGACTGGTGGAAACACCAGTACTTTCAGAGATGAAATAGATTTAGCTGACAATCACTGCTTTAGACTATTTCCCTTTTTTTTGGTTAACAGACATCAGCTTGCTACTGTATTGTGTTAGTAGTAGGTTATTCTACAAAACGAATGCCAAAAAAGCAAATACAGAAACAGAAGACAGGCTTGGCCTTTTATTTGTCATTCAAGTCCTTAAAAATGGGCTGTTCCTTTTGCACTACAGGAAAAAGTTTTCATGTGCTTTTATGACATAAAGCAAAAAAATGCAAGTGCAGCTTTTATCTATCCATAAAAGGCCAAAACTATCTGTGTCAATGGGAAGGATTCATAACGAATTGAGTGATGTGTAGAAGAATTTTTATTTGTATCTTAGGAATTCATAACTAGAAGTATTATGAGCAATTCCTTGACAGTTCCTATTCTGCTTAGAAAATATGCTAACAATTTGTACAGTCTCTTCGTAATATCTTCCTGGATGCTTTGAACAGAAATACATGCAGGACCAAATATTTGTTCTGTTGTATTGCTCATGCAGACTGTATTACTATTGTAATATTATTAATGAGTTTGATGTTACTGAATTCTGTTTTAAGTACAAAATTTTTGAAACGTTTGCTCAGAAGTTTAAAAAAGATTAAGAGTTTGCAAGTGAATATCAGTGTATATTCCCAGCATGGAAATGGCTTCCTTTTAGACATTTATTCTCTACTATCCCATTATGGATCCACTAAGAACAAAATTAAAATCAACAAATTAGCCTGCTCTGCATCTTCTTTAACAAAGAACATGCAGATATTCATGTGTGTAAACTTCGTAGGATCCCAAACTTTCTCCTAAAAATCTCTTTCTCTTACTTACAGAAGAACTCATATCAATCCCCCATCAGAACAACAGAGACTGAATGAGCCCTGATTTAATTAGGAACATGTCCATTAACATCAGTAAATATTAGCAGTCTGGCATTTCTTCTTATCATGAAGAGCATTTCTAAGTAGTGCTATAGCTGGTCTGATTTTTGTTCAGTTACAGAAATCAATAGAGAAAGACATTTTATTCTATTTTTACTAATTAACCATACTCAGAGAAAGGGGTCTGCAGTGGTTAACACTGTTCACAGTCCTGTCCTTAAAAGTACAAATTGTAATGCACCATGGTGTCTCCTTCCTTGATTCTTTAAGGACTGGTTAGAAAAGACCTATGGTCTCTTGCCTTTGTAGCAAGGTAATTTCTGCCCTTTCACCCTATTATCTTTTCTTGGGACCTCTGCTACTATCATTTGTACTGTATTGAAACTATTTTTTCTGAATGATTACTGAAGATATTTCTAGATTTCTTGCCCAAGGGCATGTTAGTTAAAGAAATGGTTTTGTTTGGTTGACTTTTGTTAATTTCTCCGTCTTAAATAATAGACTCTAGAATGTAATAGAAATCATGCTATGTTAATTTTCCCTCTGAAATCCATTTCTGACTGTTTCAAGCTAGTTTACTGTATACCCTGTCTCTTCATGTCAGTAAAAAAGAAAAAGGAGAATGTGACAAATTTACCCTGGCTAGATGGCATGATCCCACCAAAGCTTATCACTTCCCTCATCAGCTGCACAGGGGAGAAAAATACAGCAAAAGCCTTGTGGGGTGAGATAAGGATATTGAGAGATCACTCACCAGTTATTGTCACAGGCAAAACTGGTTCAACTAGGGGAAGATTAATTTAATTTATTGCCAATCAAACAAGAGTAGAGTACAGAGATAATAAAAGCCAACATTTAAACACTTTCCTTTCACACCTTACTGTCGCTGTGAGCCTTGCCAGAAAGACACACGGAGTCCAGAGTTTGGGGAGATCAGAGCAGCAGAGGAGAAATCCTCCAGCTTTGTTTATTACTTCCTATTATATAATTCTAGCAAGGTGACCATGGATTGGAGAGTGGGCATTCCCGCCTCTTACCCACATTGGTCAAGGAGGCTGTCATTCAACCTCCCTTCTCTTGGAGAAGGAATTCAAAACAATGACAATATTTACAAAACACAATCTTCTGTTTACATTAACGAGCGTGAGAAGGTGCACACTTCTACTTTAGTATGAACGCTCAGCAAACTGGGAGAATCTCATGGTGAAACCTTACCTTCACTTCTCCTTTCTTCCTGGGCTCAACTTCAATCATAATTTCTATAACTCCTCCTCTGCAGTGGCCCGGATGGACAGAGAATGGGGGTTGAGGTTCATCACTTACTATCTTCCTCGTTCCTCTGCTCCAGTGTTGGGTCCCTCCCATGGAATACAATATTACATAAACTTCTTAATATGGCTCCTCTCATGAAGCTTAACATGAGGCTGTAGTTCCTGATGAACTGCTTCAATGTGGATCCCTCCCACGTGATGCAGTCCTTCTGGAACAGACTGCACCAGCATGGATCTCCATAGGGGTCATGAGTCCCGCCAGAAATTCTGCTGCACCATAAGCTCCTCTCCTAACAGATTCACGCCTTCCTCCAGAAATTTGTTCCAGCAGGGTCCCCTTCTTAAATATGTTTTCCCTTAGGCACTAGTACCATTTCTGATGGGCTCTGCAGCAGGTCCATCTTGGAGCTGGTTTGCATTGGCTCTATGTGTCATAGGGGAAGTTTCTAGCAGCTGCTCACAGAAGCCACCCCTAGAGCCCTCCCACTACCAAAGCCTTGCCATGCAAACCTAATACAGGCAATTAAAGTAACCATGAAATGCACCTATCTCTCTCCTCCTCACAATAGCCCACACTGAAAGGAAGTGCGATCACTCCACAGAAAGCCACCTAGAAAGAAGCAGGTGGTATGACTGTAACAGTAATTCTACCAATCATTCTTTTTGACATTGTCTAGTTCAAGGATATGAACATATAGCGTCAGTCATTTAATAACTTTGGGTGCTGAACATCTCTCCTGGATGAAGAAAAAGATAATGAGAAAGATCTTAATAGACAACTGCTTTGACAGGATAACTATGGGACAATGTAATAACTGAAGATGTGAGGAACAGAACCTTAATTTCTTTTCAGGCAGAAAAGTCTGAAACAGCATGCGAGCAGTATGTTGATCCATATCTGTAAAATTCTAGGAGAATATGTGTGTGCATATGTCTTGGAATATAAAGTAGCTTGGACATAGGAAGCATAATTAAAATGGCAGGAGGAACGAAAGTTTAATTATAAAATCAAGGAAGGTAAATGAAAGTGTGTAAATTCTGAATAGAAGAGTCATAACTAAAAATACAAGGGGCAGAGTAATTGTAGGCATCTTCACTCTGATTAGAGCCTAAATATCCCTGGACTGGTGGGAAAACTGATGCAGAGAAAAGGACATGGGTATATACATCCAGTTTAGTCTTCTTTCTCGATTTCTTTTCAGATTCCTGTGAAGAGCCTTCCGCTGCCTATTTGTCTCTATGTTTTTACATCCTTGAAGAGTTAAAATACCAAGGTAAAGTGTTGTGTGTGTGGAGCTCTAAGAGAAAGTGCATTTCCTCTTTGTTACATAATCTATGAGAAGGATGGAACCTGGGCCCTCACAAATAGTGAATCCATGTTTCTCTCTGGCACTACCCAGAAATTCTCTAGCTGAATGAGAAATAGATGTTTTTTTTAGGATTGTGAGACAGTCTGAAGTCATGGATGCCATTTCCCATTGAAACCCCAGGATATTTCTGGGAAACTGGATGTGTCCAGTAAACTTTCTCCGAAGGGCTTGAAAACTGGAGCTGCTCTCCAAGTGTATATTCAGAGGCCCCTGCCAAAATCCTGTATCTGGATGTTGTTCAAACTTTGCAGGCTCTAATGATCCTCTGAGTCAGTGAAGCAGATTCCAACACAGGAGACTGAGTAATGTCTCTTTCTATCATGAACTTTCTGCCGTGGATGTCTGTGTAGATCTGTAACTGGCCTAGTTATGAAGTGACATATTTACACTTGAACAGAATAATCGCTTGCTGTTACTGATATTGCCTGATGCCCACTTTCTTATATGTTTTCTTTTTTTCTAGAGGCAAGTAATTTCCTCATTTTTTGCCTAACCACATCAAGCATGGTGGGTTTTATTCATGTAGCAGGGAAAGGTTTCCCTATTCATGTTGTAGGGCAATCTCTTGCTTTCCTTTAGCATTGGGAGTTTCTCTTTGAGTGCATTGAAGAGAAAAGTATTACTACTTAGAGACAAGCTTGTTGGAAAAACACAGGTTTAAGCTTGTGTTAGTATAAGTCAGTCTTATTTTTTTGAAAACTTCTTAGGCTTACTTTCGCCGATCATGCTATTAAACATTGTCAAAACCCCCATTCATTTGAAATGCAAGATCATTAACAAGAGCTTTATGAAACAAGCACTTTTTACAGTCCCATAGCAGCCATAGCAATGCCCAAATTTATTTACATGCTATATTTTAGTATTCAGACATGAATTTGTGTTTGTATCAATCCTGCCAGAGAATGGACAGGGTGTCATCACAACATGTCATCCGGGCCTCGAGTTGCATTTTTTTATTAAGCTGTTATGACTGGGCTGGTACAAGTGCATACATCTGATATTATTCTCTTAATTGGTTGCCTATACGTTTTCTTTCTAATAAAACTGGAACATATTAAGGAAAAAAATTACAGATACACTAACAATGTTGCTTAGAACAAGACAGTTTTGATATCAAATCACTACCAATTATTCATAATGGTTGTAATTTTTCATTAATAACTTTGATTCTGAAATGCTCTTATGTGTTAAGTGAGTATGCATTTGGTGGAATTAACCATGATATGCACTAAGAAAGATGATGATCAGACCCAGAATCACATCACTCTTTTTTTTCCCACTCAGATGTTGTAAAACTTCTCTTTAGTAAGGAATGTAAGAGGAAGCCGAAATTATTTGCATTTCAGAAATTTAAGAGATAATATGATACAGACAATTTCAAAGTTCATAAGATAAGGCTTGTATTGTCTGTTTTGCCCAAATGCCAGTAAAACCAATGCTTTCCTGAACTGTATAGTTTGGTCTCCTGTGCTTGTTGTCCAGACAGGGCTAGAGTGGTCTAGTGAAATAATTTACAAGACTTCTTTACTGTATTTGCTTTGAGCTAGAAGGCAATACTTTTGTGGTATTCCAGAGCTAAATTCACTAGTATCTCAGTCAAGTTTACAATAATTGACAATTGTCTGTATGAATTAGAACAACTTGGCCAAATTCACTACTGACTTACATAGAACCAAGGCAACCTGGGGCTGGCTACTTGCTGATAAAACATGCACATATATAAATGAAGGGAGAATTTGCATTATGTTCAATAACAGTACTGCATGAACTAGTGAAGCAAAATGGAAATGAAAGATAGCCTTACCCAAAAATAGTTTTTTCAAACAAAAGCGTATACAGCCTTTCCGCCTGGACAAATGAAGAGAAACCTAACAGTCCCATCCTTTCAAAATTCTGGTTTTCCAGATCTAGCCTAGATCTGACTGAGTTGGCTGAGCCAGGTAGTAGCTGGAATTCATGCACTGCAGTGTACTGTGCATGGGAGGTCAGTTTTAGGCCTCTATACCTCTAAGAAAATCTGAAATATATAAAAATATACCTACCATTTAATGCTCTAGAACACAAAATGGCCCTCAGATAGAGTCAGGCAGAAAAACAGCTATCATTACCACTTTCCATGCATGCACAGTAAAGGGCTGTGCATACCATGAATGATCTGGCAGGAGCTACAGATATGACTCCAACAGTAATGCATCTTGGTCTGTTGAGTTGAGCCAGACTGAACTTCACCTCTCTCAGCCTCCAGTAACATTTCAGTAAATGGTAATTTTCAATAGTTACTGAGACTTTGCCAACTATTCTGATGCAGATTGCCTCACATCCCATGTAAAAGGCACATGGGTTGGACTCTGGCTTTCTGTGGCATGGAATTCTTCAATTCATTGCTGCATCTGACTGTAACTATTTGTCTGGCCACAGAGGAATGTGAAACCCTCTCACACAAACAACTAAGAAATACATTTTATGGCTTTTGTCTCTAGAGTAGAAGGCCTTCTTGAGAACAGATTTAAAGGATGGAGAACTAGACTAGAAGAATGGGAAACAGTAGAGGGATTTTAAAATTATAAGTTTTTGGAACTTCTGAGGTTTTCCATTACAAAGGTTTTCCATTACATTCCATTTGAGGATAACAAATGTAATTTTAAACATGGAATTGTGGGGCTTGATTCATTTGGGTTAAATAATAATGAATAAGCATCATCATAGTGTATTACTCATATCTGTCTCGTCCAAAGCACAGGGTAGTCTCTGCTTTTGAGTAGAGGCCCTATCAGTCTATATGTTAGCCAGCACATACCAATAATATTGATGGTAGTATTTCGGGGGTATTCCAGCGCAGCTGAAAAAGACAGAAGGCCTTTCAGTGCTCATAATGAACTGATGCTTTTCCTAAATTTGGTGCCTTACCTGTAATCAGCTGAAGTACTGTTCGAGTATCTGATCAAGTAAATTTGCTTTTTCATCCAGGTGTTACAATAGACTTTTTTCATCCAAAGGGGTTTTTTTAATCTTTCTCTTCTGTTGATATATAATTATTGTTCTACCTTAGGATCAGCTGAAGAAAACATGATCTCGACTTTGGAAGGTTCTAGGAAATCCTAGACATTTCTCAGATATCATTGGAAGTAGCCAAAAATTGGTTGGTTTTGTCAGGAAATGGATGTTTTGTGTGTTTAATCTGATATATAATAATCTAAAGAAGGATTAGCTAATCACTTTCTAAATGTATAATATGGCAGTGTTTCTTTTGTCTTAGAGAGGCATTTATAAAACAGTTACTACTAAACAGAAATAATTATTTCCAAAGTTATTTTGAAAAGCTATGCCATACTAGCTATCACTACTTCAGAAATATCTGAAATCTAAGTATTGCAGGATATTTTTGTCACTAGAATATGCTGAACATGTAGGAAAAATAAGGTTCCCAGATTATTTTTTGCATTTTTATTAAAAATTCACATTTTTGTAAATAGATTTTGAAATGTCATGCATAATGCTAAGCATAGATCACTCTTCAGTCTTCAACTTGCTCTGAAAAGTCTTCTGCTACTGGCAGCTTATATAAATGTAGAAACTTTACAAGGGCAGACATAGGGTTTCTGCTTCTTTGTCTGCAGATTTGCTGTAGCCTATTACAAGAAGAGATAGCACTTTTTTTTCCTGTTGAAAACTGCCTTTTTGTTGTTGCTTTCCAAAGCTGGATGTTATACAGTACAGTCACTTGAGTCTCATAGGTTATGGTTAAGTGTTCATTTTTGCAGACACATATTTATAGAACAAGGAGGGTAACATACCACATCAGGAGAACAAACCATATGCCCTTCTTGCTGCTGTTACAAATGCCACAATATGGTGTAACACCTAGTTTTGAAAACAAATCTCTTTTGGACTTAAATAACTCCATGTAGCACATGGAAGCTGCATGATCTTCAGACTTTTAGTGGTATGTCACAATTATAGAATATGTTGCCAAGGAAACTCCAGTGTGGCTTGCAAGCTTCCAAATTATTTGTCGTGTTTCTGACCTTAAAGCATAATTCTGCTCATGCTTCAAATAAGGACAGTACTATTTAGGACATTAAAAATATGTGGAACTCAGCTAGAACTTTGCATCTTCATTGTTTCATGTAAATTTATCAAGCTTCAATCCATATCATATATAGATGAAATGAGCAAATAGATTGCATTGTAATCTGATCTAAATAATCCATGTAGCTGAGGAAAAAGAAAATGAGGCCTATTAAGTGATCTTAATGTTAATACTGTGGGATACAGTTCTGTCTGACACAGCTGGGAAATGTTCACGAAGTGTTATTATTGCCAAGGGCTGAGTATTCCTTTGAATAAATTGAACACAAGTTCTTGTTTTTTCAGTTTTTAGTTAAGTTTATGAGAGGCTTTTCTGCCTCTAAATGTTTGAGTATACAAGGAAAATATTGTGAAGGCATTCAAGTAACAATCGAAATAAGATACTTGCTTTCTCAGGAGGCACAAGAGACAGTGCAATGTGCAGACAGCCACACTGGCACTTAAGTGTCATCATGGTAGGTTTAATATCAAACCAATCTAATTGGGATACATCAATGTAGTTAACAGAAGTCACTCATGTAAATCTAATCATAAATCAGCAGCAATTCTAGAGATCTTTTCTGTGGTGACAGTCATACACTGAGGTGAACTGTAGCTTATATTCCATGTCTTGCTTTCACACATAAGACTGCTGAAAAACTAGAGAGAATCCAGGGGCTGAATGGCATCTTTATAATGTTTCTCAACTGATGGAGGTAAAGAAGTATAAAGCCAAACCGCCCTTATTCTGTTGGCTAATTCTTCCTCTCAGCATGTCCATACTTGGGAGAAAGGCAATTGAGATTCTTCAGGCAAAAGGTTAGAATTTGACACTCCTTGCTGTTCAAAAATAAAAAGTAAAAATAAAAGAGAGAAAATAAGATTTATTATGTTTTGAATCTGCTACTGGGTGTATTATTACTATGTTGTTTTTCCTTTGCAATCAAAGTCAAACAGATTTTTATTTTTGTGTGGCTTACCACAAAAAGTAATACTTTAAATTTTTTTTTTACTGAAAGGAAACACAAAAATGAATCATTTTTAGAAACTTTTTGGTTAAAAATAGATACGGCCCAACCCTTTTTCTCTTCACAGTATGTGAAATCTGGTCAAAGTGTAATATTTTTGCCTACTGTTACCTAGATTAAATTTCCTCGGGCAGACAGAATGTTGGAAGCCAGAAAAGGAGTATCCTCCTGCTGCTTCATAAACAATGTCACACCTAGCTGGGAAAGACAGAGCTTTATAGGAATCCTGCTTTTAATGGTGTGTCCTTATTTCCCCTGTTTTTTGCTTTCAGTACTGTTACTGGAAAGTTGCATGGACTATTATAGTGACCATGGCATAACACACGTATGTTTGAAGTGTGTATGCGTAACAATGTGGTTAAACAAAACACCATGAGGAGGGAGGAACAATTAAGATGAGGAAAAAAGAAAAGAGGCTATCTTTGGAAAAAATCAAGCAGCGATCCCTAAAAACAACATTGTCTCAATTAAGGGAAAAATCAGTGTAGGTTTATGTGTCTAACCTCTCTCTTTCAAAGTACTAACTAAAGCTGCAGTTTCTGATTTTTAGATCAGTTGCGTGACTGTTTTGACTAGGTCAGAAGGTAGCTTGAAAAGAGGAGTTGGGATTGATTCCATCATTTGTGTTTGTGACCTAAGAATTTGTCTAAGCCCAAAAACATCTTGCAGGGAAACAGCCTGTCACCCAAAACATTTATTTTGTGCACAGTGACACTAGAGACGTGGTAGGAAACTATCTTCACATCTGTCCCATGTTGACTTGTTCCTCAGTGAAAACATCTAGGGCACATTGCTAACACCACTGTATTAACAGCTGGCATTTCCTTGTGTCTAAGAAGAATTTCCTTGGTATTCTCTGAATAAGAGCTACCTATTCAGTACTTAGTGTT
The DNA here is from genome assembly GCA_013400215.1 of Cisticola juncidis. Lineage (NCBI taxonomy): Eukaryota > Metazoa > Chordata > Aves > Passeriformes > Cisticolidae > Cisticola > Cisticola juncidis. The sequence continues at coordinate 2,190,155 of VXBR01005532.1, read as the reverse complement.
GTCAAACTATCAGCTACACAAAGATGTGATAAGGGACTGTGATTGATTTCTGAAACAAAAGTTCTATGAATTTACTGGACATGAGTTATTAATGCCCTTGCCATATCTAACTGATGAACAGATTACAAAAATATGAAGACTTGTGAATAAAATTTTCCAGTGAAAAAAATAAAATGAAGTACTATTGTAACTAATCCTCATATGGATTGTAGCCTTCAAAGATAACAAGCAGGCATTTACAGTAAAAGTAAATCTGCTATAACCTTAGGCAATCCACTAGATATTTATCCTCATTGCTTAAGAAGAATCTTAGTTCTAATATATATTTTATGTATTTTTTAAACTCTGTTTCAAGTTACTGATAGATTTTGCATCTTTATTGGATGTGTTTATACCTAAAGAACCTCCAGTCACAATTTTATTGAAATCCAGCTAATCACACTCTGTGTCCAAGAACCTATTTGATAGGGTATCACAGTATTGCTCTCATTCTCTCTCCATATTTCTCTGGTCTTTCTTTATATTTTCCCCATCTTTTAGTTCTCTTATAACTTTTCTTTTTTTGGGGGGTGGGGTGGGGGAGGGAGAAGAAAAGGCAGAACAAGTAAAAAAATTAGTAATTTATCTAGGTTCATGCTGATACATATTCCAGAAATCCATAGAGCTTGAATTAAGGTATTATTTGAATTTTTAAATACACAAATGTAAACCTGAAGACTCTGCAGATCCCTCTCAAACAGTCAGCATAACAAACTCTGTCAAATCCAGGAACAGGAGACTTTTAGGATCATAATGTCACAGTTTTAGAGCCTTCCTATGCCCTTAAGGCTTATGAAAGAATCCAGGACTTGCGAGGCAGTAAGGCAGTACCAAATCATTCTAAGCTCTTCTTTCTCTGCTTCAGACAAGTTCATCATAAGGTACAATGGCTATAATCAAAGAGCTCACCTGTTTATCCTTGTTACACTTGCACATGGACCAAGGAGAAATAGGCTCAAGGAGTTAGTTCATGCAAAGAAATTATCAACTGTACATTTCTAAATTCCAGTTGAAAGTGTAAACTCTCTATTTACCTGGGTGAGAGGGATGAGGGTAGTTCTGCATTAAATAAAAGCTGATCAGGTTCTACTTTCTCAGACTGGGGTTTTAGCCATTGTGCTTATCTGTTAATTTTTTGCATGAGGGCTATAAATTAAAACATAAAACATCTTACGTCTGGTCTGTAAAATTTTGATACCAGTGATGAGCATCATAGTGAGAAATTTCAGAATTTGATATAAATTCTGTTTGTTTATTTTGTTTGGATGCTAATAGGACCTGGCAGAGAAGCAGAATAAATGATGTTGATCATGGCACCTTTTTCAACAGATTGCTAGAAGCAAAATGCTTGCATCAAAGCTGTTTTTAAATGATTCAGACCTTGACTTCACAAGACCTATTCTAATGAAAAATTAGTCACCTGCTAGTATGACCACTTTACAGCACAGGAGTTGATTTGTGAAATTCAAGCAATGGCAGTCTGCTTGGGCTTTAGCTGAATCCTTGTTTCCCGAGTAAAACAGGAGTTCTGTCATTTTCTGTGAAGGAGTACATCAGGTAGCTCTATGTCTTATCATTCAAACAATCCTGGGATATGTTCTACTAATCAAAAAGTTGCCTGTGGCTGGGATTCAGTCCAAAGCTTCTGCTAGTGTTTAAGTTAACCATGCCTGTTCTGTTGCTCTGTGCTTTGCACCATGCAAGCAGGAGCACATCTTCATGGCTTAAGAAAACTCACACTGGCTTATTTCTCAGTTACTTCAGCTGGGCAGCCTCATCCTGACAGCAACAGGGTCTTTTATGCAGACATGGGGGAATGAGATACAAGTTCCTTCTCAATAACAATATCCCAAATGGCATCATTTTAAGATACAGTCTGTGGGTTCCTGCTATCCCCAGAACTGCATTCAACTGAATAAACTCTTTTTGCTAGTACTCTGTAACAGATGTTTAATGCAACTGCAGGAGAGTACAGCTGTTCTACATTTGACTAAAAACTTTTTCCAGAAAGTCACAGAAAGTTTTGTACTGAGCTAAATTCCAGTCTTAATAAACAAGTTAAATAAAACCTCCTAGAAGTTTCTTCGTGTCTTGATACATTGCCACTTGTCTCCAAATATTTCCCTTGTCACACTCCTTTCAATGCAAAACAATAACAAAATTATGTTCATGTTTATTAGGGCTGCCAGCACTCTGAATTGTTCAACAGTTACTTCATCCACATTAGCTATGAACTTTGAGGTAGTAAGGTAGCAGCACCTAGAAAAAAGAATTTTTTGGGTAGCTATTGCTTGTTGAGAAATTTAACATATGAAAAATTCACTTCTGGGAAACATTACCTTGGCTCAGCTGTTCTGCTTGTTTGCAGAGTCCTATTCTGCCATAAACATGAAAGATTTTAGTAGAAGAGAAGTAAATAACCGCATGTTTATGATTCAGTGTCATGTGGAGAAATGGTGGGGGGATTGCTGCCATGCTTTATCCGCTCCAGGGTGGCTTATTTGTGTTTCAAAACACTGAGATAACAAGTCTTCCAATATTCTGGCCAATGACTTCTTATTTTTGCACAGAAGAATAATTGCACAACAAATTTTTTGGCATTCACACTTCATTGATTTATGTAAACTAACTTAGAATATTTCCTTCTTTCACAAACCAAGTTACTTCTAAGTATCTCTGTATCAGGGATGATAGCCTCAATAACCTTTGCTGAGCTGAATGAGCTATTTCCTTGAAAAAGAAACACTTATCTTCTAGACTTGATACAAATTGGATTGTCCACTCAGTAGGAAATGTCAACATTTCATTGCTTGATTTCATTTCTTATCAAATCAAGTAAGTGAAATACAATTTTTCTTTTTGTTTGCAATGAAATATTTCAAAATAGATATGCGAAAATAACCTCAATTTGTCATGGTTTTTATTTTTAAGTTGAAATGACATTTCCCAATATTGACAAAAGAAAATGTTTTGATTTGATTTGTTGAACTAACTAGAAGTATTTCTTTTCATTTTCACACTGAAATGTGATTTTTTTGTAGTTGTAAATTATCTCCCTGGTATACAAATTACTTCTTAAGAATGGAAGCATTACCATTCTACACTCTGAGCTAGCTTCCTTAGAAATTTTCCATGAAGTATTAAAACACTTATTTGAATAACTGCATTGTACTATGTAGGACTGGTCAGAGCCATATTTCATGTGTATGAATTAGCTATGTAAGCCTGGATTCTCAGGAAATATTGTGTGCTTCAATTAGCCTTATATTTTTAGCTTCTCTTCTTATTTTGATCCTTTTTCTGTGTTTGTTTAGTATTTTCTTTTCTGTAAATTCAAAACTATTTCCAAAGTCTCCCTCCCTCTTCCTCTTACCCTCACCTTTCCTTCCTTCCCTCATTTCCTCCTCATTCCTTTCCTCCTTCTCTTTCCTCTTTCTCTCTTTCTCTCTTCCTTCACCAGGTGTAACTTCAGTATTGTTGTGTAATATAACAATTTGGCTACCTTTCTTGATAAATGCATGTGTTGTTAAAGATCTCACTGACCCTAGTGTTCTGTAATGATATATCATGGCAATTGTTGCAACATTCACTGGTACCACGGTTTTGTCTGCTGGGAGCTGTTTTTGGGGTTTAACCCCAGCCAGCAACCAAGTACCACAGAGCCTCTTGGTCACCAGTGGGATCAGGGAGACAATCAGAAAGGTAAAAGATGGAAAACCTATGGGTTGAGATAAAGACAGTTTAATAGGGATAGCAAAAGCCATGCCCACAGGCAAAGCAAAACAAGGAATGAATTCATCCCTTCCATCTCCAGGAGGGCAGAGCCCCATCATCTGTAATGGTGACTGGGGAAGACAAACACCATCACTCCAAACGTCCCCCCATTATTCCTTTTCCCCCCACACTTTATATACTGAGCATGATGTCACAAGGTCTGCAGTGTCCCTTTGGTCAGTTGAGGTCATCTGCCCTGGCTGTGTCACCTCCCAGCCTCCCATGCATGCCCAGCTTCTTCACCAGTGTGGCCATAGGAAAAGCAGAAAAGGCCTTGGCTCTCTGTAAGCCCTGTTCACCAATAACAACTCTATTATCAACTCTGTGTCCATCAGAAATGTGAAACCTAGCCCTGTCTCAGCCACTACCCCAGCCAGAAGCAGCACATCTGTCCAGACATTCTCTTTGTCAATACTCCAGCACACCTCCTTACAACTGCTCTCAGTGCTGCTGCCTGTTAACAAGGGGGGGAAGATGGTAGGACTAGCACAGAGTCTTTTCTCAGATCTTGAGACACCCTTCTACCAGTCCATAGCTCTCTGACTCAGTTGTGCCCATAGCCTTGGGCCCAGATTTCACAGTACCCTCTAGTTAATTCACTGATCTGTTACACTACATTTCTTCCTGCAATCATGATGGATGTGATACTCAGAATTAATAAAACATTGTCTGTTGGCTAGACTTACAGTCACAATATTAATGGGCAAAATGGCAATAACCATTAGATTTATGTCATGCCATGCATGTTTGTAATATGGAAACAAAAATTTGGTGTATAAAAACCACACAGATGCAGAAAATTTTACAACATCTATTTGAGGTAGTTTAGAATTACTGCTTAAATATTCCAACATGTGGAAAAACACAGATTGTCTCATTTCAAACAACACTTATGAAGAAAGTCATAAAAACTTATATAGACTGAAGAAAATCTTAGCTGTGGCCTCCCAAGGGCTACTCATAACAGGAACGTGATTAAATCTGAGCAGGAGCTTCTGTGTGACTGTATTAGAGAACTAAGCAACCAAAGTCCATTGTATTAAAAATTAGTTCTGTGACAAAGGTGGGTTTTTTAGACCATCAGCTGTGTGGCATGTCAAAGAAGCATTATTATTTTACAGTAAAGCAATCCAGTGGATAGACTTCTATGCTGAAGCACTCAGCCTGATGGTCCAAGGGTTAAACCTTTTAATCCACATTAGGCTCTTTCTTCTGTTTCTTTGGTTAAAAAGAGACAGTGGGTATTTTTCTTGCTGATGACAAATATTCTAATTAGTAAATCTGCCGTCTTGTGTATGCCACTGAAAGCAAGAATATAGTGATGAGTGTTTGTAGAAGCTGCCTAGTAAACAAGCTTTAAAACACAAAGTATTATCCAGCTATTGAAGCCAAACAGAGGAAACTTAAGCAAAAGTCAGAGTTTAAGTCAGCTCTCACTAAAGAACGAAATGCTCTTTAAGAGTGCTGGTTTAAAAATCAAAAGGAGAATCTATCTGAGCTTTGTTTTTCTTATTATTAAGTCCAGATCCTAAAAATATCAGGGCACTGTCACAAATAGAGCTGGGCAGTCTATTTGTAAGAAAAAATTATTTAATAAAACCTTTGTACGTTGTGACTGACCCTTTAAGTTCAGTGACCACTCTGCTGCCTTTGGAAGGATCTCAGGAAGGGAGGGAGGGCTTAGCAGATGATAGAAAATGTCTGGAGCTCCCAGAAGCACTCTTTCAGATCTAGCGATTGGTAAAAGAGAAAGAAATGAGCAGGGCTATTTTAAGAGTCTACCTGGGGCAATGTGAAAGCAAAAACTGAAAAACTGATGGAAAAAGCAGTGGAAAGAAAATTCTGAGATGGATAAATGCGTTACACAAGGAAGACACTGGAGAAAACTTGCTAAAGGTTTGACAAGTATGTGAAATCTGAGGAACAGAAACTATGTTTTCAATGGGTGATGTGTAAAATGGGAAACTGGAATAAAAGCACAAATGGATGGTAGGCTGCAAGAGCCTAAAAAGCATTTTCCTAGGAAGGGCTCCACAGGTCCTCAGTATGTCTTTGTGTACTTGTAACTGTGCACTGACAAGGGTAGTGTGTTTTTCCAGGTGATCTATGCCTCATAGCCAGCCTTCTGTCAGGAGGTGCTCTCAGCTTGTAGCAGCTAAGCAGGACAGGGATCCTGTTTGCAGGCTGCCCTTGGGATCGTGGCTGCTGCCTGACTGCACAGCTAGACACACATTCTGCCTGGTCCAAGGCGAGCATGATGTGCCCTCTCAGCAGCCTCCTCACACAGCCTCTGCAGCATTGCTGCTGGGGCTGGGGGTCCCAGCTGTGCTGGAGCTGCTCTGAAGGAGCAGGGCAGCTCCAGATGGAGGCACCAGCAGCCCCTGTTGTCATGTGGGGCCTTTGGATGATGTCTCTGCTGGCTGAATGCAAGATGGGCTTTTGTGTCTGCTGTGTAGTGCTAAAAATATATTTGAGTGGCCCAGGAGGGGCTTGCTGATGGTCCACCATCACCTCAGAGACCGCTGTTTGTAACTGTGTGTGTTGGAACTGGACTGGCACTGGCTCTGTATCTGCTCCTTGGCTTGGGAATGACAGGCTGGCCATGCTTAGATGTCGAGTGGTTCTTGTGAGTATATGTAAAAAGTGCTTCCTTTCTCTCAACTGCCTTCTGGACAAACCCTAGCTCATCTGCTCTTGTAGATAATATATGCCATGGCATTTCGCATGGATAGTTTCAGAGAAGAAAAACAAAAAGGCTTCATAAAAATATAAAGGGAAATATTTATAATAACTGTGAGTATGTGATTTTCTTGAAACACACAAATTGGCAGTTTATGTCACATTTTGCACCATGATTTCAGATCAGATTAAAAAAAAAGTCCAGGCTCTTAGTAAGAATTTTGGGCATGAAGCTTGATTAATGACTCCTTTAAACTCTGAGATCATATTTTAAGGAATAAAAAACACAAACAAAAAACCCCAAACAAATAAAAAAGGGCACCAAAAAGAAAACAAACAAAGAAAAACAACTCTGGAAGACTTTCAGTGGGAAGTATGTGTATTTAATTTCTGTAGTACTTGTTTTCATATACACAGAAAACTATTTCTTTTACTCAGAGAGATGGAGGGGAAAACCAAGGTCATTTTGAAACTTAAAAGGAAAGGCTGCTCCAGAAAAAATATTAGTTCTGAAGAATATTCGAGTTGTCATAATGCTGACACATTCTTAATGAATTTTAATGTGATGATGTTTCAGACTATAGAGAGATTGGTCTGCACATTGTTGGGCCCTGCATTTGAATGTCACCTGGACCGAAGGGCAGAAGAGGTAAAAGAGCACCATAGGCCTCTGGCTACTGTCTGTGCTCTGTGAGCTATCTTGCCTTACAGAGAAACAGATAAGGAATGTTTGCCAGTCCTACTCTGCTAAGAGTTTATAACCTCTGTCAGGAGAACCTAATAGGCAGCTGGGGAAACAGCTACATTTGTCAGGCATAGTCTGATATCTATCTGTGTCTGATCAAGGCTTTAGAATGCTGTGCACTGTTTTCACATCTGAAAATGTTTTCACATCTGAAAACATTTTCACATACTTAAATTTTCTGAAATTGTCCCTTTTCCTAATGGAGACTGACTATGGTTTGTGAGGGGTTCCCCCAGATCCCTCAAAATCTGAGATCGTGGTAGATAACAAATCCTATTTTGTTTGAGAACTTCTGTTCATAAAATGAATAATGAAATCTGTAATTTGTATTGTTTGGATAGCCCATTGTTCAAATAATAATAAAAAACTCTCACTCCAGGAAGTTCCATAGAACAGGGAGGAAAATATTTGTTATTTAAAAGTTGGAGTTTTCTATCACGTCAGGAGAATTGCTGTCCTGATCCCATTCCTTCAGCATTTTCACCTTGGAAATACGTGGGATGTGTATGCCAGTTACTCAGCCAGGGCCCCATGGCCAAACGTCATGAAACCGATGCTGACCTCTTCCCCTCCTCTCAGTGAGGGCCTGACCTTTTATTACAGCCTTCTCTACTGGGTAACCTTGTATTATTCTTCAGCATCATGGCCCCATGACCCTGCAAGCCTGGGAGTAATGTTCTAGTCATGGTTTTAGAAATCCCAGTGCTTTTTTATTGTCACCTTTGCCATCTTCCAGTGTCTTTGCTTTCAATCTGGAAGTAACTGCCCTTGTAATCCAGTGCCAGCCTCTAGGACCTCCAAACTCCTTGTCTTTTACAGTGCATATATGCAAAACATACCGAACATGTACTTTCTGTGTAAGAACATTATTTCAGATGACTGTCTGGCAAAGAAAATGTTTCTGGATTGGAAAAAACAGACTAGCTTGCAAATGTTGCCAAAAGTACTGAATCTTTCTTGAGGGCAGACACTTTGGATACTTCAGCTGGCAGAAAATCACTGAGGGATATTTTTCAAAATATAAAGTTTTGTCCCTTTGAAAAATGCTCAGTTCTTTAGAAGAATGTAAAGTGTATTCACACAATACTGGAACCCAGCCACCTGACACTGCTAAAGCAGGAATAGTTCTGTCAGATCAAAACTGAACTTTGTATTTTAATGCCACTAATAAAAGCAACTGCAGGAAACCCTTGCAGTTGAGCAAGAGTTTATTTTTAGGTAACCTATTAGCTGAAAATAGAATTTCATATACATAGGAACCACATTTTGCCTCTAGTGTGTGTGTTTATGTCTGGGCAGGCTTGGATGTGACTACTGGTGACGGATGAATTATCACTTCTGCACTCATGGCAAGCCACACTCATATTGCGCTGGAAGCGTAATGATGAGCTGCTGAAATGCTGAACCCAGAGTCTTAGACATAAACCCAGAAAAAATAGGTATCTGTCTGTGTTGTGGGCACCAATTCTGTAGCCATTCTCTGGATTGCTTTTGGATTGTGGCATCCTTGCTGGCTGCACTCTTTGGGCTTTTAGAAATGTTTTTTGATGAATTATATAAAAGTCTGTCCTTTCTCCCCTTTGTTCCATGTTTTTGTTCATGTATTTCCTTTCATTACACACCTCTCTGAGGAAAGTTCAAATAGTCTGGGGGAGAGGAGGAGTAATATAGGCTGTTGTATTTGTGGACAGGAACAGTAAGGATCATGTTGAGTACTGTCTGCCTGGTTCTGTCGAGCAGACCTATAAATTATCATTACACAACTTCGTAACATGAGCTATAAAAATAAGTATTGAGAAATGAATAGGTCAGAGAATGAGGGTGAGTTCATTCTGTTGTGATTTCAAAACCACAATAGTTTCCCCCTTTCCTCTTCTCCGCACAGAAGCTGAAATGAAATTATGTCATTTTACTTAGGTTCATCTGCCAGATTTTCCATAATTCATTTGTAGATTCAAGAGTTCAAGCAGTTCATGAGAAGCTTGCCCTCTTTCTTATCAACCAATTCTGGGGTCTTTTTCCCTAATTTATTAAAAAACAGGTATTTTTCTTGGATTTTTCAAAATGGATTTTTTCTTATTTTTTTGTAGATGCCTTTGAAAGTCCCTACATTGAGAACTTTCCAGACAAGTAATCTAATTACACAGAAGATACAGTATACACATATTAATATCACAGCTGCTGTATTAGTATGAATTCAGTTTTGCATAGTCTGGATGGACTCACTACTCAGAAAGTAGTTTTGGTTTTGGAACTCATCCTTAACTTTCTAGCAACAAAAGGTGATAATTAATGAAAAAAGGCTCTTACACATTTATGGTGCTTAAAATATGAAAACAGGAAAAGATTACTGATTTAATAAATGGAAATCCAAAAATTCTTGAATGCATAAATCCATAGCACTGTGAAATAGTGTCTTCTAGATACCAAAACAAGTGAATTAAGTCCCTCAGACACACTCAGAGCACTGAGAATATATCATATGCAAGTCACTGCAGCTTTTGAAAATGAATAATTTGGCAATATAAAACATTCTTCTATGATATCCAGAAGCAGAGAAATCAGGACAGTGCATTAATGGAGGCCATTAAGCTGCCATCCCATGGAATGGCATGGCTCAGGGAGCACAGTCCTTGGAGTAGCACAACTGGGTAATACTTGACCAGTGTGGATGCAACTGTAATGATTCTGCTTTTCAAGTCCCCCCATATAGCAGTAGTTGAGAAATTGAAGTGCACAGATGAAAATGGGAGATTGAAGATGAGAAGATGGGAGTTTGAAGCCCTTATTTTGGAATATTTAGAATTGCAGCAGGCAAGCTAGGAGGAGAGGAAGAAGTATCACAGCCCAGAAAAGTGATTCTGAATCAGAAGGAATCTAGAATATTAAAATCACAGTTTAAAGGCAGTCTGATAACTCTGGTATTTATGTGTTCTTTTACATTAGGTCCTGCTGTTTATTTGATGATTAATTTTCAAAAACTGGTGAGTACCTGGAAATACAAATGTCAGTACCAAAGAGAGGCCCATCCTAGTGCATCTCCAGGTAACACCTAGGTCAGTTTAGTTACACCGAAGTCTTGAAATGCTTCCTTCTTGTTCTTGTTCTTATGAACTGTTTCATAAAACCATATTCATGTCAGAATTCTGCTCCAGCAGAAATTCAGTATTTTGCTTTTACTACTGAGTGCCATAAAACCTTAGATAGAGAATTTTCTCTGGTTTAGTCTCTATGTCCCCTTGATTCTAGCCTGCACAGTGTGGGCACCAGGCTTGAATAGGACTGTCTGGGCCAAATGTTCCCAGTCAGTCACACCCCCATCAGTCATGGCGATGTAACTGAGGTCCAGGCTGTCATTACAGGGTGATTCTGTGTGCTCAGACAGCAGGTTTTTCCCAGGTCACATCAGTCTCAGACAGCAGAGAGGCTACGTGAATGATCAGGGTGGCTGGGGCTCAAATGGGAGATCCCGTGGCTGATGTGACAATGTCCTCAGCTGGCTGAGCTTTCACCTGAAACATGGAGGGATTGTTACCCTGGGACTGAGCTAATGCCAAGAAACTCAGTGATATTTCTTGGACACTTTTTCTGTAGTTGACCGTCAGAGATGGGCTCCTTCAGAGTGCAATTGCAAGAATAGCTCTCTGATGCTTTTGCTCTGACTCATTCTAAAAGCAGTCTCCATTGACTGTTTTGGGAGCCTGACAATGCACATATCCCCAAAAAATCTCTGCTGAATGACTGAGGAGAAAGGTTCCTAACTGGCACTGTGAATCATCTTGCTGTGGCCAAGCATCTTTTAGCTGTTGAAACATCTAAGGTGGATAGGTCTTAAGCCAGTCTCTGATAAAATCAGGAAGAAAACCAAAGAATCCTAGTTCATGGATTTTTTCTCTTGTAACCACTGGAAAATTCATTGTACTTTTCTACCTCTAGGATTTGCCATTATTTCAACTTCCTTCTGAAACTCAGACACAAAGCTGCTTGCTGTATATGACTTTCATATATACAAGGATGTTCTGATATAGATATGGAACCAAAGAGGCTTTGTAAATTTTTAATTATTTATTTATTTGTGAGGAACACATTTGCAATAATTGAAGATTTGGGTTCAGTGAAAAACTGTTTTCCATAAATGAGACTCAGACACCTTAAATCATATCAGAGGGAGCACATGTGCTATTCTGGGAGCTGTGCCAAGGACTCTGTCTTCAGCTTGTCCTTTGAAGAGTCCCTTCAAAGGGGAGGATCTCTTGAATGTTTAGAAATGGAGGAGACTTGAATGTTTAGAATTATTTTACATGATACAGCATCCTCTGATTTCCTTTGTCACTTTTAAAGATTTATGTCTTTGTGTTCAGACTTTCTAAGGTGACTAGCACATGCAGTCCATTTCTGGTCTTCACTAAATTGAGAAATGGCAGTTTGATCAGGAAATACTATCTCTCCAGAGAAGAAATTGATGAACAGTTCTTCAGAATACTTATATTTTTAATCTACTTCCTTTTCCCAGGCCTTATCTTTCTTTGACAAGGCTTGTGATTCCAGCCTAGAGAGCTTCTGGATTGTTGCCTATCATTTTCTTACGGGAGTAGTTGTTGTGAACCTCCTGCCTTATCTCTTAGTGCCTGGATGTCCCCATGCTTTTCCCAGTGAAACATACCAGTTCTTAACCTTACTGAAAAGCCAGATGAAATTATCCAAGTGCCACATGTAGTAAATGTGGGCCCATTTTTTCCTTGTGGAATACCACACACATTGTTTCTGGCAGAAAATGCTCAGGATTTCTGTACTAGGATTTCCATCCATGGCAGTGTTTATGCATGCCCTTTGTATCCCTGGATATCTGTCAGTTCAACAACCACCAACTGTTGTAATTGGTGTTACTCAATATGGAACTGAGTATTATTTTTTAAATAGGTAGAAGTCTTATAAATATTATTAGTAAAGCGCTATAATAAGGTCAAAATGAGAAGGGAGGGTCTCTCTGCAGCTACTCCAATTAGAGAAAGGGTTTAAAGATGCATCTGTTGTGCAGAGTCTTTTGTATGCTGATAAATTTACTCAATATGAAGTTTGTTCCTCTGCCAACATTTATTGTACACGTATTGCAAGCTTGTGTCTAATGTAACCTCCCTACTAAACTTATGGTTTCCTCCTTAGATTTTAAAATTGTTTTTTATTTTCTCCTGAATTCCAAAGGGCCACTTGCCTTTGTACTCATGTGTCTGTCTCATAAGGAGACATGGATGGCTTGATCTGTGCAAAGTCTCACCGCATACTCTTATCCCTCCGGGTCTGAGAGTCTCCCTCCAAGTGAACGTGTTCTAGCAGAGCACAAAGAGGTGCTACGTGTCATTTTAAAAAGAAAGAAAAGGTTTCTTAGTATTTTGGAAAACAGCATAGTATTTTGGAAAACGGAGTTGATTCCTCTGCATGTTTTCCAGTGACACTGTGTAATTCCTGCTTGAGCAAACAGGACATTAGACAAAGCCATATTTGAACAACTAGAAAGAAAATGGTCAAATAGCTGAAAGAATTCCCAGACAGGATCTAGACTAGGAAGTAATTCCTAGAGGACCTGAACTTAATGATACTTCAGATACCATTTTATGGCACATCTCGCTTTTGATTGAATATCATTTATGTAGCATGAATTTCAATGTGGTAGAAGGAAATGTAATGAGAATTTTGGTCCCAGTCAGCCATGCATAATAGGATACCTTGCATGTGAAAGGATTATTGTCATAAACATTCTTCAACTACATTAAAAAAAATAAACTGTAGAGATAAATTTTTGCAATCTCTGATATATATGTGATATTATATATGTATCTGTACTAGCAACTTAAAAAGTTGCTAAGGAAAGTTCTACAATTGAAATTAATTAAAACACCAGCAACAAAAATAGTATTTAGATCTATGGGGAACAGAACTGTAACACTGTGAGTCTTAGAGGAGATAGAGACTGTTTGTTTCTCTGAATCTGTTTATGCAAGATCTGTACTTGGGTACATGCTCAGCAACGTGACTATATTTCCTTTTAGTGTTTTTAAACATTTCTGTGGTCTAGATTTAACTTCTGGTGAAGCTGATGTTATTTAAATAAGATCCATAGCCTCAAGCAGTGAACAAAACTTGTGATAGTTCACTGATGGTAACTGAAGAGGTGAAGTATTGAGGGGTATAAAAGGGAAATCTTACCTAAGACATGAGACCTGATCTGGATATGAAGATGTAAGGTCATTTCTGTAAAATAAGCTGGACATTTCTGAGATTGTCTTGAAATCCCTGAAACAGAGCAGTGTTCCCACTTGAGTTGGGCAGATGTTCTCCTTCTCTCCTGAGTTCCCCCACTTTTACCCCGATCTGGCTAATTTGTTTACCTTACTAATAAAGTTGTGTATCTATTCTAAAATCCTGTTTTGAATTCAATTTCATGCATTCCAATAAGTTATGTGAAGATTCTTTCAATAATTTATTTATTTTCATAATTTGGATGTGGAATATGTATTGGATTTGGAAAACTGCTATTCTTTTAAGGTGTTAAGGCACTTTGAGGAGTGTTGGTAGATGCTGTCTGTCTGTACACGGTGCATTCCAGAAGGCTGGAACAGACTATAAGAACAGCAGCTCACAAGGGCTGCAAAGTGCACAGGACCTGCAGTTAAAGGGGGAGAAAATTTGAATTGCTGTGGTACTTTGAATGGGCAAAGCAACTTTTCAGCTTTGTTTCAGAAAAATTTTAAAACTAGTTGTTGACTTAAGGCATGTGAATGCCTGGCTGAAACTGGGAAGATAATTGCTGAGAGACAGTTTCAGAACAGTTTTAAGTGCTTTGTCAGACTGGTGCTTTGAGGTAGGCTATTCTACTGGAGCTCCAGAATGTGCAAATTGAATGCTTTTCCACGTTCAACTTGCTAAGATTTTGACCATAAATGCAGAACTTTAGATGCTGAAAACCACCTAAATAGCATAGGCACTTTTGAAAATGTACCAAAAAAATTCCAAGGGGAAAAAGAAATCATAACTGTGAGAAAAAAATTGAGCTCAGAAATCTTGAGCTTATAGCCAAATTAAAAAAAAAAGGCTGATTGCTTCAGTGGTTGCAAATATTTTATCTAAAACTGACTTCAAACACATGTTTGCTCTTGATAGGATTTGTGAAAATGCTTTTATTTTGTATTTGCAATATGTCTCCTGTTCTTGATTTCTGTCACTAAAGTTTTTAAAAATATGTTGTTCAAAAAGATATATAAGCTTGAAGAATACAATTGATACTTGATCAATTGATACAATTTATATTTGATAACATCTTGTTGTTCCTGGAAGCACATTTTCTGCAATAAAAGGACACCTCTCTTTGGATTTATATGCACCAATTTGATACAACCTTCCTTTGCTGTGAATGGATATCACAGAAAATGCATAGTCTCAGGTCTATTTGTATTCACTTCAGTTTGGAACAGTCATCCCCATTATTTTAGGTTTGTTTTTTTAGTCATTAAAGTAGGCAGAATCATTTCTAAATCAAGATTCATATATCACTTTTCACCATAAAAGTCTTCTTTTGAAGGTTACTCTCATAGCTTCTCCTATTAATGGTTTATTTTGGATTCAAATTGCAAATGCATCTGATCTTTTCTTTGTGTATAGATCACCTCTTGCTCCATCACTCCCATCCCTTTTCTTAATAAGACCAAATAACAGCTTGAAAGTCTGCTTCCATCTCTGTCATCATTGGATTCATCAGCTAAAATGTAAGAGATCACTGGGGAAAAAGAAGTCTTTCCTCAGTTAATTAAAGATGCACTTTCTATAATTAATACAAATAATCATTTAAACAGTTTTAGAAAAGGAAACAAGGAAAATTTCTTGGCCATGTATATCAGAGTTCTGCCAATGCACTTAAGGAGGTCAAATGACCTGACAACATGCCTGAACCCTCATATGGTAAAATAGTAAAAAGGAGCAAGAATTCCTGTATAGTGTTCCAATTTAACTGTACTGAGAGATTTCTCAAAGAGAAATATGGTATGAGGGAGAAAGTAAAAATGTAAGAAGGCAACAATTAAATTAAATTATTTTATTTGTGTCTTCCAAAATGAACAGCTGTAATATGTTACTGTGTACTTACCTCTGTTATATTCTTTCTCAACATAGATAAGTTTCTATCTAATTGAAAACTAAGTAAAAAGATTTTCCATTGTCTGCTTTTCCTTGCTACAATCTCTTATGGACACAGATATTCTGTGAAGTGATGACATATTATTAAACCCATTGATTAAAAAAAAAAGGCATCCCCATTTTGTTTTGAAAACATCCTGCATAAAGATATTGTTAGCATTTCTCAGACCTTCACAACAGGCCTCATCTGGTGAAGTCAGTGCAAGTCTTTCCACTGACATCAATGGGCAGTGAATCAGGGCTCATTTATGTCCTGCTTCTAGCTGTGTTTTACCCATTCTTTCATTCTACAGTGTTTTCATGCTGAGAACTGTTGAAGTTGATACAGGTTATTCTTGCATTTCTTTTTAATTCTACACAAGCAGCAAATACTGTGTTTATAAGCATCATTAATCCAGTGAGTTTTTTCAGTTATTTGACAATCTTACAGAATGAACAAACAGAAGGAACTGTATTTGTTATGAGAGGATATAGATCAACAGGATAACTGTGTAGGAACAGTTTTGGCTGAAGACCACCAAACCCCAGAAACTTCTAATATAAAAGCTGCCATGGGACTTCAAGGTTTCCCTTTCAACTTTTGTGTACAGAAAGCTGCTGCTGTGCTTTCAGGGCACACCCCATCCACCACATCTGACTTAATATTAACCCAATAGGCATTGCTTTATTTTACTTTTGCCAAAATTGGGGGGGTTTTTTTGGGTTTTTTGTAGCTGTTTTTTTTAAGGGGGTTTCTGAGAGATTTTTGATGCACAGTAAAGCACACTTACCTCAGTGTGGGTGCTCTGATGTTTTGATAAACAATATGACCTGTAGCTGGCCAAAGCTACTCATACTAATTAGCTATTCTTGAGTAATTTTGGATTTAAGGAAGGAAGAGCCTGCTGACTGCCAATTTCTGCAATGGAAGATGGTCATGTTTTTCCTTTGGAGAAGGAAAAACTCTCTGGAGGAGAGGGAAAGGAAGCATGAAGAGCTAGAGCAAGATACAAGAGAACTATGGCATCTAGGGTGGGTTAGCCTAACGCCTCTCTCAGTTTTGCAAAAATCTTGATAATTCAGTTATCAGAAGAGCCTCAGGAATGACAGAAGGAGGAACTGAGACAGACTTGCTGCCTCTCTCACAACAGTGGTGGGAGAGTGGTAAACAAATGTCAATATGGGTCTTCCAGTCTTCCTGTAAAGAACAGTATCTTTTTTCACACTTAATTGTTCCTATGCATCACATTTTGATTGCTTCTTAAAAAAGGACAAAATACCTCCCCCCATCAATTCCCCATCAGAATACAGTAATGAAATGCCCAGCTGCAGATACAGCAAAATTCATTCCAGTTCTGCTCAGTTATTGTCTGTCTCATCTTTAGCAGATGGCTGGACGATGATGTCTGCAGTAATAAAAATATTAAAAACAAAAACTGCCAGCTGAATTGGAAAACTTACTAATTTCTATTTTTATAATGTGCTACATGAAGCCATTATTTCTCAAGCCAGTAATGGCCATATTAACAACAGCCATGTGAGAACATTTAATGGAGAGAAGAAGCAGTACTGGATTTCTCCATCCCTTGACTTCTGGGAAGAAATGGCAACCCACATCACATATAAAGTATATATATATATATATGTGTGTGTGTATCTATGTATATATAGACTGCTTCTATATGTCATTAAGAAGAAGTGTCAGCTGTAACATACTGGTAGCAGTGAGATGGATTGTTTCCTGGTGAGACAGAAT
This sequence comes from Cisticola juncidis, assembly GCA_013400215.1. Classification (NCBI taxonomy): domain Eukaryota; kingdom Metazoa; phylum Chordata; class Aves; order Passeriformes; family Cisticolidae; genus Cisticola; species Cisticola juncidis. The sequence continues at coordinate 2,172,996 of VXBR01005532.1, read as the reverse complement.
ACCTCAGAGGTTTGCTTTGGAACTGCTTACACAAAGCCACATATATTGTTTGGCCAGCACTGCATGTCACCTCCATGTTTACAGTGAGTGAGATGTCTTTGGAGCAGTCAACAACATGGAGATGCTTTTGAAAGAGTATGGCCTTCATTTGCATTCCAGATTCTCCCCTTACTCCCAAGTATGTACGTGTTTTTTTAGCTGTGGGAAAAATATAATAAAGACTAGACTAGACTAGACTAGAATATATAATGTAAAGCAAAATTGCTCAGGTAGACTTTTTTCTCATACAGGTTCTATGTTCTAATTATACAAAAATAGAGGTTAAATTTGTCAAGTACTGAGAGGTGACAAGATGATGAGAAAACGATGCTGTCAAAATACTTGCTGGATAATGGTCTTAATTGCCTTTGTACAGGATAGATCCCTAAATGACAGAAAATCTTATGGCACTAATTCATTCACTCATGTAAGCAATATTTCACTCCTGGACAGTGAGATTTTATCACTCTATCATTGGGATGCATTGTTGTATTGGGAACTACTCAAAAGAAAGGAGAGGTGATTTTCTGAGCTCTGGCTTGATAGCCCATTGTTTGAAATCCAGTAGAGGATTCTGATTTTTAGGAATTAGTACACATCCTTCTTGAACTCGGAATCCACAGTGATATTTTGATTATCTGAGATGATCCTGTGGTGATTATCCAAACACTTATCCAAACCGTTTAGCAGTTGTTACATGTGTTTGAGCAGGAATAGTCTCAGTTAAATATCTGTCCTAATATTACACTGAGATTTTAGTGTTTGCTTTTTTAACTAAAGAAATTCACTGGCCTACAAAAACAACACTTTTTTTGGTGGAAATCACATAAAGAATCCTACATCTGGCATCTCAGATCTTATTTTTAATTAGCATAACATACATTATTAAAGAGGACAGCATCTTCATTTGTTCCATCTTTCAATTTCGAATTGTTTTCAAAAAAGGGGGTATGAAATAGAAGTGAAATATTGTCCTGTTGTATCATGTTTGGCTCTTAAAATTTGTAGTGTGTTAATTAATTTTAAGTTATTTTAGCTTCTATAGCCAGGAAATTATTTAGAGTATTGTTCAGACGACAGGAGATGCACAAATCAATTTTTACACATCTTATTACTTACATTTGGAAAAAAGTTTCCCTGAGTATTTGGGATAAAACAGAATTTTTATTTTCTTTTTTTAACTAGGACTGTGCACACCTTCTTTATTGGTTTATGTTCAGACCTACCTACTGAATAAGACTTGGTTTTCCCTTGTCATCCACTGTAACCTGACAAGATATCATGGTTCAGGAATCATATATTCTCCAATTTAGTATTCCCACTGAAACTACACACCTCTCACTCACTTCCCTCTCTTCCTCCTCCTGGCAGTGGCTGGAGATGAGTATTGGAGGCACAAAGGGTAAAGAGCCCAGGTTGAGATAAAACAATTTACTGGAAATTACAATAAGAAAATGAACAGTAACAACAATACCAATGGCAGCAAACCCCAACATCCTGACTGAGAAGCAAGCCCTTCCTTACTCCTGGAAAATGATGTGAGGTGGTATAGAATAACCTCCATATGGGTCCTGGCCTTCCCTGGCTACTGCAAAAAATGAACCCTGTCCTGGCCAGAACCAGGACACAACCATAGTGACAGGTTTACCTTTCAGTGGAAGAGCGGGATGGACCAAAACTTTGAAAACCAGAGTGTTGTAGTAATTCTTTTTCTTATTCATCCATTCTAGAAACAAATGCAGAACACTACTGGCCAATTTTATAACAGTGTGAGAAAAAATGTGTGTGTGCAAAAGTGTTTCAGAACTACCAATGCAAAGACTGACAGAAGAGAAATTACTCTTAATCTTGGTTTTCTGTGTTCTGGGTGATGTTTGCCATTTCATAATTTCCAAGAGACTATAAAATATCTTCCTGGCTTTTTCTGCTAAGGATTATGTTTAAATTTGAAATTCCTTTAGAGATCAACAATGTACTTGGACTTCTCCTTTATCCGCAGAATAATGAACTTTTAAAATACGATACTCCCTGTCTACTGCACTTTGTCACTAAAGGTTTTGCTGAGCTAGACATGAAATCTACACATTTAACAGGCCCTGAGTTCTCCAGTCTCCTGTTTAATTCACTTAAGCTTTACACAGCAGGCAGGCAGTTCCACATCTTAGTGATATATTCAGGAAAGACATATCTGCTACTGCTTGATTTAGATTTGCCATCCATTAGGTTTCATTCGTGGTCTATACTTCCTATATTTGGAGAGTCCCCATCCACTTTTTTTTTCTTTTTT
>VXBR01005532.1:2127286-2170653 GCA_013400215.1 Cisticola juncidis | reverse complement strand
TTTTTTTTTTTTTCTACTCATGATTTTATAAAGCTTTGTCACATTTTCCCCCAGCTGAGTCTGTTCCAGCCCCAGGTACTTGACTGCTCCAGTATGGCAGCTGCTGCACATCCTATTGGTACTGCTGCCCCTCTCTGTACCTCTGTACCTCTCCCACTGCACCCTGTCCATTCTGGAGACAAGGAACTCACTTGTGCATAGGATTCACAATGCAGCATGGGTCCACACTGGGGTAAAGTTCTTTTCTTTCTCTGACATTTTTCCTTACCTAATAATTCCTAAAATTTTATTTGCTACTTCAAGTGCTACTGAGCAAGTAGGCTGATGTTTTCCTAGAATTTACACAAGTTTTAGCTTCCAGACTTTTCCTGTGGTGATGGTGGTCATCTCAGAAAATTCTGACTTGGAGTTTTCTCCCCTCATTTGTGAAGAACCACTTACTCCTGGCTATTTTTTAATCTGCCACATGCTAGTTTCATTTGATATTATCTATTTCTTGTATTGGAGAAATATGAAAAATGAGTAGACCTCAAAAATATGTTCAATGTATTAAATGATCCTTTTATTCTACTATATTGTTTAATAAACAAGTCAAGCTAATACATTCCACAGTGATCTGATGGTCAAACTGTGAGAAATTTTAAGAAATATTTTAGGATACCTTTTTAAAAGTCAGTTTAATGACATTTTTATGCAACTCATAAAAGTGGCAGGAAATAATATTGGAAGATGTCATCTTCATATTTCTTAATTGAATCCCTCTAAGAACTACAGGACAGAGTTCATGTGTTATCCTAAATTAACAGCCTTGAGGTAAGAAAATTTGCTTGTAAGCTTTAAAGGACACTATGGGACACTCTTAGAGACACTACTGAGAAAGAACATTCTCAAAAACACAACTGAGCCTGGCACAGAGTCACTCTAAACATCTGTTTGGACAAACATTCAACTCTCTAGCTTGCAAAATCAAAAAATATATTCTATTCATTATTTTGCCTTCATTTTAGTTTTGTGAAGCTGAAATATTAGAAAATAGTCAGGTAAGCTTCTCTTTTGCATGCTTCTACTGCAACATAAAAGATCATTACATTTTGTAAAATGAATCTCAAACCTTGATACCACATTTTCATTTTTAATTTCTTATGATTATGTCCATCATTAATTGTAACATATTATATTCATTAGCTCTAGTAATTTTCCACAAAAGAAAATAAGTAAACTGGCAAACTATCTCATTGTAGGGTGGGGTTTGCAATACACGTTTGCAAAAATTCATAATGCACAACCTCTTTCCTTCTGATGTTGAGTAGCAAGGAGACCTTCTGGACTGGCGCATGGTTCCTATACTACCTCTGAGGGGAGCCATTATCCAACAGTTGTGATCAATGCCAGGAAACCATATATCTCTGCAATCCTTACAGGATTACATAGCCCTGATCCTTCTCCTGCTTAACTGACATGAACCAAAAATAGGCTGCAGCCTTCACGGCACGTTGTGATAGGACAGACATAAAATAGAACCAAAAACTTTTGCAGTCCAGTCTGTTGTTTTCAGTATGGTAGAAAAATGAGAAAAAGTCAAATGAAACTGCATAGAAAAATAACTTTCAGGTTTTCTTCATTTCAATATCTGGTTGCATGTGATTTGGTAAAGTTCATTCAGAATGGAAGATATTCTTAGCTACTCCAAAATTTGAGCAAATATAACTAAACAGATACAGAACATTACTCTTAACCTCAACACTTGTTTTGACGGTACTCTACACATTTATCTGAAGTTGAAACCATATTCTGAAGTTTGAAATTTCATTTTCAATTGAAATTCTGAATGGAAAGCATAATTTTTTAGCCCAAAATTTCATTTGGAAAGGTGGAGGAGAGATGTAGAAGGCAGCAGAGGAAGAGAGATAAAATAATTCAACTAACAAATGGGGAAATGGTATATAATCATTATTGCTATATTATTACTGGTGTTCACAAAGAAAATATCCCATGTCTTCATGCACTTTGCATTACTTTTTAGACTAACTGAGTTTGTTTTGAAATATTTTTAAGTATTGAATTGTCATGATGTACTGTTAGTAATATAACTTGTTTACTGAGGAGTACAACAACAATACTGCTGAGAAAATTATCATCTTAATTACTTTGAACTATTCCCTTAACTATTGAAACTATTTCATGGGATATTTACTTTAAAAGCAAATTTAATGTGTTTCACCGGTTGCAGTGAAGCCTAGTGATAGACACAAAAAACTTTCCTTAAAAGTGGAAGACTTCATATATTTTAAATATGACAGTATTTTTCATTATATTTTCTTCTTAACTTGTATTTGTTAATATATTTTATTTTATACTTCCTAGAAGGCAAATGACTGAAAAGTCAGCTTTGAAGTAACTTTAGGGTACATGCTTTTCAAAAGAAGTCATAGTAAGTTGTTTCATCTTCACAGCGTAGATTCTGCAGACTCTTAGCCAGGCTCAACAACAGTGTGACAATGCCAGGAAGTGCTTGCTGAGATCTACAGGATGAGGACAAACACCTTAACAGAGTAGTTGGTGTGGTTAGTAGTTGTTTTTTTTTTCTCAGAGATTTTTTTTTCTCCTAATGAGGGATTATCAGGAGATCAAAGGTAATGATGTCATTTCATGTCCCCAGTCTCCTTATTTCAGATGTGCACAGCAGACCTGGAGCAGACTAGGAGTTGTATCTTTCCTTCTATTTAGAGACTCTTAACAATGTTGTAAATTGTGGGGGTTTGCGAGGAATGGAGGCACTTATGCTTCAGAATTTGGACTCAGAGCACTACTAGATCATTTCACACAGACTTTCAAAAACTAGAAACCCCAAAACCCAATCATATGATAACTTCTGGCTGAACTCCTGCCCAACTTGAATTAATGTCAAATATTGCTTTAGCTACACTAAATCTCTCTTGGTCCTGGCTTTCAAACAAAACTGTTGTTTTTTGTTTGGGTTTTTGGGGTTTTTTTTCCCTGTTAAAGGAACAAATCTGCTTGGGATGTCCTTAAATGTCCGTGCACTTATTCACCCCAAAGTAATAGTAGATGACTAAGACAAATGATCTGAGTTACTGATTTCATGGCTGGAGAGAGTGAGTAAGAGGTGCACTCTGTCCCTTGGCTGTCATACACTGCTTTACCATATCTCCATTAACACCCCAGTGAATGTGTTGATCACTGCTCTGGATTCCCTATTTAATAGATTTTATGGAACTCTCACTGAAAAAACAAATTATTCATTTTGCTTATGTGTTTTCATCTTGGCACAATAATGCATTTTTCTAATCAGCTGATTTGAAGCTAAATGACGGGACAAGTTTCATCTGAAGTGCACTGAAGTACCTCCTGCCTACAACTATACAGCTCTTTGCTGACAGCTCCTGCACTCAAAATTTGGGCAAGGTTTGCATGGCCCAGTACCAAAATAACATATTACAGTAGTTTTTTTGAGTGCTTGAAAGGCATGGTGATGACCTAAGATTAGCATTTCATCCAAACCTAAAGATCTGTTCCAGTATATTCCAGTCAATCCTTATCTTGGGATTTAGGACTAAAGGCGGGGATTCAAAGTGTGCTTTTATTTATGAACATTCTGTGGGAGACCTGTAGAGTTTAGAGCAGAATAAGTCTATAGGGATAAACGTTCCATGTGCTTCTGGAAGGATTCAGATTGTTTTCTCAGATAACTGTTTCTATGCTCACAAATCTGTAAGTTTCTTCAAAGCCATGAGACATAATGGGAAGAAGCTAAATATTAAAAGACCTAAAAATATGACTCGTAGTAAAATAGATATAGGTCAGCATTACATTCAAGCTACAACATAGCAGAATTTACCAGATTTGGAGAGAAGGACACTGCACTTCAGATTGCAAAGAGTTTTTGGAGCAGTGATGAAGATCTTACTGTAATTCCAAGTCACATGCTTGTAAATTGCCTAACAAAGGTCTTATTATTCCCCTTGTGGTTTGTTTTCTTCATGGCATGAAAACTGAGGTTGAGATGCTTTATTACTTCTTAAATGTTGAGATAGAATAACAGAATGATTTGGCCTCCAATTCAGACAGACAGGTGGTATGGATTTATTCGGTTCCTATTGAAGAGTGCTTCCAGCAGCTGCTGAAATGGAAAGCTAACACATGAATCTTGAGATGGAGGAACAGCTTAAGCCCAGATTTGTAAACATAAAATTTTTATTTCTTTTCTTTTCTAACTCAAAGATTATGCTTGCCAATTTTCAGAAGTGTTATAAATGTGCATGAAACATATATATATATATATGCTGATTCAGGTCATAAATTGAAAACACCCAACACATGAAACAAAAGGAGGCAGTAATTTTTTACAGTGTTGTCTAACAAGGCACTATTCCATTTTTAAGAGAGAAAAGGGATAGGGTCAAAATCTATAACCAGCTAAACAAGCTGACCAAGCCAAATATTTTCTATCAAATTGAGCTTCACCTACTGGAACATTTATTATCTTAAGACAGGTAAACAAAGACATCTCTATTAAACTAACTTTCTAAAAGTGTTACAGTTTCATAAGCATTGTTTCCTCCTCTCTCTCATTAATTCTGTTCCTTTATTGTCATTCTCTTCTATTTGGTAATTTTAAAAAAAAGGGCAGGAAATAAAAAGAGTAGGAAAAAAACCAAGGTCAAAGGAAGAAAGGTGAGAAGAATAAAATGCAATAATTGTAAAATCAAAACCTGAAAAGTATTTGATTAAAAAATGTAGAGTAAGCATTAAGTTTTTTGATTTTTTTCTTGAAACATACTTGCCATTTTTCACCCAGACCTGCTGCCAACTTTCTGACTGTGTAGTACAAACAGCTTTTCAGCTACTCCTACAATGGTGCATTCAGAAAAAGATGCATGTGCTAATGGCACCTGCACAGCCACTCATTTATGGCAGTCAAGGAGCAAGTGAACATGCCAATCAGATAATATATGCAGGTTGGATAACTATATATCTAACTATCTGCCTGTGTGTGGTACCATAGCTAAAGTCAAGGCACTAGGGTGACATGGAGGCTGATATGTTCTCCAGGATACATCCATTTTCTCCACGGCAGGAAACTGGTTTTGCAATGGTAAAGTGTAATTTACACTGCCATTATAGTGTAAAATTAATTGTTAACCTTCCTACCTTTAGTTTCATATTCAAAAGAAAAAAAAATCTGAAGCAGTACGCTTCTCAACATCATAACCATTTAATTTTTTCTTGTAATATAAATATATGAAAAAATATATATAGTTATCTGCTTGCATTAAAGGTATAACGTGTCTATATGTATATATATCTCTATATGTGTGTATGGTGAGTATATTTCTTCAATGCAAGAAGATGACTACAAGAAGAATGTTAATCTCTGAAACTGAAAATATTAGGCCTAGGGGATATTGACTAGACATTCTATTAGAGCTGTGAAAGAACTCTTACCACCAGTATTTATAATGAAGACCATCTGCAAATTTTTTTTGTTGTTGTTGTTCCAAAAAAGCATTCAAATTGTTTTTCATCCAGCTGAACTTTTCAGGGATTAGCTATTATGTTCTCATTACTCCTTTCACTGACAAATAACTTTCAGGAGCAATTCCATCATCAAACCAGTTCACCAGACAGAATATTTTGTTTCATAAATGGAAAAAACAAAACCAAAGAAAAAAACCAAACACCAAAACCTCCAAAGAAATTACAAAAGGAAAAAAATCAAAGGCAGTCTTTAACTTCTCTATGTATTGAGCTTAAAATTGTATTGTTTTATGTAGTGTGCAGTTCTAACTAATAATAATAATAATTTTCACAGGGTAGAATATCCAGAATATTCTGGATATAATATTTTACCACATTTTAAAGCTGGGCTGAAAAAACTGGGAGAGTCAAAAACATGTTTGTGGTGTTTCTGATTGATTCATTATTGTCTTTTAGGAATTTACTTGTTTTCATTTTCTGCAGAGGAAATGTAAGCAAAATTAGCAAATGATTGTATGATACATACAAAAGAAAAAAGGAACAGAAAATCTGTAGGCATTTCCCTTCTGACCTTAAAGAAATTTAGCTTACTCTGACTAAAAGGTTTTTTGGATTCTCCATAACATATTCTTTGCAGAAGATTATATCCTTTTATTGATTCACAGGAAGCAGAGGAAAGGTGGTATTGCAGTAGAATGCATATGAAAGGCAAGATAATCAACTGATGGTATGTTTTTTTCCATGTAAATAACCTCCCGTGTTCCCAGTTCTGTCACTGTTAGAGGAAATATAGAAATATATACCCAGAGGTACAATGCTCCATCATTCCTTCTGTGCCCATTTTCAGGCAAGAGGTCTGACCAAACCATTATTATAGTTCCTTTTATCCAAAGATAGAAACATCCAGAAATTTTAACTGCTAGACTTAAAATATTATTTATAGTCTTCCAATGGGCTTCTAATTAATTCAGCATTAAAAAAAAACCCACAAAACAACAAAACAAAACGAAAAAAGAAAACTAAATAAAAGCAACTCCCTGCCCTCAGCCTTAGTATTTCTGTATGTAAGAAGAATTGTCATCTAATGGAAAATGAAATACTTCATTGAAGTCAAAATGATGTTATGATGATGTACTTGAGATGATGCACTTCAACCAGATTTAAAAATCAAAATCACTATTTCTGTTATGCATTACTGCAATCTTCTGGTGGTGTGTTTCTGATAATTATTCCAGTAAGATCCATAGAGAATTGAGAACCACCCATTTTCCTTTACCTTGCAGATCCATAAGCCATCTCTGAAGTTATCCAGGGTTGGCTATGCTGCATTCTGCCTGGTGTGCCTTTGAACAGTATCTGCTCTGCACTTCTCTCCTGTTCTTCCCCATCGCATTCACACAGCAAGAAATTTCTAGTAGCAGCCCTGCCTGACTGTGTCATTCATGCCTTGCCATTCAGCATGCTCTCTCTCTAGATACTGCTAGGAACTTGGTCTGAAATCCTGGAGATCAGCAATGTGGTGTGGCACAGTTCAGCCTGCTGGAAATCTGGGAGGAGGGAGCCCTGTAGTGTGCATGCTTGTGTGAGGATGTGGGAGCTGAGATCCTCTGCAGGGCACTGTGCTTGGAGGCAAAACAAAAGTCAAAACCAGACACCCACTTCTTGTAAAAACCACAAAAAATGCTGTGACAGGTGAAGTAAGTACTTTGCTCTCCTCATTTGTGTGCAAAAAGCAAAACTCTTAGTGCCAGTCCCTGCAGACCAACATTTGCAGGTCCATGGCTGCCTACCACCACATCACATCAAGGAAATGCTCAGCAGTCCTGGGATTTGTCAACAGAAACCAAACCATGCTTTTCCGCCATAGCTGAGCTATGTGTGTCTGAACTGCTTCCTCTGGTTTTGTTAGCCATTTCCTGGCCTGGGAAGGAGACATATCTGTGGGGTTTGGGGGTGGGGGTTGGGAGGGGCCCCTATTTTCAGTGGGGCTCCCCTACCATATGACAGCATTGTGGATGGGTGGCACAGGGAGAGAGAAGGGCCATGGGTCCAGGAGCACTGGGAACCTAGCAGGGACTGGCTCTACCACAGCAGTAACTGGTGGTGGCCAGTCCAGACCCACTGCTGTATTTCACTGTGCTATGCACAGGCTGGCTCATGGTGGCTGCGTAGAATAACTGCTGGAAAAAGCAGCATGGGGTGAAGGTGTGTGGTGCCAGCCATCAGTGCAGCAGGGTGGTTGGTGCCTGCTGTTCTGGTTTTGTATGTGACTGCTAGGCAGAGTAGGTCATCTGACAACCTAGAACTCGGTATTTCATTGGCAGTGGTAGAGCAGAGTCTTTTCTAAGGGAGAGAAATCAGTGAAAAGCAGGAAGTGAGGAGGAATGTATCACTTTTTTAACACTAAAAGCAGGCCTGCTTCTGTTCTGAAGCTTTCCACTCTTTCTATAGGCTACAGGAAGCTCCAGTTTCTTCAAGGCTCTACCCAGATGCAGGTCTAGTGTGGGAGCTTGTGCTGTAGCAGAAAGGATACAGGTTGTATACATAGATGAGGTGCATATGTGCCAAGGCATTTTTGAGCATTTTTGAAAGCGTGGAAAATTATTGCACATAGCGGTGCAGGGTTTGTCTCCTGTCTTACTCGATATACACTGGCAGACCAGGAAAATTCCTGGGAATCATCCACACTAGTGAGCATACAGAAAAAGAGGTTTCCTCCCTGGGATTTCAGCTAGGGCACGATACTGTGTGCAGAAAGAACCGGACACTATGTGCATTGTCAGAGAATTTGGCCTCAGGGGAGCTAACAGGGATGCTGTGACAGGATACTGCAGACACAATGACTTATATTTCCAATCAGGATTAATAATTGTTCAGGCCATCAAACATAAATAGGTGGTGTTTAGACAAATGAATTTTATATCAAGCTTTCGGTCGTATGTATTCACGCACTGCCACATCAATTGAAAGCAGGATGAGAGCCATCAAAGCAGCAATAGGTTATGGGCAATCTGACCTGATGGGTCCTGGGAAAAGTGTAGGTTTCAGTGCTGAGTACACAAATCAGCCATGCTAAGCCTGCATGGGAAAAGGACAGCCAGAGTATACTGCTCATCAGTATGGCATGAGACGAGTCAGTCTGAAGTTTATGCACGCACACAGTGGGCACATGCACATTCTTCTGGGTTTGGGGGTTGGTTTGTTTACTGATGTTATTATGGCTGCAAGAACAGCAACAACATGCCTCAAAGTGTCTGAATCTGTTCCTGTCACCGAAACAATGATAACCAGGTGCAGAACTCTGTTTCTCTGGAGGAGGTGGATGCCATAGGGACAGAAATCACAGTTCTACAACCCATTGAATAAGGCAGAGGAGAATTCACTGGTTCTGACAGCTCTCCTCCCTGGCAAGCTGACTACTCAGTCCACAGGTCTGCTGCTTATTTTCCTTTTCCCGCTTCTGAGTCATACAGATTCTTTCCCACTGTGCTTAGGTGGGAAGCACACTGCCTGGGCTGACATGACATTTGTGTAGGTGACATCTCTTCATGTTGTTCATACTCATATTGGCTTTGGAAGTACTTTTAGCAAAAGCCAACAATTATGTGCTTTAATAGAGAGAATTTGATGTGAAATGCAGTTATGAGATACACTAAAAGGTATACAGTGAATGAAAGTGTCCAATACAGCAACATAACTCATAGGTACAAAGCTACCTATGCTTGTGAAGTGATTGGAGTAGCACTGCAATACAAATTGAATGTGAAAATTTGGCTCAGACATATATATCTCATCTGCAACTTTCAGAATTCTATGGAATTAAACTCTAAACTATTTCAGTACTTCTGTTAACAAACAAAACTTGGAATTTTAGTTCATCACAGTTCTAAACAGATTATAGATTATGCTGATGAGATTTTTCAAATTCCTTATTTTTAGAGTAAAAAACCTATGAGCAGCATGAAAAGTGGATTTTCCCCTCAATTTGCTATCTCATTCAGTAAAAAAAGCTTGCCAGAGCTCAGACAGGCTGCCAAGATTGCAAAGGCTAAGCAATTCACAAATGTGGGCACACCATCTGTGCCTCTGCAGTCCAGGCAGGGCATTGGCATCCCATTTGGAGGGAAAACAGGATTAAGCTATTTCTGACTCACTGAGACAGGTGGAGGAACAAAGCAGTGGCTTTGGCTTAATCATGGAATTGACCAGGGGAAAACTTTTATTGCCAAAGTATACACTCTATTTGTGATCAAGTCCATTGTTCTTGGCTAAAAAATGAGTATTTCTCCTTGATGTTCCATTGACTTATTAGTACATGAGTGAATGCTTCTTCTGGTGTTGGCTTAATTAAGAGAGCCATCTTCCTAGGCCAGATCCAAATGCTGCTGCAGTCAACCAGATAGGAAAAAGAGTTAGTCACCAAAGAGCCACCACACCAAAATACAGAGTGTTTGTTATAGACTTGAGTTACGACTCAGATTGATGGCTAAGAAAAGGATCCCTACATTTCCCTTTGCTCTTTAATTATTAATTTTTATGGGTAACATAAAAAATATGCCTCTTTCAGCCTCTTGAATTAGAAAGGTTTTGTTTCCTTCAGGACAAAAGTAAAATATTTGAAATATTAGCAAATTTAGATACAAAATTAATAAGGATCAAAAGGATCAAAAGGATCAAGGAGAATGATCAAAGGATCAAAGGATCAAAATTAACAAAATATAACAAAATTATTGAAATTAAATGATTCATCTGCACTCAGCTCACACGTTTTTTGTATTTTCAATTTGTGGAAATTATTGAGATTTTTGACTTTCATCCTTACTCAAGAGGAAACTGTGCAAGCAGCTCAGAGCTATCTGCAGTAGCAGAGGGGAGTTTCCTATCCTGTTTCAGTCCCATTTAGTTGTGCTCCGTTGTGAAGTTATTTGCAATGGGTGACTTATTCCTGTAATTTATAAAGGCCTTCTAACAGAAAAGATGAGATGAGGCAATGGAAGTTGGTTAGGACTTCCTGAGTATGAAGACCAAAGCAGCTCATAACTTGTGTTCCTCCCCTTTGCTTCTGCTCTATTCATTCCCTAAACTGGCATTATTCCTTGTACTTTTACTGGGCAGAGACAAGTTAAGAACTTCCTAATACATAAGTCTCAGCCACACTCAAAGACCTTAATGAAGGTTAAACTTCCTGCAGACTATGTTTCAAAACGTAAGTATATTTTTGAATGCAATTAAAAATCTTAATACGTTTCCCAAACTCAATCCAGAATAAAGAACATTCCTCTTTGGCAACTTGCAAATAATGGAGAAAATTCTAACCACAATGTCTCTAAAGCTATCCCTAGAGTCAAACTGGAATTTTTATTACTGCACTGCCTTTATAGTCATGCCACTTTTTAGCACTGTTAGTTTTAGAAGTGAAGAATAAATCTATGAGCAAAAGTTTCTGATGCCTTCAGAAGCAGCTTATTCAGCCTGTGTTGTTTATGAACTACAGGTCATTCCATTTCTTTCAAGCCTCTGCATTGCTAAGGTTTCCAGGAAGCTGTCAGTACTATGGCACATATTAACAAGTAATGTTATACACAGCACTAAGGATGGCTATCATTCTATGCTGGTGGAACTTATCCGTGTTCATGTGCAGTGAGTTGGCCTACCAAGTCATTCTATCACTCCTCAGTGGGACAGGGAGGGGGAGAAAATAAGATGGAAAAACCTCATGGATCAAGAAAAAGGCAGTTCAATAAACCAAAAGCAAAAGTTGCTCATGTGCAAGCAAAGATAAAAACCAAAATATTTTATTCTCTACTTTCCATCAGCAAGCAATATCCAGTTACTGTCCAGGAAGTAGTGGTTACAATGGAAGACAAATATCATGCATAATGAATATCTATGTTTCCTCCTTTCTTTTATATCTGAGTAGATGTCATCTTGTATGGAATATCCATTTGGTCAGTTTGGGTTGGCTGTCCTGGTTATCCACTTCCAGCCTGCTGGGCGTGGATCTTGCCCAAACCCAGCCTACTGGTGTAGGTGCAGAATGTTGGAGAGAGTGCTAATCCGTGCCAGTTGTGGCTGCCTTTGCAACCAGCTCAGCACCTTATTATTTCTATGCCATATAACTGCGGAGACCAGTTATAACCCCTTGTATCCGTATAACAGCATTTCAACTGCTACACCTTAAATTTGGACTTTTCTGCATTATTAATACACAAAACTGTGATTAGGCATTTGTAAGACTTTCCAGACTCAGAAAGCTGTAGTGTGATGAGTATCCTTAAAGCCAATGTGCTTATAAGCTGAAAATTACTTAAAATGCAGGTATCTCTTTTTGAGCACAGATATAGAACTATTAGGGAAAAATATTCTTTGGTTGGTTAGCATGATTAAATCTGCAAGCACCCTCATTTCTTGCTAGGAATAGAAGTAACAACTACAACCTTCTCTTTCCTGGTCCTCATAAATCTGAATGCTGTGTCCTGCAAATGAACAGGTTATAAATAAAAGGAACATAAATTTATGAGTTCTCTACACAGAATGTTTTGCTCCCATATGAGAATCATTAATAGCCATCAAAGCACAAATAACAGGATTTCAACCTTATGGTAAGCAATGCCCTTTTAGGTTATCAGATGCTAAACACAGATGTTAAGATCTATCAAAGTAAAGGAAGTCAAAGAGAAAAAAACCAGTGAGTTCTGCTTTAGGACCTGCTGATCTGTAGAAACATTTCTAATTATACCTAGAAAAGATTTGTTCCATGTGCAAGCTCACATGTATGCAATTCCCAGAAGTTTACGTGGACAAGTACTCCCTAATAGATATCACGAGTCAAAGTACTTGTAAGAAAGTCTTAGATGACTAAACTCCAAAATTACATATGCCTACTATTATCCCCTGAGTTCAGGAGGTAAAATATTAAAAGGCAAAACCAATATACTCCTTCTCTGACCAAGACTATCACTTTGATTGAGGATTTTTGCCTGTATGTATGCACATTTTAAATACCATGTCTTCAGGTCCACATGTATATTTTTGTATGTGACATATATGCACATACTGTTGCATGTGTATAAAGCGTGTATCTGCTGCATATATTTGAAGTATCTATTTTGCATACAGTTTGTAGTTGGGTGTTTTGTTTGTTTGTTTGTTTAAACCCTTTATCAAGTTTTGACATTCTAGATTTTTGGTTTCAGGAGTCCAAGGACAAGTACTGAAAGATGTATGCAGCGTACAAAATGCATTGCTGGGAAGAAAGAAAAGAAGAAAACAACATTACAAAAGCAAACTGCTTCCATGACTTGTCCCTCTGTCTCTCACCAACAGTTCCTGGCAAACACAATGCACATGTTCGTTGGGGGGCTATATCCACTCACACAGTCTGAGTATCAGTAGATACCATGATTACAATTATGACAAGAGCTGACTTGGATGCATGCCGTGTCAGAAGTTTGATGGGCCAGGCTGTGGCTTGGAGAGCTGTGTTGGTATGCAGAATGTGTTATTGCAGGGCTTTCAGATGTGAAGAGGTGACTTTGCTTTGTGACTGGCTCAGGGGAAGAGTTAGGGAAGAGCTTGTCCCTCCCTTTTCCTCTTTGCAGATACTGAAAGAAGTTATTCCACATACCCTGCCATGTAAAAGACTGCAGATGAGGACAATCTGAAAAAGCAACATAGAAACCAGGGAATCCTCTTTAGATTTTTTAAGTATGGGTCTATACCCTGCATTGCAATTAGTTTCCTCGGTGACATTTCTCTTAGACATTTATTTGTTAGTATCTCATTTACTTTTGTTTATTTACTTTTGTTCTGAAAGTAGTAATCTAAACCTTTTAAATTTTAATTAACTTCCTTTGATCTTACAACTATCCATTACATTGATTTTGTTGTATTTTTTCTTTGATGCTTACTTACTAACTAACTAAAAACCCAGGCTGATTTCATAGGGAACTCCTCCCACCTTCCTCTTCGAGCATTAATATGTGCAGGGCTTTTTTTATATTCCTGACCTCTATGAAGCAAACCCATGGCCAGTTTGCAGAAGCAGTCACCATGTTGCTTAGTGGATTGTTGCTTAAGGGGATAAATTTGATGTCCTGGCAGTAGGGTAAAGTATGGTTTGGCAAATATATTTAGGCTTTGATGCTATGAGTTGTCCTTTCCAAACAAGAGTTTCTGGGTGGTATTTCAAAGCCACGCAGCCTGCCACTGTTTTCCTGGATATGATTATGCTGCAACACGCTTGTTGTGTTAGAGGCCATGCTGTATGAACACTACACACTTAATGATCTCTTCTTATGACTCTTTTTTTCCCAGAAGTGGAAATGACAACAAATGAGCTCACGCTCCAAGGACTTGTGTACCTCAAGGTACCTTGGGAGCACAGCCAGGGCCTTGAGAGGAGCAAACCGGGCCGGCACTGGGAACAGCCAAAGGGGAATATCTCACCCTTGGCCTCAAAAATGACCCTTGGCCTTTCAGCAATTGGCTGGAGAGAACCTGAAAATGCCACTTCCACCTTTTTGGCTCAGGATGTAGGTGTGAAACTGCATAACTCCTGCTTGCTGTGAGAACTTTCCTGCCTTTCTGGCAGGGGCCATGGAGGGGACACTGGCTCGCTCAGCCCAGTGCCCCCAGCACATGCTGCCCACAGCCCTGTGGCTGATCACTGCCACCCAAGGGGTTTGGTCCAGCTCAGCACATCATGGGCACCCACCAGCTGGAAGAGAGTGAAAGGCGAGTGCAGGGGGACCCAGGGCTGTCCCTTCCCATGGAGCCCCCCACAGCAGCGAAGCAGGGCCTTCCCCAGAGCTCCTGCTGCCTCTGGGCCTCCTGGGCATTTGGCCTCCCTGCCAACAGCCCTCACAGGCATGACATGGCCTCTTGTGGTCAGTGAGGAGCAGGATACGGGAGTCCAAAATGCAAATGTTCCCACTGACAGATTCCATGTTGACTTGTGCTGAAATGGAGAGATGGTGAAAAGGACACCTTCTTGATGGTGCCTCACTCAGACTCACTGTGCTTGGCCTTGCAGCTTTGGAAAACCCCCCTCCTCATCTTTCTAATTATGCTTCCACTTGCAGTACAAAAATCTTGCTCACCTATTCAGTATTTCAGGTACTGAAACAACTTGGCCTTTTTTCCTTAATTTCTACTTGATTCAATTTTGCATTCTGTATTCCAGACAGAGGTGAGATAACATCACTCTCCAGGGTAGGTCCTCACATATTTTTGTAGGTCCTCACATAGACCTATCTAAGGTCTGCCAACAAAGGAACCATTACACATGGTCCTTCCTTGAGGTGAGGCAGCAGTGTCTCATGTAGAGGAGACTGAGGTTGCAATTGGTATGCTGGCTTAATGCAGGGACTCAAACTTCAGCAGTTAAGAATAGCAGAATTTTTTCTTCAGAAATGGATATTCAAAGGAAACTTTGCTTTGGACAGAAGCTGCAGTTATGAGCCTCAAAGGTAGAGAGAGAGTAGATAAGTTATTATATAAAAAATCCCAGGACTCAAGATAATGGCATTTCCAAATGTTAAAAAAAAAGAAAGAAAAAAGGAAGAAAAAAATGTTGTCTTTTTCAACCCAAGTCTTCAGGTTTAGCTTTAAAAGCACTTCATTAGTGAAATTTCATCATTTACTGCAAGACAAGGTTTTGCACAGAAATCTCTGATGAAAAAAAACAACAGCTTAGAAATGTGGACACTAAACAACCTTCATCCTCAAGTCAGTTCAAATATTCAAAATAGTCAGTTCAGGGATGACATAATGCAGGACATTTTTATGGTTTTAGCCTATGAATTATGAGATGCGTCTTCACATAGTAGCATGTAGGTGTATTTTCAAAGCCTAGATGCTATCTCTTTCTGGACAAAGTTTGAGCTCACATCTTGGACAATGCTGTCTGGAGAGTTTAATTTTCATATTTTATTCCTAAATGTACATGTATTTCTGGCTGGAGAAGTAGGGGAAACAATAAATATCAGTGCAAAATTTAGTACAGTTCCAGCATAAAATACTTAATCGTGCCAAGACCCAGAAACTTATATATTCGAGTAACTCTGGGTAAGTAATTTTCCCCATTTCTGCTGCTGGTGCTCATGAGCAGATCTAAAAAGTTCATATCTTATTATGCCAAAAGACTGCTGGCAAATATTTTTTTTATATGAAACAGACCATCTGTAATTAAACACTTGTAGATGGCTGAACTCAGTAAGCTGTGAATGCTCTGGGATGCATAAAGAATCCTTACAGCAGGAATTGATTCCATGCTTTGAGTCAACAAAGTAAAAGAGTTCTAAGCATAATTGAATGAAGTCTGCAAGACATCATGTTATAGTTCTCTTTCATTTAAGTACTCTTACAAGAACACTGTACTTACACAATGACTTTCAAAAGGTGGGAAAATGAGACAGAAAGGAACATTCTTCATGTTTTAGTCAAAATATAACCATTAATGTTCCTAAAAGAATAGCTCAGACTAAAGGACAAGTATGAAGCCTGTAGAAAATACCATAAATTCTTCTGGAGACGAGCTGAATATTTCTGCTTTCCCTCCCTCTGAATAATACCGTCCCTCATTTCCACAGATCCCGACAGACCATTTAATTCCTACTCTTTAGCTCTGCAAGTGCTGCTGCAACTTATATTAGTAAGTCAATGGTAAGGTTGACCAGCTGCCTATTTAACACAGGTGCAAATCTCCCATCCTGAATCTAGCTTCTGAGCAGCTCTCCGTTAGTTCAAAATCTGATGAGATATTTACTGTATAGGTATAAATGTACATATAATGCCCTTGCCACTCCCTAGAAAGGCATGACTCCAGTTCATGTGTGAGCAAACTTAAAACAGTTTGAGAAACATTGAATATTTGGGTTTGATTTAAAAAAAAATATTTTGACATTTCTGAACGGATTTTTTTCCTAAACATATTGGTCTCTGAAAATGCCAATTTGGGATGAAAATAGTTTGGAAAATATCAGCCTTTTTCCCTAGGAAGGAAATTTCATCTGTCAACTCACTGTATCATCCAAAACAAGTCAAGGGCAGAAATAAGCAGAAAACACATGTCCTAAATAGGTACCTTTCTGTCTATTGCTGAGCCCAAGCAGTTTAGCTCAAATGGGAACCATTTGGCATGGGCTGCTTGCCTTTTTTTTAATGGCCTAATTTTGCAGCAGTAGCCATGACTATCATAACAATGAAAACAAAGAAAAACATGGAATTGGACTCAGACTTAGCACATTCTGTCTGCCCGTTAGGGGAAAGTCCAACCAAAACCTTCACTCCCAAACACACGCTAAATTTTCAGGAGGTTTGCCTAGGGATTCATAGCTTCTAGCTCAATTTCATCTCTGCTACCAGTAATTGTATCAGATCTGTTTATGAAAAACAAACTGCAGGCTTTCATATTTTTCTAGCAGATTTATATTCAACATCACCTTGGAGTTATTCAGTTACAAAGGAAGGGAAAGAAAGTGTATTTAAGCCAAATTCTTTGTCCCCATAATTTTGGCAGCAGCAGGGGCTTCTAAATTAGCTTTTGTAGTTAATCCCAACAGGTCATGCTGCCCTGGTTTCTGACTTCCTTTCACTTTGTGTGATCACTGACGGTTGTTCAGTCAGGAGGAAACCTGTTTTATCCTTTCAACCTACTGCAAACAGGCTCTGCTGATTGCTTCCCTCCTATTCCTAATGCCAGGTCTTCACAGTGCCCTGCATCAGTTTCACTGTCAGCAGCTCTTGTCAGTACTTGCAGCAGAAGACTTCTTTCTCAGACCTATATAGATACTTACAGTTCTTGTTTATGAATGCATTAAATAACTGTCAGAAGAATAAAAATGTATGATTCACCATCCTGCCTCATCTTTCCTTAAGGAAACGTTTTCTGCCTATCAATTAAAAAGAAAGATTATGGAAGAATACACAAAATAGGGTAGGTGTGATACAACCACTTATGGGTCTCTGAGAGTAAGCTTGTTAATGTTAGATTGCCTGCTTAATAAAGGCTCAGGCTTTGATCTTGGACACACAGCTTTGTAATTTCCCAGTGTTGCAGCTGATGATGAAAGGCAACAGACTCTTTCCTTGGAAAGGTTTCTGCTTTCTCTCCTTCCTTCCTTCTGCTTCTCCAAGGTCTTTTGCAAGATAGTTTTGTAGTTACCTCTACAGCTGTTGGATGAATCTTTTAAGTTCCACATATTGAGCCTCTTTGCCTTCTTCTCCCACTTGAAATAATAAGTATTTTTGAATAAGTCTTGTTTTACAGCAGGGTTAGCATTTCAATAGAGAAATACTTTAGGCAGAAAATTATTACTAGCAATCTTTCTTTTCTTTTTCTTTTCTTTCTTTTCTTTTCTTTTCTTTTCTTTTTTTTTTTTAAGGGACTTTTTCTTGGCAGTAACATCTGTAAGAAATGGGATCCTTGCAAACATTTGGGAAATATCTCTACTGCCAGCTCCACACATCACATTAATTTTCCCTCTGTAGTGTGTTGCCTTTAAAACTAATAACTAAATATGAAGATGTAGAAACCAAAAGATTAAAGTGCAAACCTTACTCAAGTATCCACCGTGCTGGAAGTGAGCGCCACAGCACTGCCAAAGTACCAGAAAGCTGGAGGCACATGTGCCCCACTGAGGTCCCCAGCACTGAACCCTGCTGCTGGCCAGGTAGCACAGATGTATGTGATAGCCTGGCCCTGCCAGGTTACTCCTATCTGCAGAAAGCTGAAGGAAGCAGGTTTATTACACATGGGAAGAGTGGTGCTGTACGTGATACATCTCAGTCAGATTTGAGACTGTTCATAATTCAGAGTAAATGAAGGGCAATATACAACACAGAGCTCAATGTTCTGAGCTCTTTAAAGAAAATTTCTGGACACACTGCTTGATATTAATTTCTTGCACTCTGTGCATGAAGTATTTATTTTTTTGAATCTCGAAACTAGTGGATTAAGCATGAGGGAGAGAGATGATGGGCACAACAACAACATATCCTTTTACTCTTAGCTCTCTTCCTTCCAGACTAAAAAGCATACAAAAAACCCTAAAAGGAACTGCATGTGCTTATGGTGCCGGGAATGAAAAGATTTTTCTTTTAGTTAATTTTCTATGCAGAATTTGAAGAAAAAAAAATGGAAAGAATTTTTTTTGGCAGAAAGGTGAGCTCTTTTCATCTCCTCTGAGAACTAAAGAAATATTGAGATTTAACTTCTAGCTTGGAAATATCTCCTCTGTGAGCAATCTGATAAAATTTTAAGGGACAAATTTGAGCTGTGATGGATGACTTGTGGTTGTGACTTTTCAGCAGAGAGGAGGAAAGGACATTTTTCATTTCAGACTCATGGAAAACCTCATAAAATAAGGACCAGAGTGGTAAACATGAACATGAAATGACTCAGGTTATTTAAAATGCAATGCAAAGCCTAAAAATGTGACCAATGACAACCAGGCAGGAAAACTATAAATATATGTAGTCATGAGAAGCTAAATGGCTTTAGGAATCCGTGGGGGAAAAGTACATTAGAGTTTTGAACCCAAGTCCTAAATAAGTGCTTGATATGCTCACTGGGTTACATATTTCTGTTATTATTTTTATAAATTTCCTCCTCAGAAGAGTCTGTTCTGGACAGGATGCCTGACCTCCTGCATAATTCAGGCTCAGTTTCATGCAGCCATTTCTGCATTAAGCCCCAAAATCTGCAGTTGAATCACAACTTATCTTTCACAAGAGCAGGACCTCTTACAAAGAAGACTCCACTTGATGGTTAGAACCGTGGCCAGTTGTGCTGGCTGTTAAGAACTTCTGCCCTGTTTCCAACTTGAACCTTGCTTCAGTTGGCCTTTATATTCCTTGTAAACTAAATTTAAGAGCTCTTAAGTCCCCATTAGTTATTAGGGATGACTGGTGCTCCATATTACTTCAACTGAATATAAATGCCAGTGAGAATAATTATGGCAGGAGAAATATCCCCTCTTCACACAGCTGCCCATTGTTTGGCACTTTGCAATATCTGGCTCAACAGACAAAATAATCTACTGAAGATGAAGGTTTGAGAAATGGAACTGTAGTTTGTAGAAATCTTTTCTCTGCTTTTATGTCAACCTTATGATAATCAGAGATACTTATGGAACAAGAAAGTAGTTTCTATACACTTTGTATGAAACATAGTTGATCATGCTTATTTAGAATGAGTAATTGTAATTATTTAGAATCAATAAGGGGATTTTTTTTTTCACAAACTTTACTTTACACCTATCTATATACAAATATTTAAAAAACATCTTTTAAGGATCAGTGAGAGAAGGAAAGATATGTCTAAACAGCTTGTGTTCAGATTGGTTTAAAAATTTAGTGGCTGCCCTGCATTTTGTGTGGATTTGGAGTAAAACTTATTTTACACAACTCCTAAGTCACCCTGTGATCTGCCAAACTGAGGAACAGACTGATTTAAGATTGCAGCCAGATCCATTTGGATTTTTCCTTTTTTTTTACACAAACTTCCTTTTTTTAGCTTTCCAAAGCTGAAAGTAAATAATTTCATATGATCTAAGACTTTAAAAATGAAATTCACATCAATCTTGGGAATAAATCTACTTTAAAAATACAGTTCTAGCTTTGGCTACACATCTCAAGGCTTTGCTATGACATATTTTTCCCTCCAATAAACACTATAGTTTTCCTGTCTGTATTACAGCTCTTGCAAAGAAGTGTGCCTATTTCTTTTCTCCAAAATCCTATTAGAAAGACAGCTCACATCTCACAGGAGTATCTTCATCTTGCTCTGTAAAAATGTCTGGTATTAGTATGAAATATTATATCATGAGCTTATTAGTGTGTCTGCCTCAGGCACTGCAGGTATGGCAGCCTGGAAAGATGCCTAATGACATGCAGCCATGTCTCCTGATAAATCTGTACACAGCCACAAAAGCATCCAAAATAAAAGTATAGGAAGAAATTCCTGCAGATGGAGAGAGGTAAAAATTAAAAAACAGTTTCTAAAGAAGAACAGATAGGTGTGTATGAGGTTTTTTTGGTCATTGATAGCAAGCCCTATATGGATCCACGAATCAGGTTCTGTGAAGCCATTCCCACTATTTAAAAAACTTTGAAGTCTCTTCTCATCACGCAAGAGGATTTCTGCTCTATGGACTTCATTATTGAAGGGTACCTCCCGCAGGAACTTTTCATTGCTCACCCCTCAGTACCCCCTGCAAGACCTTCCCATCAGCATGTTACCTTTTGTCAGCTTTCCCATAGAATGCAATGGGGGATGGGGAGAAAGCCATTTGCTGCCAAAGGTAATCTGCCCTAGTTTTGCACCAGTAACACCCTACTGAACTGTGGGCAAATTGCTTTTATGGAGGATATAGGACAACCGAATTAAATCACAGTGATATGGTGGTAAAATATTTCACATCATTTTTCCAGTTGTTTAAAATCTCATTGTCGTCATCTTCCTGTTTTACTGTTTTAAAAACTATTTTAAGATTTCAGATGGCTGGAGACCCTGGACCTGTAGGGTCATGGATTTTTCTTCCTTAATGTTTTGATAAAGTTGCTACAGAAGAAACATGTAGGAAAAGCACAGTAACCATTTTTGCATGCCAAGTTTATTGATCCTTTATTGATTATGCTCACAAAGAGAGATGAAGTATTACCATGTTTATTATGTTAGCTGCTTGCCCAAGAGTCATCAATTCTTTCTGCTGCCCATGCCTTCTGTCTGACACCGTGAAACTCTCTGAAACATTCTCTGGAATATTCACAGAAATGCTTATCAAGCAAATGTGCCAGGAGTGTGTAGAAAATCAAAATGTGTTAAAGATTCAAGGAAACTCCTCTGGCTGTACCAGAAAATATACACAGGAAATATATGTGTTAGCTAAACAGCAATTTAGAAACACCCATGACAAATTAACAGATACAAACAGCAGAACAGTTATACTGGATAATGCAATGAGAGACAGCACTGATGACATTTTTCCTCAGGGCAAATTTGTCACAAAAAATGATTGATGTTGAAAGTTGGAATTGATGAAAAGGAACATTTTGATGAAATTTTATTTAATTAAGAGTATTTCAAAATGCTTAAAATAATAAGTTTTCGTTTCTGGCTTCAGAGAACATTTTTAATGTCACCTGAGATATAATAATGGATAATACAATTACCAGGATATTAGCTGGTTTGGAATAATTCCTAATATTTTCCAATAAGGAAGTTTCAAGTTTTTAGAACAGTATGGACTTCAAAAGCAGTTGTTGAATGTTCTTCTGCTGGGTTTCACTTAATCCCTCGTTGGATTTGTTCATCTCCATTTAGTAGAAATACATAGAGACAAAAAAAAAAAAAAAAAAAGCAAGGAATGTCCTATAATTACCATGTTAATCCAAGGGTATTAGTTTCATCCTGTTTTCACTCCCTTTCTTAGATATCCACATTATCCTACCTTAGACAAGTGAGCACTTCAGTGAAAAGGCCTTGTTTTGCTATACCCATTTGTGCTGGACATTATAGCGATTCATGCATAGGTATACCTAGATAAAAGAAAATAAAATGTAACAACAGAAAACATTATTTCATTTGCCTCTCCCTGTTTAAAATATCAACTGTACTGCTGGTCTTCCTAGGGGCTCCTGATCTTAGGCATTGGCCTACTGTGCTAAGTGCTAATACACATATAGCAAGAAGAAAATCTCTGCTTCAGAATTCGCTGGGACAAGGTCAGAAAAAGACAAAAACAAAAGGGATTTATTGTGTAAAACTAAATAGACAGATTAATTGTTACACCTTGTGTATGTAGATTTTTCAGACTTTTAATTTAAATTACTGTTCTTAAATGTTTTATGATGGAACAAAAAGCTCATTATTTTAAAGCCATATTTTATCAAAGACATTTGCATTATTTCTGGGTATTTTAGCTCTGAAACTTGTATCTATTTCTCATAGCATCTTTTATATATACATTATTGTTATGTTTCTGTTTTAGTTCTCACCAAAACTAATGGACTCTCTTTGTGACCCATTCATAAGTAGCACAGAGAAAGAAATAGGTCATGATAATGATACACTTTCATGGGTAATTTATAAATTTTTGTAAACCCCTTAATTCTCCTTTCGCTAACATGTAAATGCAGCTGGATGCTTCTGCATATAAACAATGGCTTGAGACAAATAGCACTTGGACATGCTTTTGAGAAAAAAATAGTACTTATAGCATGTCTTCCATTTCGACAAGGCTTAGTCCATGATGGAATACTTTATTTTCTGTACGTGACACTTTGACTGGAATAACCTACAGCAGCAAACCATCTAGTAGCATTCAGTATTATTCCATACTTAGAGTCCACATCATTAGTCCTACCTATTCCACATATGTAACATAATTTAAGAGTCCCAGGAACCTCATGGCAACGTAAAAGAGGACTGGCAATTTAAATATATATTCTAGCTTGAATGCAAATACTGGTTGTTATTGAAAAACCTACGAAACAGTTAAATCTCTGGAAGAAGACCAAGGAAATGGTAGTGACCTTCAGCCCAACTTCTGTCAGTGCAACGTAGGGAAGGAGCATAAATAACAAGGTAAGCCTTATACACAAACAAAACATCACTGGAAACAACACTGGGTCTGATATAGCAAAAGGTGAAAGAGGGACAGGAGGGACATATTTTATTATTTGAGTCCTTCCTTATTCAAAGGAACATGAATGCACTTTCAGAGCAGGCTGAACTTTGGGAAGGAATGAAAGAAATGGGTAGTCAGTACTAGTTGAAGAAAAGGGTGTCAACACATTTATAACTGGCTGCCAAATATGCTCTGTTGATAAAGAGCTTTTCATGCACATTTGATACTTCTGCCCTCCAAAGAAAATTTACCAGTGACTCTGAATGGGAAGGTTCATTTTTCTTAGCTGAAAGAAGTCATAAATATACCTTTATGACTATTCAGGAATTTAGTGAACTGTAGAATTCCACAGACATGTGTGATGAAGGTGTAAAATCAATGCTTATTTTATTCTCCTATTTAAATCAGACTTGCAAAGGTAAAGCATTTTGAAGAAGGTATAAGTTGTTAAATAACACAAGTGATAATTTTAAACAGTTTGCTGAGAAAAAATACTTTATTGCAGATCCAGAATATTTCTGTCAAAAGCTTAGAAAAAATAATAAAATGCTCAAAATTTTGAAATAAGGTCCATCCTGTTCAAAGAAATTCCACTCTGTTTAATAACAATTTAAAAAAAGACCAAAACTGTACAAAATAAACGTAAAAACAGACAAAGGAAAAAGGCATCTACCCTGCCTTGATGATGTAGGTAGCTAATTAAAGCACTGAATTCATGGGATTGCCTCATTGGGAACCAGTGACATGAGATCTCAGCACGTTCCAGTCCGTTTGTGCGTGGGGGCGAGGAACACCCTGTTCACATACGAGCATTGTCCATATATGTCTGGGAATTCCGGCGGTACTGACAGGAGCCGGCTTCCGTGTGGGTGCAGCCCAGCACTCAGTACAGAAATGGGATGGACGCAGCCGCCAAAGCTTGGCCAGGAACCTCCCCCGAGGAATGTCAGGAATGCCCTCAGCATTTATTCAGCAGGAAGCTATTGGCTAAAGTCACACGTCAGCAACTGCATAAGTTTCTTTAACAAAGCAATCTGGTTCTCTTCAGATCAGAGATGGGCTTAGTTACGTGGGTAGATGATGATTTGTTTCAATTATTTTAAATCCTCTAAATAAGGGGGCAGCTTTTGCACATCTATTTCTGTTTGCTTTTTGCATGTAACTAGTGTTGTGTTTTGGCCCCACTGTAGCCGATACATATTGCTGAAATAATTTTGATGTACTTGAATCTAGAAATAGTCACAATTTCTTCTTAGAGTTATTTAGGTGGAATGGCAGATCAGAATGCTAAGAAGTGGTAGGTTTAAAGAGCAAAGTTTTACTGGCTTGCTGCTAAAAACAATCAAGGTAATAAATGATGCCTGTAAATGCCCAGTGACGGACAGTGAGTAGTGAAGAAGGACTACAAATTTTCTTCTGAGACCCAGTTACAACCCATTCAGAATGTGAAAATATGGTTTGACAGTGAGAAAAGAAACATAAACCTTTAATTGTGGAGTTTGTTTGGGTTTTATTAAAATAAATATCTTATTGGAAAATGGGTAGATTAGGTTTACAAGAGATGTAAGATTTTGAGGCTGCCCTTAAGTGGCTACATTAGGAAAGTGGTTAAAGAAATACAAATAAATTTTCAGTGTCTTACTAAAATGCCTTCCTCCAGCTTGCTCAAGGTTTGCTACTGTAAATGCTGTGCACTTGAGCCTAAAAGCACTAGTGCATTAACTTCAATGTCTTAATTGTGTGTAAACTAAATAATCTACAAAATTCTTTGAAGATTTGAAGGTTTGAACCTTGCAAGTTCAAGCATTTGCAGCAGCTGATGCACAGCCTGGGACACAGAGAGAAATACTGGCAAAACCAAGTTTTTCTGTCCTTTTTAGCATGGTATGATCCACAGAGACATTTTATGTATTACGACCATACTCAAAGGCAGTGGTTAGTGAGGCACATACACATTGCTCCTTTCTCATCTCATGGGGCATGGACTTCTAGCACATTGTTCCTTACCGTGATGAGAGGTTTGTATTCAGTCTTCATGGTTTTTATTGTCTTGTAAGTAGATTCCTAAGCCTGAAAAGACAAAATTCTCCATTAAAAATAGTACTCCATCATCATCTCTTCATGAATGCATGTTTAATTATGAATTTGACAACTGATATATATGCACAGGATAGCAGAGCAGAGCTATACTCACCGAAGTGGGTTCCCACCACAGCTCCCTGTTGAAGAGTAGGATGATTTTGTTTCTTTACTCTACTCTTCACAAACTTCTAAGTTTGTGTCAAGTTCAGGTGTTTCCTCCACTGCTTTTGAGTCACACACACACACACACAAACAAACAAAAAACCCTAAAAAACCTCCACCACCAACAACAAAAAAAACCCAAACACAAAAAAAAAGCCCACATTGCCCAGTGAGGGTTCCAGCATAGCAAATCTTGTTATGGTTGAGCAGTAATGGTTTAATTGGGATAGCAGTTTTCTTCAAATCCTAAAAAAGGTACTTATCTAGGGAAGGAACTGGCAGTACAGATGTACTCATAGAAATCCTACACCCCTTTACATATGTTTATTTCCCGTGTTTATACATAGGTATGTGTTTGTGTCTTTATACACGTGGAGTTTACTTTTCTGTGTACACAGTATAGCTGAAAAGAGATATATGACATTTTAGATGCTTTTATTTTGCCACAGACACTATTCTCTGCTTATACAAACCACAACCTAATACCTGACCTAGGGTTAAAACTTCAATGAATGTTCAGATAAGCAGATATTAGGGAGTTTTTTTCACCTGGTCTGGTATGCTGTCAGTTCCTCATAATTTGGCTGGAAGCCAGACATTTTCCACATTAGGCAAAGGGTGTCTTTGTGTCCAAGCACAAATGAAAAAATCCATTTGGCTTTTGGTCAGCAGCATTATACTAAAATACAATATATATGAACACATGTATGTGTATGTACTGACTGTAGAGATTACATTTACAATTTCTGCTTGGTCCATATTTTGATGAAAATGATTCTTAGTACTGGGATGTAAGCATTTATTTCACACTCATCTTCACCAGGCTGGATTTTTATACACAATTTATAATTACACTGGACTTCCTCTAAGAAAATAGAACTGTAGGTCCTGAATGGCCTACGTTTCACTAACCAGACAACTGAAGTAATCAAATACTCCTTCATTGTTAAAGTTTGTTTAGATTGACAGACCAAAAAGTGGCATTAGGGAGATAATACTTTTTAATTTACTTAATTATGGGAATAGAAGCCAGGTTAGATAATTTCTACCATATCTCTTTTCACTGGTAGAAATCCATGTAGTTTATAATTTCTTAATAAAATTATGAAGAGTTAACACACACTGCTTTATAGCAGAACAACCTCACATGGTTTTAATTTATTTAGAAACTCGCAGAAATAGTATCACTAGCTTAAATTAAACTAGTAATTAAAAAGACTGATGTCTTTGGAGTGCAGCCTCTGCCATCGTCTTTTACCAAATAACAGTTCAAATCCTGATTAAACAGTTTTCATTAATTTTCTTTTCACACTCTCCACTTTTAGAGTAGAAGAAAAGAATGCAAGGTGATGATTTGAAAAGATAAAATACCACATGCTGTTTTGCAGAAACTGCTTGGTAACAAATGGAACATATTAACTGTGCAGGAAACCAAAGTAACTTAATAATAAATTGTGTCATCACTATCTCTGTTATCTCTTGATAAATTTCAAAGATCTCACTGGACATTATTTTTATTGAATAAAGTGAAATTGGGATGATAAGTGCTGCTTCATTTTGCATTTTCTTGTGAGAACAAGATTGTTTCATATTAGTGTAATTGAGACAGCAACAAGTGGCATTACAGGAACAATTACACTGGAAATGGTACTAGGTTTGAAAGTAGTTCCAAAGGGTTCCTTAAAGGTGGAAGTACACACACTATAAGTCCTCATGCTTGTAACTGTAAGATGAACATAGAGACACAGAACTATATAGTCTGGAAAGGATGTCTGGAATTCATCTAGCCCACTGTGTTCAGAGCAGGCCCATCATACAGTAGTTTCTGGCAACATCAGCAAGGCATCTTTAAATCTAAAGAGCACTTACAAGTCAAACCAGTTCTATTCTGCTCTCTTCTGCTCTCTTCTGAGAGCATTAAGGGGTAACCTTTCCTATAGTCAGCCAATCCAGAGAACACAAGAACATTACTGAAGTGTTACAATACTGAGGAGTAAAACAACTGAGAAATTTCTACTGCTGTCATCTTGTTTCTGAGCTTCTGAGTATAGTAAATAGGTTAAAAAACTCCAAAATTTAGCTTGTGCCCAGGAGTAGTATCCAAGCCAACAGTAAAAATCATAGACAATCTTACTGTTTGTTAAAAAAGAAAACATCAGGCAAACCCTGTAACATCAGCATCCCAGTGTACCAGATGAAATATGTTTTGAGTTGTTCAACAGACCATGCATTAAAATAGCTATCCATTCTACAGTATAGAAGCTGAAAGCTTCTGAGATATTTCTATTCATTCTCCAGCTGAGAGAACTAAAATAATCTATTCTGATTTAAGGAAGGATAATAACCTTTTTCATTGTTTTGGAATTTTGAGATACACTATTAACAGGAGAAATCCAGATGATCTTAGACAATGGCATGGAATAGTAGTTTGTTATAGGCCTTTTATAGATTTGGCTGTTTCTCTTCACATCGTAAAAGACAAAAACAAAAATGTCTGGAACACAGATCAGTAAAATGGCTATGGCTTTTAACTGGCCATTGGGTACAAAACTACAAGAAGATAATAAAAAGCTATAAAACATCTGCTCTTATATGAGATAGTACTCCAGAAATTGCCAGAGTGGACCAGAGTTGAAGGTTAGTCAAACTTTTTGCTTCTACTTAGTCAACAGCTAAATTGAATAGAATTACAAGGATAAAGGTAAACTAAGAGACTTTTGTCTTGAATTTTCCATACATTTGTCCTTTATTTCTTGGACATGTAAGTGATCTTGCCATAAATATATGGTAGCCAGCATCCAATAAAAAATCCATATACATACATCTGGTTTCAATATTAAAGATCTTTATATAACCTCTAGTGCATTACTCAATGGAAGAGAATAATGATATGGAAATAAGAACTACAAAAATGGTGGTTTTGAGATAGAATAAACAAATACATCTTTTTTAAAACTTTGGCCCACTATTCTGTCTAGATTTCAAATAGCTGCTGGTCCCATTCATTACTAAGATTTGGTGCATATTGAAATACCTATACTAATAGAAATGTTTGGGTCAGAAGGGACCTTAAAGGTTGTCTAGTTTACAGCCCCCTTCCACTAGACCATGCTGCTCAAAGCACTGTCCAGCCTGGCCTTGAACACTTCCAGAGATGAGGCATCCACAATGTCTCTGAGTAACCTGTGCCTGTGTCTCACCACCCTTGCAAAAAGGAATTTCTGTCTAGTATCAAATCTAAACCCACCCTCCTTCAGTTTAAAACCATTCCCCCTTGTCCTATGCATAGATGCCAATGTAAAGAGTCCCACTCCAGGTTTCTTGTGTAATTTTTCAGGTACTGAAAGACAGCAATAAGAAGTTCCCTTAACCTTCCCTTCTCCAGGTTGGATGAACCCAACTCTCCCAGCCTGTCTTCAGAGGTATTTCAGTACTTGTCTTCTTCATGACCCTTTTCTAGACATGCTTCAGCAAATCTGTGTTGTCCTTATGCTGAGAGCCCCAGAGCAGAACACATTGCTCCAGGTGGGGTCTCATGAGAGCAGCTGAATGGGAAAATCACCTCCCTCGATCTGCTGGCAACATTTCTCTTGATGCAGCCCAGAATGTGGTTGGCTCTAAGAGCTGCAAATGAGCACTGCCACGTCATGCTGAGCTTCTTGTAACCCAATGACCCCAAGTCCTTCTCCTCAAGGCTGCTTTCAATCCATTCACCACCCAGCCTGTACCCATGTGTTGGATTGCCCTCACTCATGTGCGGGACCTTGCACTTGGCCTTGTTGAACTTCATGAAGTTCACACATACCCACTCTCCACCCTGTCAAGGTTTTGATGGCATCCCTTTCCTCCGGTGTGTCAACTGCACCACACAGCTCAGTGTCACCAGCAAACCTCCCGAGGCTGCTCTCATCCCACTGTCCATGCCACCAACAAAGATGTTAAATAGTCCCAGTGCCAGTAGCGACCCCCCATGAACATCCACTCCTCACTGGTCTCCACTTGGATTTAGAGCCACTGACCACAACTCTTTGAGTGCGATCATCCAGATTTTTTATCCACTGATTCATCCATCGATCAAAGGCATGTCTCTTCAATTGGGAGACAAGGATGTCATGCAGGGGAGTTTAAAATGCTTAATGCTTTGAATGAGTCCAAGCAGATGAAATCAGTTATCTTCTATATCCACCAACACTCTCACACCTGTAAAAAGACACTAAATTTGTCAGGCAAGATTTTCTCTTAGTGAAGCCATTTTGGCTATCACAAATCACCTCCTTATTTTCAATGTGCCTTAGCATAGCTTCCAGGAGGATGTAGGTTCTATACTTCTTTGTTCACCTTAGGTAAGAAGCAATGCCTCCCAAATTTGACATTATATGAAAATTCAATAGTTTGGGGCTTTGGTTTAGTCTGTCTTAATCTGTGTTATTTTAGTTATAAGAAGGTATGCACAGCAAAACCATCTTTTATTCTAGTGGCTGCAGGTTACACTGGGGTGGGATGTTGTCTCCCTCCAAGCTTGCCTCTTTTCTTCTCCTATGTTTTGTTAAGAAGTTATGTACTGTTTTAATGCTGTTTATCTAACTTATTTTTGAGTAGCTTGTCCTACTAGAAAGCTAAAGATGGAGAAAGAAATACTCTCAAGGAGAAACTGAACTCTTCCAAAAGTTTGTAATGTAAGACATTATTATCTCTCTTTTACTGTGGCTTGTTAAAGCTTGTTTTCTTTCATGTTTTATAATAAACTGTGGCATTTAACAATGTCTTCAATAACCTAACTAAAATTTTTCTTCTTTAGATGCCAATGATTAGGGGTTTTTTTTTTGTATTCAAAGAATTTGTTCTTTCCACTACAACTACAGCTTTGCACAAAAACAGTTCATAACAGTTCCTAATTAACAGTTCCTCCTTTTACTCTTGCATTTATTCAGTGAGCAGTTGTCTATTGTCTTGTAAGCAACAAAGTGAGCATGTTCTTCAATTAATGGATATATTTAGATATCTTTATTTAAAACTTCATCCCCTTTATTTGATTATTAAGGAGAAAAAATTCTATTAAATATGAAAGCACTTTCTTAGATGACCTGTTACTTTTTTTTTAAAATAGGTTGTCAAAATGAGACAGACATGTCAAGATACTGTAGTGACACCAGTCAAGGCCATTCTATGTCCTTATTTTCCCTGTAGAGAGCAGTGTTCCTCTGGGTTCACTCAAGACAGGAATAGCTCTCATGGACATTTCCAGGCCACACATATCAGATGTTTGTGCCTAAATGATCAAGCATTGCCACTTGCGCGTGTCTGACATTCAAGCTTGGTGTAATTTTTCATGTTAAGCAGGTGATATGTTCTGGGAAAACAAAACAACATGCTTCTTCAGTGCATCCTGACCTTTTCAGCCACCCTTTCTCTGCAGGGTCTGACACACACTAACAGAGTCTGCCCCATCTGACATGACAACGTCAGTGCCTCTTTCAGAGTTTCTTCACAGTAAATGTGTTTCTGTTTGTTCCAGTAAATCTGGTAATGCCAGAAATGAATCTTTTCCAATCTGGTTTCCTAGATGCATGACTGTGGAGGGAGGAATTTAAACAGAAACCAGAGCTGCTGACTATTCATCAAGGAAATATTTTATATACACAGTTAGGATTCCTTTACCAAGCTTGTACATTAGTATATTCAATTTACTTTATGTAGAGCTTGCTTCCCAAATATTGTTCAGTCCGGTGTCTGGACAAGGACTTCTCTTGCCTTTGTTTTTCATCAAGCAATAGAGTAAAAGCTTTTCATCTCATATTAACTAACTGCTTCCTAAATGGTAGAGCTGCAAAACTTTCATATCATCACCCTTTATTTCCTACAAGTTGCAAGAGATTTTCTTTGTATTAAAATTAGATTACTTGAAGAAGTAGGAAAACATATAGTCTACTAGCAGTATTTGAAAGGTTTTTTCAATGCTTAAAAAAAGAATAGGGTCCTCATACATGCTCTGTGGCAACTCATAAAAAGAATGGGCAAAATGCAGTGAGAGCAAACCCTGGATGAGGTCCTGACATGTTGGATATTATGTCCTTAGCCAGAGAAAACTTTCACTGGCTTTCACGCACTAGAGAGAACATGTATGGTGCCAGTTTTTATAATCTCAGCTGCACCAGTTCACAGTCTGAAAATTACACTTCTTTTAGTTGCTACTAGAATTAGAACTGATTTCTAACAAGAAACAAAGACACGCATTACAGGCTTGTGATTCAAAATGTTTCAGTAACGCTACTTTAAAGGAATGAGATTTTGATCCAAAAGATGCAGAAATCAAAAGAGTTAATATATTTTACACTTATTTTTGTCAAGTTCAATGTCAAGTAAAATCTGTTCTCAGCTGTCAAGCAGACAGCTCAGCTCTGTGGTGATGGAAGATGGAACCTGTTCATTTCCTTGCATTCCTTGTTATGGCCAACAGTTCATTTTCTAAAAATATGACTGTGGAAAAAGTTAGAAATGTTTCAATTGATTCAGTTCTCATTTATAAGTCAGGAATTTACTCCACAGCTATAAACAAAGTCTCAGCATTATGCAATCGCATAAATCAGACTATAACTGGTACTCAACATTTATGTTGTCCTGAATAGTCTTACATTACTTTAAATTCATCAGTACTCAGATTTTGCATTGCTTTGCAGCTCTCTATATCTAAAAACTACAGCAAGGAATTTATCAGGGGAGCAGAAGTCAATATTGAAATTCAAATCATTAAAACTGGAAATATTTTCTGCAGCTTCATTTAGTTTCTTTGACTTATATCCTAAAAAAAAAAAAAAAGTAGCTGCAAATAATATGTTACAACAAAGCCTATTAACTTGGCTTCTCATATAATCTAGTTTTGTTGTTTTGCTTGGAGTCTCAGTGCATGAAATTTTATCTACAAATCAAACACTTGGAAATAAAGTTGGTGAAATCACAATCAAATATTTATGTGATGATTTTTGTGAGAAGTTCAGTAAATATGTTGTCATCAGTTAGAGTCTCAAGAAAACATCTCAGGTTTTTTTTTTTCTCTTCAACTTGGAAAAATATGATTCAGTCATGGACAGGAAAATTATGCTTGAAAAAACAGCTTCCTAGCAAGTCTGCACAGGAGCACCTTCACTGTGCTGCCCAGTTTTTAAAACGTTCATAGTAGGCTCCTATTTCTTTGACATATCCTAATGCTGATACTTGGACAGTCTTTTAAAGACTTCCTCTGTCTTCCTTCCCCATACTGATCCCATTTGCTTCTCTTCATCATTCTCTCCTCCCTGTCCCCCTATATTTTGGGAAATTTAAGCTTGATTGTTTCTTGCTTTTTATCTTAATCATGCTCTTCTCCCAGACACAACCATTCAGATCCCATTTCCGTACCTTTTTTTATTACCTTCTTCTCACATTACTTGACTTCACACTTTTCCTTTCACATCCTGCCTTGTTCCCCATTCCTGTTCTCATTTCCATACTGTTTTACCACCTTTCCTGATTTGCAGCTACTTTATCTGGCCTAGGAGTGCTTCTGCACTCATTTTTTTTGCCATGGACCACATCTTGCTTGTTTAGGTACTGGTACTTTGTGCCAACAGCCATTGTCCTCATACTGGCTGATGGATCCCCTTCAGTTCTCCAGTAGTCTCTCTTCAACAGTCTCTCTTTTTGTACTCCTTGAATTCTGAGGTGTTTGGGTCTTTGTTTTCTATTTCCATACATTGGCTAGCAATTGACCAGTGTTCTTGGGGACTACTGCAGCATAGGTAAACCCATGGCTAAGTAAAGAAATAAATAAAATATATCATATTTCATTGTGAGTCAAAAACAAACTGCTATTTTTTAAAGTTTTTCTTAAAAACCTGAGATGCCTAGGAGTTACATAGAAATTAGAATTTAGAACTCACTGGAAATCTGAGAGATTAAGAGGTTTTGTATTGAGTATTATAGATAGATAGAGAACCTTGGTCCATGCTCGAATCCTTCCAGATTTTGTGACTTAAATGAATACCAAGACAAAGAATTTGATTTTGTATCATTTGCAAATAAGGAGTGAAAAGGAAAGGGGAAAAGTGAAGTTACCCTGAAAACCATAAGTCTGCAAGTTTGTGCAGTAACATTCAAAATTTTAACTGCATGGTCAGAGATAACCTCTGCTCACATTCAGCTGCTAACAAAAAAACAAATAAGGGGTCAGACTTTATAAGGAATGAGTCAAGAATTAATGGGGAAATATAGACAACTAAATGGTCTAAAGTAATAGGACAACTTCACATTACATATTTTGATTAAATCCTCATATTCCATCTTAAAAAAAGAGGATTGCAGGATTACAGCAAGTCTAATAAAGAGTAAAAGAGTATACAAACTGCTTTTTAATGTTTATTGACTGCACACACTCAGAGTGGTTTTAATCTTCATGTGTACAGAAACCAGGATCTTCATGAGAACCTTTCCTAAGTGTGAGTGTAGTTCAGTTTGGATAGTTAGGTTTTCACACGGGCTATTAGTTTGGGAAGGTCTAAAGAGATTTTAAAGATCCTTTGAAATAAAGGGTGCTGTGTAAATCTAGATTAATACATTTTTCCTGCAGGTAATATTTGTGTTAATTTTGCCATTTTTCAGGTTTCCAGTGAAGGAACAGATACTTGCTCAGTGTTTAACTCTGCATATTTACATAGAATTTTTCCATGTTACTCGTCATTCCGAAGAAATAAAGCATGCTTGTTTAAAAAATTCTGAGGCACATTCCTGTAAATTTTCATTTTTTAACCTTTTCCATGCTTTCTATTTGTGTTACACAAATACAAAGATTAAAAGCTCAGCAAATCTATGTAACTGCAGTAAAAGCAACTGCATCATATTTATTCTACTTATGTTCTCATTGGTTGTTTCAGAAACACACTTCTTTGAAAGTGAGAAACTTTTTAAATTTCAGTCTAAATTCATGCTTTATTCTACATGTTGTTTATCTCTTTCCTCCACATAGATGCTTATTCTGGCTGTGTTTCAAGAAAAGAACTGTCCATCTTTCTACTTCTGTTTATCTGGATTTGATAAACTGTGTAATTTTGTTACAGTTACCTAAGTTTCCACAAACATGGGAGAGCAGAGCTGTACACATTTTTTCATTTTGGATATGTAATCCAGACTGTGTGGAAAAAAAATTAATACATTCCCTTGAAAGTGCCTCTCCTAATACATCCTACATTTGCCTAATGTTTGACTTTTTTTCCTGGATATTTAGTTGTGTTTAACCAACCTGATTGACTCCTACAGTGGGACAGCTGGGTAGATGAAAGCAGTAAATGATGTCTACCTGGACTTCAGCAAGCCTTTTGACACTCTCCTGTGATATCTTCACAGGCAAGCTCAGGAGATGTGGGCTGGAAGAGGGGACAGTGATGTGTTTGAAGAACTGGCTGAATGACAGAGCTCAGAGGTTGGGATCAGTGGCACACAGTCTAGTTAGAGACCTGAGGCACAGTGGCTCAGGACCTAGTTAGAGCCATGGATGGGGTCTGCCGAGGTTCAGTACTGGGGCCTGTATTGTTTAACTTATTCGTTGATTTCTTAGATGAAGGGCAGATGCCTGCTCAGCAAGTTCCCTGGTGACACAAAGCTGGGAGGAGTGGCCCATACCCCAGAGGGCTGTGCAGCCCTGCAGAAGGAGCTCAGCAGGCTGCAGACAGGGGCAGAGAAGAACTGCCTGAAATCAACACCAGCAATGCAGGGTCCTGCAGCTGGGCAGCAACAACCCCACGGACCAGCACAGACTGAGGGCTGAGCTGCTGGGAGGCAGCTCTGTGGAGAAGGGCCTGGGGGTGCTGGTGGACACCAAACTGTCCCTGAGCCAGCAGTGTGTCCCTGTGGCCAAGAAGGCCAATGGGATCCTGGGCTGTGTTAGGAAGAGCATTGGCAGCAGATTGAGGGAGGGGATCCTGCCCCTCTACTCAGCCTTAGTGAGGCCTGACCTGGGTGCTGGGTCCAGTTCTGTGCATAGTATAAGAAAGACAAGGAACTACTGGAGGCAGTCCAATGAAAGGCTATGGAGATGATTAGGGCACTGGAGCACCTCTCTCATACAGAAAGTGTCAGTCCTCTTTTTTTGCCCTTCTTGAAAATTGAAACAACTCTTGAAAATCACTGAGAGAGGATTTGCAATGACATCAGCCAGCTCCTCAAGGTTTCTCAGAACAGGCACCATAGATTTGTAGCAATCCAGATAGAGCAGCGGATCCTGCACAAGTTCAGGGTCAGCACTCAAAAACACTATAAAAAAATTGCAAGAACTAATGTTTCAATAATGCCTGGAATTTTATGGATTTCAATGTATAAAAGAGAAACCAACTGCACCTGTCTGAAAGTCTAAAGGAATAACTCAATATTTGGAATAGATAAAATAGCCTTAGTCTGTGGTCTTTTCCATAAAGAATGAAAAGTATTTTGCAACATTTCAGATATCTCTCCAGTCTTCTGTGATTTAGAATGCTATTACATTCATAGACTTTATCATTATAAGTCTTCATAGACTCTATAATTATAAATGATATAATAATAATAACACTAATAATAAAAAGCACAAGAGGAATTCCAGTACACATCTGTTGTGTTTCAGACTTGAAGTCAGAACAACAAAGGCATCAGCACAGCTGTAAAAGGTCACTTATGTAGCAGGCCCGTGGATTTCTTTCTGGCTGAGTCAATAAACAGGAATATTTAATCATGGGTTAGAAGTTTTGAGTGACAAAAAGGACAAGTTGTATAAGGAAAAAAAATCCTACTTTTCTGGAGGTGGTATAAAAGTACATTCTGAGATTTTTCTGATTCCCCTGTGAAAGAGTCACTAAACTTTCTGTCAGGGAAGGTTGAGTCATGCTAAGTGAACTAAAGTTTGTTTTGGAGAAATTTGTGCTTGGGTATTGTTTGTCTTTTCATTTCTCATATCATGGTTTTCAATTTGGGTTGGTGATAGAGCTGGAAATTTGGAGATAGTTAGGGAATAAACTTATAGCACTTGCAATTTGAGCAAAGGAAATAAAAATAATCACTTTCTTTATGCCAGGTTTCTGATCTT
The DNA here is from genome assembly GCA_013400215.1 of Cisticola juncidis. NCBI lineage: Eukaryota > Metazoa > Chordata > Aves > Passeriformes > Cisticolidae > Cisticola > Cisticola juncidis. The sequence goes on along the minus strand of VXBR01005532.1, from coordinate 2,134,191 downwards.
GTTACTGCAAAAGGAAAGTCCAAAAGCTGATTAGATAAGATCTAAGTGACACAGGCAGGTACTACTGGAAGGTAAGCCTTATTAAGTCCATGCCTAAAAACAAAAATTCTGTGAAATAATGTGTATTTTTTTAAGAATTAGTAAGATTTATAATTTGTTCACATTTCATAGTTCATGAAACTAAAATCACCATATGCAAGATATCAGGGTACTAAGAACAAAGATAATGCTACCATAGCAATTGAGCAAAAGGTCCAATGCAATCTCTTAGGAGTTGTTAAGAAATTGAACTTCAGTTTCCAGCTTCAGAAGTTCACACATATTCCAGAAATTGCCATTAAAAACATTTACTTCTTACTAACCTATATTGTCTAAGACATCCCCTAGAACAACTGTTTAACTCAGTCTTGATAAAAAATCCTTGCACAATAAAAAATGGTCTTTTCTTAAAATGTTAACTTGAGGTTGGCCTTAAGAAGAGTTCTTCTACTGTATGAGTAGAACATAGGACAAGGATGAAACTCATGGCAGAGAAACAGACAGCTGAAAGAAGGAACAAAGAGGCAGGCATGGATCCCCTCTCAGCATTTAGGCATTCCCTCATAGTTACTGTAGCATATCAGGATAGTGTATTGATGGATGTTGTTCAACTAGGGCCAAATATAATCCCTTGAACTCATACTGGTAGGGGTCAAGATTTTATTGTTATTGTCTTGTGCTCTTCTTGCTAGAAGCAGAAAAGATTTCTGAGGTTTTTCTGGTCTCTCTTTTCACTTGGACTACATTAATTTTAAAACAACTAAAAATAAATAAACCAGAAAGTTCGCTTTGTACTAAAAAACACAGAATCTATCATAAATTTTATATTTAAACTGTGTTGAAAATTGTCTAAGCATTATTGCCGCCTTTTTACAGGACACTTTTTACTTGTAGAGGAAGAATCCCTGGTAAATGTTTTGGTTTCAAATGCTCCAGCCTTAGAGGATTTTAAAAATTACAAAGAATAAATGTTGAAAATGCCTAGGACATCCAGCCCTAGCATACCCTTTTCAAAAATAATTTCCAATCTAGTTTGTTTTGTTTGTTTTGTTTCTTTTTTATGCCTTATCAGAACCTGCATCAAACTTCTTGTCATTCACACAGAATGAGAACTTTGTAAGTTTAAGTGTTCATCACCAGGTAGGATGGGGCTTCGAGTGAGATGTCCATGCCCATGACAGAAAGATGGGACTAGATGATTTTTAAACGTCCTTTCCAACCCAAGCCATTCAATGAAGTCTAGAGGGTGACAAAAGGAATACACACCTTTCTGCCTTTCACTGGTTGGAATCTAATACTTTGGGACCAGACACATGGAATTACAACAGTAGAATTCAATATAGAAGGAAAAGAAACCTCATTCAGGTAAGGTTTATTATTCTGCTTCTTTGCATCATTGATAGCTGAAGCAAGCATTTCAAAGATTTAGAAAGGGAAGACTTTTCAAAGTAGATAACTCCCTGTGGAAAAAGGAAGCATGCAGCTAAACAAATGTAATGAATCTTGTTTCTCACCAAGTCAGACTTTAAAACTTATGCTACCTAGCAGCCTACATCTGGAATATAAGATATCAATGTCAGCTAACACAGTAGGCAGGAGAAGTAAATCCCATGATGCCAAAGATACAGTGCATTTTATAACTGAAGTAAATAAAATTAATTTAAAGGCCAAAAAGTATTTAGCAGTTGTGCAAAAGTCATAGCACTAATTATCATTTCAGCAGAGTGGTTGGGAGGTCCAAGCAATGCTTTGGCAAAGCCTTTGCATGGAGGGCTGACTGCCAAGAGCAGCTGTGCAGTGACAAGTCTGGAATGTCCTCTGAGTAAGGCTGGCTGCAAATCTCTAAGGGCTCTGAGAGGGGGAGGTTCTTGAATATCTTGAGAAATATGAAAGCCCCATTCAATAATTTTAAAAAAAATCATTAGTCATATAGGAAGGAAACATGACAATAACCTGGTAACAATGTTGCTGTTTATTAATCCTAGAAAAACATATTTCATGTGTGTTCCGTACATTTCCTCTAAGGTTCGCTTTTTATGACACATAGCTTCATGAGGTTAGGGTTCACAGAGCAGATCAAAGTTTAGTTAGTTTAACTGCATTCAGGATTCTGAGATTCCTACAGTGAAATACAGCTTCATATTCCTACACACTATAATACAGTATTTCAGCTTCCTTATTGGCCAGAATTAGAGTTTTCCATATATTTCACAAGTGTTACTGTGCTATGTGAACACCTAATTCTGCTCTCTAGGCGTAATACAAGATGTCATTGATTGAGCAATGAGGTTAATTACTGTAACATCTGTATCAGTCTACTTCTCAGATATAGAAAAACAACTTTTGCACTAATGTTCTGCTATGCTGTTTTGAAATCTAGTAATAGAACATTCCTAAACTTGTCCTCATACAAAACCTTAAATCTACACCACAAAAGCTTTTAGAAGAAAAATTACACAGAATAAAAGATATTTACCTGGGTCTTCCGTAAACTCTTATCTTTATAATTTAAGTAACAAAACATAATTCCTGTCAAGGAACTGGAGTTACTTTAAGCTGCAGTAGTGTTCAAACACAAACCAGATATATTCAGGAACAAAGGCCCCATTTAGAAACCGAAGTTCAGCTGTTTAAGTTTGAAACTTCAAGTATTTAGTGCAGAGTGATCTTCCTTCTTTAGGTTTTGATGAAAAAAAAAAATTAAGGCATTTCTCCTACATTTGATAGAGTGATTTTAATAAAATTCTCCTACATAACAATGTCCTACAAGACTCCATGTATCAATTTAAGGCATTTGCAGATGGCATCAGCTGATGTGCAATCTGTTGAAAACATCTTGTTCATAACCAGCCTAAGAACAGACCCCTCCATCAACAGACAGTGGTCACCCACCAAGGCTGTCAGCTCCAGATCTCTCCAAAGTTCAGACTGACAGCCACTAAAAACTGAGATGGGGCTTAGGTCTAGATTTAACATTAGGAAAAACTTCTTTACTGTGAGCTGGTGAGGTACTGGCACAGGTTACTCACAGAAGTTGTGGATGCCCTGTCCCTGGAGGTGCTTAACCTGTAGGTTGGATGGAGCTTTGAGCAGCCTGGTCTAGTGGAAGCTGTCCCTGTCCACAGCAGGGGGCTTGGAACTGCATGATCTTTAAGGTCCCTTCCAAGCCATTCTGTGATTCTATGAATTCTCTTTTAAAGCTGCAACATGGTTTGTTTGCAGATGTTTTAGCTCATGTGTATTTGTATATACAATGTTACAGAAGTCTAAAGTTCATTATTCTCTTGAAGAGAATTGCAACCTTTCTGCTTGCCTCCCACTGAGATTATTTATGTTTGCACTAATGCCATATCTTAAAACCTTAAATGCAAGAAAATTCCAAGCTCTAGTATTAAATATCATCTACTATCTAAAGCCATCCTTGTTTATTCTTTCTAGCATCAGGGAGCTCTAGAAGACCTTAACATTTAATAGGCAGTGAAATAGATTATATTCAAGAAATTGATCTTCAATTATGTTGAACACAACATCACCAGAATTGCCAGGTTTTCAGCACTGACATCTTCATGCAGGTGCTACAAATGGGAAGTATGTGGTTATAGTTTCAGCTTTGCAGAGAGAACTAATTGACTTTCATGCAGGATTTTGATTATTGTGAAATCTGAGTTTGTTCCTCTTGGTAACAAAAGCCAAACATTTCATAATTATCTGTGAAAGACAGTGAAGCTTCACTATGGGAGCAGGTCAGCCCCTGTGCTTCCCTGAAGCAGTAGTAGTGTGAGTGCTGTTTGCTCAAGACAGGATAGGAGAGGGATTGCCCTGAAGGCTGCTCTTGATGGACCTGTTCCAGAGCTGCCCCCTCCAGCTGCTGGAGCTCCAGACCCAGAGCAGCTTCCCAGCTTCCTGGCTTTTGAGAGAACCAGGGGAAAATACCAGTGTCTCAGAAACAGATTTCAATCTGCCTGAGCCAGCAAATTCCTACCAGAAAATGTTTTGTCAGAACTTTTCCAGTCTCTTCCATTTGTAATTAAAGGCTTATGTTTTACTATAAGAGAGATTATTGTGCTGTGTGTAGCAGGTTTCTGGGTACCAGTGCTGTCATTTGGATATTAGGGTAGGTGGGATGGTGTTGGTGCTGATCCTCTCCATCCCAACTTTGAACCATAAAATACCAAAGAAATTTCCTCTTGCTTTAAAATTAGTTTTCATAATTGAAATGAAGTCAAAATTGCTTATACCACCTTCAACACTGGCACAGGATTCTGAGAAGGAATCACATCAGAAAAGCTATCAGTCTGGGGTAGGAGAAGTAATGGCCTGGACCATGCCAGGCAGGCAGCACCTGAACCCTGGTCATACAGAGACTTTGCATAATACAAGACTTTCTCTCCTGTAGTCGTGAAGGAGAACTGTTCCAAAAATAATTAAATTCAATTTTTGTGAAACTAATTCTCATATCTTTGAAAACTCCTTATGACCCTTTATTGTTATATCAGAGTGATGCTTCCACAAATTGGAATATTCTTTTCCTCCTCACAACTAGAAAACTGACATGGCCCAGTAGGATGTAGACATAAAACATGCAAGTCAGACTTGGCCTTTAGAACCAAACAGTTGCTTCCATGTTCTTTTTAACTTGTGCAGTTCACAGAGAAAGGACAATAGAGTGAAAAGTACACATATCTTTGGGATATGCAGCAAAATTCCAAAATTCCTTATGGACTGCCTATGGAATCCTTTTTTTTTTTTTTTTTTTGCTTTTTTGCTTTCTGTTAAAAAATTAAAGATACGAAGATGAAAGTTTTAAAAATAGGAGATTACATTTTTTTATCAAATAAATGTGGCAGTGAAAAGCATCTCCTTCTCCTGAAATATTTTGTCTTTTTCCAGGAATACATTATTCATTTTTAGTTTTAGAATTTTTTTTCTGAATGGGAAGTCATATTTTTATAGAAAAAAAGTTTTTGTTCATATCTCTTATCCAACTGATGTATGGTACTTGGTGTCTATAAGGCATATATTTGGAGCAAAACTGCCAGTCACAAAATGGACCACTAGAAGAAAATACTTTAAAGGCACAATACCATCTCAGTGCAGGAGGTTGCAGGAGCTGCTCTCCCAAAATGCACATTGCATTAACTTGTTGTCTGCAACAACAGTTTATGTATCATCCCTTGTTGAGTTGGCCACTGGATGTGAGGTCACAATGGAAACACATTCTAGTTTCTACTATAGACTTCTTAGTGTGGGATCTTAGTGTGATCAGTGTTGCAAGAGACTGAGACTAAGAAAAATAGGGCCCCATTAACTTGCAATTGCTACTGTGCTAACTGCTAAATTACTACCATATGTAACTTGTTTGACCACGGTCAGAACTCAGTGCTCCTTGCATGCATTTGACCACATTTGTCACTTTCTAAGTGTTAAGGAAGGGAGATGTGAAGAGGCAACAGCAAGCAGTCAAGTTGTATCCTTCAAGTAAGGATCTAGATTGGATAGGGCTGAAGCTGTAGTGAAGGCAAAGTTTTACTAGTTTAGACATTTTCCCTCGAGATACCCACATAAGAGCAGATTTATTTTCGTTTGTGAGCATATTGTGTAATTGTTGCCTATTGTCCTCCTATTGTTGCCCAGCAAAGAACAGAGTGCCCTATCCAGTGCTTTTCACTAAACCACTAGGCTCTTTTACCAAAGAATGTGCATCCACTCTCCTGTAGGACTGGGATTTAGCCTATCAATCTGCCATGGAGCTATGTTCAAGGTATTAGGAACAAAAAAGGTGTACAATTTTGGGGAAAAGTCTGAACACTTTCCATGGAGTTCAGGCACTCACCTCCTATGCAAACCCTTATTAGATACCTGAGATGGATAAAAATAATATGGCTAACAACAATACAGTGCCTCTTCTATGTCATGTCAAACTTTACAGAGCACTCCTCTCCCTAGAGGTGGTGGAGGTGGTGATGGGAAGAGTTTGGGCTTTGGTGGAAAGATAGTAAATCCACCATTCATCCAGACTGGTAGCTTTACTACTTTGCTACATTTTTCATGGCCGGGACTTCTTTTCAATGTGGTCATTATGCTGTTTTCCATGAGCTTTCCAGTCAGCCCCTTGAAGTGAGCTGTAACCTCAAGAGTGACAGTCACCCCAAGACTGGTGGTTGTGTCTAAAGCTGGATCACACTGGACCATAGAAGTCCATGGGAAAGACTGAGGAGGTTTTGTGAAAGGCATTTTGCATCCCAGTGCAATCATGATGAAGCTAAAAGGAAAGCAAAGTTCCTTTCCTTTCAGTAAATTACACTGGAGCAACTGCTGGTTGCTGAAAATGAGACTAAAGGCCACATGGGCCTCCAGAGCTTGGGAATGACAGAAGTGAGTGAAAGCAGCCCTGCTAATTAGAGAAAAGAAGTTTAACTGTGAATCGCATTACTTAGATGAGACGTTTTCTTCCACAGGAGTTAATAAACACACAAATTTTTGGCCTCTGGGCTGAAATGTGATGGATATAAATCCTAACTGGAGCTGGATGAAAAAATCTGATGCCTATGAAGTGCTTTGTCAGACAAGGAACGGGGTCAAAGGGAAAACGGTAGAAAGCTCTAAGCGTACTGTCAAAGTGCTGCTGAAATGAGGAGACACAGGTAGTCTCCTTTGGCCTGTCCTGTTTAGTGTCAGTGACAAGAAAGACATAATAAAGATGATGTCAGGCTAACATGACAGCAAGTTTGTTCACAGAACTGTGATACCATACACAGGGAATCCAGATCAACAGTGAGTCATTCAGTTGAAAGAAAGCAACACTGACAGAACTGGACAAAATTAAAGTTTCTATACAATTTCTTAGCAATGCAGAGTGGGGGGGG
>VXBR01005532.1:2097477-2127256 GCA_013400215.1 Cisticola juncidis | reverse complement strand
GGGGTGGGGAAAGCCACCCCACAGGATGGACCAATAAAGACTCTAAAATGAAGAAGTAATATTTATTTACTGAAATCTGCCAATTTGGAGTCTAGCTTGGCATGTCACTCCCCTCCAGAATCCCCCACACAGAAGAGCACTGTGATACACAGCTGGGGTGAGGAAAATACTGAAAAACATGGAATAGAGACATAAGGTACCATATACTTACACCATTTTGGATCTGTTCAAAGAAAAAGCCTTTGCTCTCAGTCTGTGAGGCCTAAATAAAACAACAAAATACTCCCCATTCTGCAACAAATATAATTTGAGAACAGGTATGTGAACTTACACAGCTTTAAAATAATTACACTTTAATTAAATCAAGATCTTGCTACTTTGCATAATATGCTTTTCAGGTTGTCAAGAAAAAATATTATTTAAAAGAATATATACTATTGATTTTTGTGAATAACAAAACAGTCTGTTGCCAACAAACAGACAGACACACACGCAAGCACTTTTAGCCTTCTTTTCCAGGATAGCTGCTAACTGTGCAGATCTGATTATTTATCACACTGAATAATCTTACTTTCTTGTACACTCTTTTCTACCTACCTGAAATCCTCTTTCTTATTTTTATTCTAAAATTAAAATGCTACTGAGACCAGAACAAGCATTTTCTTCAAGGGTACAGAGTCCAGTGGTGGAAGTGTGCTGTCCACAAAGGATTATGGCTTGTAGACATGATAAAAACATCAGCAAGCAGGCCATGAGTTGACAATAAATCACACATGCTCTAATTAGATTTCTTCAATTTTAATGGCTATTAAAAAAAAAAAAAAAAAGGAAGAAAATACTACTCTTTCAATATCACAAACAAGCATAATTTTCTTAAGGGGAAAAATTTCTTTCATTTTCAAGAAATGTGACAAACTTCTTGCATACTTACTAGACATTCTTCATGCTCAGAGAGATAAATCTCACCCACATAGAATGGGTGTGGTTCTCTGTCAGATATAAAACATATGGTGGAAATGTGAATATAGAAATACAGGCAAAATGAAACAACTTTTGACTATATTAGGGTATTTCTTCATAGAGTTTATATACTATTTTCTGCAGATCAATAGCTCATACCTTCTGGATTTTAAAATTAGATAAGGAACATCACTGTGTTTGCCAAAATCCTGGAAACAAGGACTTTGCTGTGTGTACCACCTCTTTAGTATATTTTACATGGCTTTTTTATTCAGATGTTTTCCTAATGGGTCTAAGCACTGTTACATCACCTAACAGCATGGATTTCATGACAGGATATTACAGCAGTGATGGACAGCTCTGATAGGAGATTTCTATTAATGTGATAGAAATCACAGCACTGTGTTCAGTACTTTGAACACACTAGTACTTCAACAGAAAATGCAGCCAGCCTTAGGATTTATTATATGAGATGCTAATCTACAGGTAAAAAATCCCCAACTAAAGTAAAGACACCCAACTGAAATCCAAGCCTCTGATTCCTTACAATTTTAAAAAGTGATGCTTTTTAAATACTTTTTGAATGTGTAGATCCCAAATAAATGTGTAAACTCCTGGTGTGCTTCCTTTATTAGTAAGTGTTCCTCTGTATCTAGAAAATAAAAATAACTATAGCCTGAACAATTTATTGAGTTTCAAAGATGAAGAGAATCCAAATATGTCATCAAGGCAAAGACAGCTCTTTCTCCAGTTTGGAAATCAAGCACCAGCAGTTTAACACAAAGAGGTTCTGATAGGATCTTTTATTTTACTTGTGTTAGGGGCTCTGATCAATCTAAAAATGCCTAAATAGAAACTTTGTTCCTGTTCTATCAATCCTTGCATGCTTTTGAAGGATGGCATTTTGGAGGTCGTGAGTGAATAGGCAAACAAATACCTTGATAAAAAGTTGTATTTTTTAAAATACCTTTGCAGGTTTGAAAATCTCAGTCATGACAGCACTCATGCTCCTCTCTCTTGCAGGAATTTTTTTTCTGCTTTGTTTTTTTATCTTCTTCAGTAAAATTCCTCTCTTCTTCACCAAGTCATAAATGTTGCAGAAAGCTGAAGTAGTGATTTTCTTTCTCTTTTTTTTGATCTAGATCCTCACATGAAAAAAGCCTAATGCACTAAGCAAAAACATTAGGTTGAGGAAAGCCAAGTTGAGTATCAAGTATTGTAACATTCACATCCAAATGAGGTCTCACTCCTCATCTTGCTTTTTACATCTGTTGAAATATGGTTTCTATTATGGTTTTGGAAGATTTCCATTTACTGTAAGTTTCAGATGGTATTGATGAGGTCACTGTTTACTTTGAATAGCTCTTTGATAGGAAAAAAGAGAGCACAATGGAACATTCAGGAAGCACGGCATGTAATACGTTATTAAATTAATCATATGAGAGTTGTATTGAGACATAACCTCTCTTTAGCCCTAGGGCATAGCCTTAGGGGACAGCTGTCCCACAACCCCACAGGACAGCAGGTTCTCATGTAATTGCAACAAGTGATGCTGATTATTGATAGATAACAGCCATGTGAATTCTGCCTGCTCGAGCCCCTGTGCACAGCTGTATAAACCGGAGAAGCAGACTGGAGAACAATGAGCTGAGGTGTGCTACCCACACACACACGCCTTTTCAGAGGATATTTCTGCAGTTAATACTTCGGTAGCAAAGGCACACTCTTCGTATTAACTGGAAGTGTCTTTGCATGCTTTCGTGATAGGCTTCTGAGAACAGACTTGGATTATAGTCAAAAGCCTTATCTAGGTGTTAGTCATGCTTAGACATTCAAGCTGAGGCTTCAGAAACAGTTTGTGGTTACTTGCTGACATTGAAGAGGCCACCATGCTGTTTCCAGTGTGGAAACAGTGCTGTTTCCATGTGCCCAGCATCATATTTCACACTCCTCACTGGAAACCCTCCAGCAGCTAGACTGCTGTGGTGGTTCAGAAGGACAATATCAATGATTTTTCTAAAAGCTGACCTTTTTTTGGTGTGTTGGGTTTTTTTGTTGTTATTTGTTTTTTGTTTTCTTTTTTTCTTTCAGTTCAAGCTTAGTGTGATTTGTTTCTTTATTTTTAATGACAAACATACTTGAGAACATGAATGGAATGCAAGCAGAGACCCCTGATGTCACGTGGTAATGACGTAGAAAACGTGTGAAGTACAGCTGTACTATATCGCTCTGCTGAAGTCTAGATACGAAAGGATAATCATGCAGCAAGCATATTTCATACAACTCCTCTTGTATGAAACAGAATTCACACACTGTGAGATGTACAGTGAAGATCCCTTATTTTCAGGGGCTCATATCTTCTTTCTTTGAAGAATCATCTTTTAACTTGAGATAACCTGGCCGATAGCTGATAACGTGGCCAGACTTGACAAACATAACAAAATACTCTTTTCTTCATGGGAATATAAATTTGGCTGAAGCAAGTTAGTGAGAATCTTAAAAGATAATGGCCTTTGAATTATGGGTAAATGACCATGTTATGGGGAAGAAAAAGCAGCAATTAAATCTATTTTCTCTTTATTGTACATTCTTAATATACATTAAGCAGTTCCAGGAACATGGTTTTGGTTTGTTAAAAAGTATTTTACAAAAATTACTGTTTAATATGTCGCTTTTGCTTGACAGAATGTTTCGTGTTTAACATGAACTGCACTTGTTAAATACTCTAAATTAAATTTGTCTCCAATACTTATATCAAAATACTGATTAAAATCTCCTGTTATCCTTTGTCTTTTAGGTGCTGAAGTATTTCTGTCAATATGTAAAGCATATGTAAACTACATAAGTAATTACACCTCAGAATTCCTTTTAGTGATGTTTCATGCACTGTTTGGGATAGACTAAGAAGTGCTATATTTGGCAACCCTTCATAAAAAATAATTCTATTTCTTTGTAACAGTAGTGACTTACGGTTTTGTCTATGGCAAATTACAAACTGCTCAGTACTTCTGAAGAGTTTAATTTGGATCCCTACAAGGTGAAAACCAGCTATACGTGTTTCAAATAAGAATATTAATTTTTGTATTTAACATAAATCATACGTAATGTAAATATGGAAACACACTCTTAAAATGAAGCCAAGAAAGGCATATTTAGAGGCAAGTACTGCAGAAGAAGCATAAGTAAGACAAGAATGTTTAACACAAAGCAAGGCCGTGAAGAGTCTCCATGAGTAAAACTGCACCTTTCTGGAAGACCACAGATCCCAAGGGATGGGCAGATTCTTGAAGTGGTTTAAAAGGAGGGCTGATGGATCAGTTGGCATATACACAAGCACAGCTGCACAGTAGAGAGTTTCAGAGGAAGTAAGATTATTTTTATAACTTGAAACTTCAAGATATGCATTTAAATGATAGAGAATTTCCAAGAAAAAAAAAAGCCATGTTTCCTCCAAATAATATTATTACATCCTGAATATGTGCTGTGTATGTATTCCCATAAAGTCAGAAGCATACACAGTTATGCATACTGAGATGTAAAAGGAAATAAGATCTTATGCCTGAAGAAATATCACAAGAAGTTTTTAGAATAGTGAACTTGATGAGAAAAATTGCAAAAACAATGTATTTCACAAGACACAAATTCAGTTTGAAATTATTTGAAAATGATCAATACTTTTAGTAGAAGTAAAGAAGCATATAGCTTAAAAACCTGGTGGTTTTGACACTTCAATTAATTTATAAAAATGTATGAAATCTGGCTGATTCTTGCTACTAAGTTCTCTGCTCTAGTCAGAAGAGAGGAAGCTTAAGCACCGGCATGCTTAAATATAAATTTGGCTGCATTAGTAGGAAATCTCCTGTAGTCATAAATGGAAAGTATTCAAGCTAAAATGTCAGTAGTAGAAGATGACAGGAGTCAGTGTTAGAGGTCCAGATTTTAAATATTTACGCAAACATAACGTAACAGCAATGTGGAAAGCAAAGACATCCAAGTTTGCAGATAGCACTTAATTAGCAAGTACTGCAAATAATGAAGGAATGTACAGTCAGAAATCAGAGACTGGAAGGAGAAAAAGTTTGAGCTGTCAGGTGAGAGTAGTTGTAATAAAGACGGAGTTTTGAAAAGGTAACAAGCAGAATATTTTAAATGTTAAAATTTTGCGGAAAACTTAACCTTTAAAATTTTTGGTAAATAAGTAAATATGTAGCAATTGCTGTTTAGTGTTTTAGTGTACTTGTTTTTCTTAGGGACTACAGACTTCTAGCTCTAAGGAGTTACAGAGCTGCAGTCATTCCAGGGTCCCTTGCACGGCCTTTGGCCTAGATAGACCAAAACACTTGGGCATTTACAGGAATTTTGCCAGTACAGAGCCCCAAGGCACTGTGCATCTCCCCCTGAAAAAAGAACCTACCCATGTTCCCCACGCTGCCTGACAATCTGCTCCTTTGCACACTCACCAGCCTCTGCCTGGGCAGTGAGTCAGTGGGGAGCTGCTGCCTGTGTCTCACACAGCAAGATGAGTGAACTTGGTTCTCAGTCAGAACCAACGAGGCAGAAGCGCATTCCCATTCCCTCTTCAGCATCAAAATCCCTGCTTAGTTAAATTCAAGTCTCAACAAACATAAGTAGAGAAATGTGTTCTTCATACTTGTCTGAGGAGACTTCTAAAATAATAGAAATTCTGTCTACTCCAACCTCCTTCTCACAGCCCTTGTTCAGGTTGGTTGTTGGTTTCATTTTAGTCAAATCTTGCAAATCTCCAGGGAGATTGCCTCCTCTTCTCTGGGTACCTGTTTCCTTCCATTTGGTCTGAGCCTCTTGGGCTGCAGTTTGTGCTGGTTTTCTCTTCTTAGGCTGACTGTGACTATCTAGAAGAGTTTGACTGTTCCTAATTTCTCTTCAGCTGTTGCAGGTTGCATTTAGATCCCTTTCTGTGGCAGGCTAAAAATCTCTTGCTTAACCAAACAGGTCTTCTGCTGAAAGACTTTATAAACTTCCTACTTTATAAACTGCTGATTCTTTGCAGCAGAATAGAGTGCATTCAGATCCATTATTATTTAAAAATCAACCACGCTGAAAACATGAGCCACACAGATTTATTTGTGTCTGACCAATAGAAAAGTACCTGGGGAAATTTCCAGCATAAACGTTCATGTTCATGTTTGCTTTCAAGTATACTGTACTAGCATTTTTTAAAAACTGTGGTTCGCACAAAGGTAACAGAGTTTTAAACTATCCCATCATTTTTGCTACAGGGTCAGCTCATAACTCATAACAGAAATTATGTTATTGTTAACAGTTAAATGTTTTTGAAGGCTTGTATGCTATGATATTTATATTACACTATTTGATGCTTACATACTGCTGCAAACATTCTTTTTAAACACAAACCAGAAGTAAATAGTAGTGAAGGATTTTTAAATTGCATGAAGGCATCTCCATATATTTTTGGAAGATATGATGGAAGCATTTGGAAGATATGATCAACTTCTCAGACAGAGCCTGTATCTGTTACAAAACTTCTCCTCAGATGTTATTTTATCTTATCTTAGAAACAGATTCTTCCCTCTATGTTTATATTTGTGCAACTGTGCAAAGAACAGTATGGGTGAACTACTGCTGCTTAACCCAGCAGCTCTTTCTGTCTCTATTGCTCTCTTTGCCATCTTGACAATCTGACAGGGTCAAACATTTAACCTTGCAGGTCACAGATCAGCTAAAACTTGCCCTCATTTGACCCATGTGAACAATAATAAGGCCCCATTTCCAATAGTCTTTGTCCTGACCAACCCAACTATAATGTCAATTAACTTGGCAAGTCTTAAAGCCACTTTGAAAATCGTTCAGTGTCTGAGGAATGTTAATAAGCAGAACAGCTGTTTTCAAGAATCTCACACTTTGTGTTTCTTGTATTAAAAATTTTACTAATTCTTCCCTCATTGTTTGCTCTCATATGACATAAGATATAAATGAATCTGTTGACCTCAAAAATGTGTTTTTCTTGCAAAGGGAGTAATTTCTTATAAGAAAAACAGTATTTAACTAAAACGTCTAAAAATGTTTTGTTTTTTTTCTGCATAAGGACCTAATTTGGTTTCTTGCATTTCTACTAACACATGCTTCTAGCAGGGGTTTGGACCAGATGATCTCCACTGTCCATTCTAACCTAAATTCTTCCATAAATGTTGCTGAATTAAAAGGTGGTTTCGACTCTTCTGCTCAGTTCAGCCCAGGCCGTGAAGGAACCAATTTCAGCAGCTAAATGGAACTAGCCCTGACTTAGTTTTCCATCCAGTTCTAACCTGAAGAGGTTTATAAATCATGTACCTCAGCACTTTTAATTTCTTGCATCCAATAGGGGCCTTTTCCATATTAATGAACTGCTTCCTTCACCACAGCAAACACTACTCTAGCCTGGATAAACAACTTTCAATTTAAATTTTTAAATAATTGATTTATTTAGCTTCTGTCTTTGGAAACAATATTAACTTGGAATTTCAGCCCAGGATAGCACTTTCTGTCATGAGTGAGATGAAATCTGATGTATTGCCACTCAAATGGCTTATGATGTGAACATTATATAAAGGAAAGCCTATCAGTCTTCCAGTGATGTATAAATTTCAGTTTTTCAAATCCAGAAGGTATCGAGATCCTAGCACTGGAAACAATGGAATTAATTTACATTGCACACTAAAATACAGCATTAAAAATATAATACCATTCCAGTAATAAACTTACACATATTAGTAAATGTCAAAATTGTACTTGTAATGCAGCACTGATGAATATGGGCATTACCACAATATTTGTTACAGGACTGCACAGTACTATTTTCTCAGGATTCCTGCCTTCAAGTTCTCTTCATAGTCCTTTGGCATTCAACATCCACTCTAAAAAGTTAGGCCTGCACAGGACTCGTTTGGGTCAAAAAACTGGGTCATCCCACAGCCCAATTTTCCTGCATCCTAGTTCCTGTGATCTCTATTTCCCTCCCTACAGATAGATGCTTCAAGTCTGGTCTAGTCCACCACACCTCTTTGTCCTAACACCCTCCTCCTGAGAACACCTCTGGCCATCTGTGTGCTGCAAACAGAGAGCTTTGTCCCTTGCACAGCTTGAGCAAGGACACCTGGAACTGCCATGCTGAGCTCTCATCACAATCACTCCTGGTACCAGTCCCTGACTTGATATACTCCAAAGAGAAGTCCAGCTCACTTCAAGCTGTAATCTCCATCACTACATGTAGCAGCCTTTTAAAGCTGTGACCTCAGAAACCTCACAATCCTCCAGTCAGTATTTGCAGACTGAGATATTTTCTTCCTGGTTATTTTTTCATCTTTGCTTTTCTTAAAAAAAAAAAAAAATCTTAAGTTGTTCAGGATGCAGTTCCACATCAACAACAAAGAGCACAGGCTGGACACTTCAGTCATCCCTTCCAAATTTTATGTTTCAAATCGTTAAACTTTCACACAGAAGAGGTAACCAGATTTTGATATGGACAGAATGATGTATTTTCTCTGAATTTAGTTCTTGGAAATAGTAGTTTTGACTGAAATTTTCCAGAAAGATTCAGCCTGAGGCAGATTACCCAGTATGCAAAATTTCAGGCCAAATAGTTAAATTTTGGCAAAGTTATGAGCTACAGAAAATGATTTTGTAATAGAATTTCTGGACAATTTTAGTAGATGATGCCACCTGTCCAATCTACCACACATACAAAAGGTACTTAAAATTTCAATAATTTTCTGGAAATCACTAACATTTTTTTCATCACCCCAGAAATAGCTTGGTAGAAATATTCTGGATTTTCTGATGAGTACTGCAAGGGAATTCTGAACACAACTAAATACATCATTCGAAGTCCAAGTTTCAAAGAAGTAAGACAAGGATGTCTGACAGGAACGAGCAGCTGAAGGACAGGGCATGTGCAAATGCATATATTCACAAGCACTTCTATGTCCTTTACACTGTGATGAACAATTCCATAAAAGAAGAAATTACTTTTGATGCAATTTCAAAAGCAGCAGAAGTTTACTGCCAGAGGCAACTGGACTAGAGATAGCACTGAACATTATTTGCAAACATACGGAGATGCCAGTGACAACTTCCATGCTACTTCAAGACATATTTCTATAAATATCATTTCAATATTAACAGCATTAGTTTTGAAATTACAGCTTTTGTTCATACATTCTTACATATATACATGCACCCACTAAACAGAGCCTTTATGCTCATGTGTCATTGTGTGGAAGGTTTGAGAATAAAATTTTTAAAAATCACTCTCAGCTTCTCAAACAGAAGAGTTTATTCAGATTATAAGATTATACCTTTTCTTTATTAGGTCATTGAAATGGAATTTTCTTGATCAACTCAGTACATTAGTGCTTAATTTAGTATGATCCATAGTCCTTGTACATATTTTCAGCTCTTCTCAGCAAACTGACTAATGCTTTTAGTTTCAGGCAATTCCAGGCATCTTTAAATTTTTCCATACAAAGTCAGTGTAGTGAAACTAACTTGAAGAATTTTGAATTCCTTGAAAATTAAATCTGTGGTTTAAGACCAAAGCAAATGCATACTAATTATTCCAGTTGTGAATTTTGATCAGAAAGAGCAAGCTGTACCGATAAGATTGCTTTCTCACTCTGCCCAGAAATGTCTTTTCTTCTCTCCCCTGACATCAGATCTGCTGATGCCACATTCCCCTGCCAAACAGCAGCTGAATCAAGAAACTTGGTTTGGTTTGCACAGGTCAGGTGGCCCTGAGACAACACAAGCTTCCACTTATTGAGCACATGCAGTGACTTTGGCTGAATGTACTCAGCATGTTCACTGATGATTTGTGAAGACAGTAACAAATGAAATGTTATTTTATACATTATCATTTTTATGCATTATTTTATGCATCATTTTCTACACTGAAAAATAGTTAAAAGTATAAAGTGGCTAGAGTTTATTGCAATCTACAATAGCATCAGTTATTAAACAGGACGGAATAGGCAGCAGAAGGACACCGAGGGCACAGTTTTGTACTGTGTCCTGTGAACAACTAAACCACTTCAGTTTCCATTCCCACACCTTCTTTTCTTTGCAGAGCCACTTTAACCCATTTTTTGCTAATGCCTCCCAGCAGGAACTGTTCTCACAGCCTCAAGAGACAGAGCTATGCTTGAAGAACTCCAAGCAGCAATGTCTACACACACTGGCAGCACATGACCCAGATGGCACTGCCAAGGCTTGAGTCAATGTTGTTGCATTTAAAAAAGAAACTGATCTTAACCTGGTTACTGAGAGTCAGCTTGTGTTTGTTTCAAATGGTAGGAGTTTTGTCCTTTACTCCACAGAAGCAACAGGCCATAAACTTTTTAAGCTGAAGGAAAATGCTGAGGTATCCATACACAATCAAAAAGGATCAGAAAAATTACTGCATGCTTTGAAGCTAAACTTCAAAGTTGTATTTGTACATTGACTTGTCATGTACAGATCAGTGAGGAGTGGTCGCAGGAACCTCACCTGGGAACATTTTGCCATCTGCTGTTTCAGATGATAAAAAATGAGGTCTAGACAAGAGACCAGAAGCTTATGTAGATGAAGAAGGATTAGCAGTGCATGATCATACTTATCCCATATTTAAAAGATGCCGTTTGCTGGCATAAATACACAAGCAAGAACAGATGGCAGTGGAGGCTGATTGTGAGGTTCCTTTGGGTCTCTCACATCAAATACATGCATG
Organism: Cisticola juncidis; assembly: GCA_013400215.1. Classification (NCBI taxonomy): domain Eukaryota; kingdom Metazoa; phylum Chordata; class Aves; order Passeriformes; family Cisticolidae; genus Cisticola; species Cisticola juncidis. The sequence goes on along the minus strand of VXBR01005532.1, from coordinate 2,116,557 downwards.
AAAACCTTCCAGCAGAGAGCAGTGTGTGCACTGAAAGAGCATTGTGACAACAACTCGAGTCCTGCAGAGGGAAAAAAACTTGTCCTTCAAAAGAACTACAGGACTAAAAATTTCCTGCTCTTCCCATGAAGATGAACCTTCAGAATAACAATTTTATAATCTGAGATAATTTGATACATTAAGATTCACTTAAATAATTTAAATGCCCAATAATTGAAATTACTGAAAATGGGAATTACAGCAGATCTGCATTACATAAAGCAGTGTCATATTTGAGACATCCAGATTTCCACCATCCACCATGCACAATGCACTGCTATCCTGCCCTCAAGCACAGCAGCTTTCTGGTCATGCTGATCATGATCCTTGGTCTAGCAGATTCTGTCTAGACTATCTCAGAGGGAATCTCAGAGTAGTACCAAATCTACATTTCTATGCCATTATCTGTTCCTCATGAAGAATTTAATGATAAATTACTTTTCGAAATTTACATTAGAAAAGTAGTACGACAGATTTTGACAAGGTGCTGTAGAAATTACAAAACTAAATGAAGACACTGCAAGCTAATATCAGACAGGAATGGAATCAAGGGCTAAAGGAGTAGCTTTCAAGGCTTCTCCAGGCAGGATGATTACTGTCATCTTGAAAGAGTATGTCTTGGCTTGGAGTAATTAAAATTGTGTCTCCAAAAAAGTGTAGCTGCATCTGTGACCTGAAAGGCTAGTTATTTTGGAAGAATAATATTTTTTGAAGTTTACTTTTTTTTTTTTTTTTTTTTTTTTTTTTTTAATTTTTTTTTTTTTTTTTTTTTTTTTTTTTTTTTTTTTTTTTTTTTTTGTCAATAGCTCTGTAACTGCTGCTAACTGTTAAAAGCACAAGTTTCAAACAAAATTCCATCTGACTGGCATTCTTATAGGCACTTTTAATGAAGTGACGTAGTACTGAAATCCACTTCTGAGGCTTGTGAGAGTTGCTAGGTATAATGTAGATCTCAAAAGTCAATCTACATCCAGCAATATATCAAAGCTATCTATAAAGATTGGGGGTACCTAGAAGTAAAAGCAGAAAAAACAGGCAGTTTCCAAAGACTAGAATCAAACAGAAGTTTTCCTCTTCTCTGAGATGTTGCTGTGTAGCAACACATGATGTGAGTCGTTAGTAGAAGAGAGAAAATTGACTTCTGCCTTGTCTTCTAAAGACATTATTCCTCAGAGATTGTTTTAAGAATCTAAAATTAGCCTCCATTTTTTTAATGTAGATAGTTCTTTTGGAAACAAGGAAAGGATATTATTAACAGTGTGCTTTCTGAAGAATTCATTTCATTGTCACCACCAGTGAGAGCCTAGTGAAAGGGCTGTTTGTGTCGGAACTAACTTTTAATCTCTGCAGAAGTCTGTAAAAGCAAAGTCCTTGAACCACCATGAACTCTTGGCAGTTATACCCTCCTTGAAAACTGCTCATTGTGATGAACTTAGCTTCATGATTCAATCTGTTAATATTTGCATAAGAAATGAAAAATGAATCTAATCTGAACATAGTGAGTGTCTTTCTGAAAAACTGAGAGGGAGAACATACAGGGAGAAAAAACTTGGTGTTGAGTTTTCTGCTTTGAATCGGTGTAATGGAAAATATTATTCCCCAGTCACCTTCTCGACTCCTATTTATTACACAATATCCTCTTGCTTTCCAGTTCTGCTCATGCAGGCTTTCATGTTTCTGCTGAACAATTTCTGTGACATTGTAGGCCAAAAAATTAGATCTCCTTTTTATCATCTAGCCAAGTTCAGGCCAGACACTCAGCTGGAAAAAACCACAAATTCTCAGAAGATTCAGTATCACAGAAATTGCACTTCCCGTCTGCCTACTGATTAGAAAAGTGCCACATTTTCACGTTCATATCTTTATTTTCTAACAAAGAAACGCCAGAAATCCATATCCCTGGGTTTTGTTCTTGTTCATTAGAAGTCTCATGAACCCTGAGTTTCTTGTGTTTGTTTGATACAATCTTTTCCCAAGCCACATTATTCCTGGATAAAACTGAGTCACTCTTTCCAGGGCAGTTGAAGGCACTCAATAATTCTGAGGACTATTCAGTAGGAGTCACAGGAAGAAGGGTTCCACAATCTGGCTGAACTGTACAGAAGGCTCTGTGTCACTTAAACATTTCAGATTATGATCTGATAGACATGTTCCTTTTTTGAGATTTCAAAAATTCCTAAAAGTATTGATTGGAAGACTTAGCCAAACTGATTTTCTTTTCTTAATCCAGTTTTTTTCATAATAAATTTTCTATACATTAAAGAGAGAAAAGGTAGAATTTCTTGAGGCACTGGAGATCAAAGAGAAGTTAAAACAAACAGACATCTTCCCTGAATGAAGATTCCCCGAAGGTCACCATACTTTAAAGTCTGAGAAACCAGCACTGGCATTAATCAAAAATTACACATGACATCACCATAAATAGGATATCCATTCCTAAAGAGACTCAAGAAGAGCCTTAGCTTGAATTTGTGACTTGTGTGTGTGTGAATGGGAAGACATATAATGTTCAATATGTTTATTATTAAAATAAAACTGGGAAGAATCAATGAATATATAGATCTTGGACAGTAGGAATTATGTGCCTAAAGTAACAATAAACAATATTATTTGTTTCTCTTCTTTGTGACATTGACCTGAGGATTCTTAAAAGGCTGAGATGGTCTAATTTTCCTCAGGTAGCAAGAGAGTCATCCAGCTCCTTCCCCAGCTGTAATGTTACTATTTTACTGAAAAATTAGCCAGCATACAAGCATGCCTACTATGCTACAGTCAACAAAACCCTCCCAACCACCTATGAAACATGACATAAAATTTTATGACCAGAATATAATTAAAATATCTTGAATTTTATCAAAACCATTGAATCTAAACATCAGTAATTGTACAGGTGTTCCTCATTTGCTCCAGGAAGGGAGACAGCAAGGCGCAAATAGCTCTAAGAATTGGTAGTGAATTACTGGCTGCATGGCTGAAATTGATGGAGAAATCCTAATAAACTTCAGTAGGAGCAGAATTTCTTCCTGGAGTTATGAGGGTTCTTTAGGTGAACAGCCTTGTTACTGTATTTCTTTGGAGACTAGTCTGCACTTTTTGTTCTAGTGTGTATAGAATTCAGAAGCAGTTTTCCTGCTGACTCATACTGTTGGATGTTGAGGTTTTCTAAGGTAAAATCACTTCCAGTTCCAGGTAATGTAATTTCTTTTTGCAGTTCAGATTGCTGTCTAAGACATTCAGAAATCTTTCTTTTATGCAAATATTTTCCATGTTTGAGAATGCCCCATCAAGAATTATTAAAGGGGCTCAGCTAAAAAAGGGTTGGATTTTATTCTTTGTTTCTGGGGTTAAGAACTAATGTAATACAAGGCAGAAAAGCTAATGAGAAGACAGTACTGCTGTTGGCAAGGTGTTTGCTGCTTTTGTAGGAAAGAAATGTAATAACACCCCCCACAATTTGCAGTCTCCAGCTCCTCACCTTAATGGAACACCTTCAGTATGGACGGACAATTTTCATCTTAGGAAAAACACTTCATGATGAACACTTCATTGTTTCCAGCTACTGTAAACATAGATAATTGGCTGTATAAACACTGTCCTCCATAAAGGTAAAGATTTCCCCTGCTGCAGGATTCCTGAGAGCCAAGATTTAATTTGAATGGACAGGCCTGATCTTGCATTCTGAAGCTTGTTTCTTTGCTGTTCTGAAAAGGTACAGCATCTTCCCTTATCTAACGTATTTACAAAAAAGACACCTCCCTGTTCCAAGATATTTGGGCCCTGTCAGCCACAGTAAGATGATAGATACTGCACTGGAGTATCAGAGAGAAAGATTTCAGTCTAGCTGGTTTGCTGTCCACCCACTCTGCATTCTGCACCAAATCACAGCCCCAAAAGCTATCCTAAGATTTTCACTGAAAACATCTTCCACAGAAATAAAGGCTCTTCTTCTGCCAGCTACAGGTGGAACAGAAAAACAAAGTTTGGAAACCAGACGTGTTACTTTGTCTGTTTTCCCATTCTTTAGAAGACTCAAATTGCTAAGGACCTATGAGAGAAAGAGCATTTTTAAGTGAGAGGGGAAGAAAAAAGATGCTTGTGACCTGTATTTTTTTCCATAAACAGTAATGCATGCTGAATTACTGCTTGATGAAATCTGGTGCACCACCATTATGCAAGCTTTGATTTATGGTTTGGCAGAAAAGAAAAAAATTCTAAAAATTAAAAAATAAAAGAGGAAGAAAAAAGCTCTTTTCAGTTTAAAGTTGAAACCATGACAACATTCCATTTCAGCGTGACTAGCACAAGTTCTGCAGGACCATATTGTACAAAGTTTTTTCTGCTTTTAGTTTTGCCACATTTGAAAAGAACGAGGAATAAATGTTTATTCCACATATATTTTACAGTTGACATTAAACAGTGTTTTAAATTTCACCTGCAAATTATTCTGAAGCATTCAGTTGTCTGTGAAGAATCTAAGTCTGTGCAAGCAGACATGTTTTAGGAAACTTCTACATAAATTATCTCTTTATTGATCTCAGTGTGCCTAAAGACTAACAGGAAGGAGGAAGTACAGTAAACAACTCTGTCCTGATCAAAGAGTTAGTAAATTAATATTAAATAATGTTGAAACTATTATTCTGGTCAGAAGGCTGCTGTTTCAGGCAGCAGAAGACACTCTTTTTCACTGATACTGTAGGGAACAAATTTGAGGGCAGGATGTGCCTAACACTTTTTGATACCCTAAAAGGAATAGAATTAATAGAAAGACTCAAGGGTATGCTGGCAGAACCCACCTGTATTCCATCAGCAGCTCATCTCTATTGCTCATGAAGAGCGGAAATTTTACATGCACTTCTGAAATGCATCTACAGAACACCAAAGGCCATACTGAACTGACTGATACCTGTGTTATGGCATAGCCACTGCCTTTGGAAGTCTTCCTTTTCTTGTTTAATTGCTTCACATCCAGAAAAGTAGTTGACTGAGCAGGCAGCAGGGCACAACACGGAGCACTCTGTCCTTCTGTCCTTACCTTAAACACAGTTATATGTTTTCAATTGCTCAGGGAATTTGAGGGAGAGCCAGGTCTCCTCATCTCTCATGAATGAAGGTTTCCTTAAGGCTGATAAAAAATGTTGAACCCACATGAAAGAAGATAAAGCCCTTAACTTAAGAAAAAACACTTCTGTCTTTCACCATTAGCAGAACTATGAGAATATTGGCCTATGAGCTCATGAGAGAAGAACTCTGAAAACAGGAGGTCAACTCAGTCTTCGTTGTTTCCTGCCTCTGAACTCTTCTGTTGTAGCTAACTATTGCCCCTCGATGATCTCCTGACCTGCCTAAAGCTAATTCTCCTGCTCACTCTCCCTGTCATTGGAAGCTCATGGAGAAGGGCTCCTGCTGCAGAGAGGAGACCTCCTCCCCCTCAATTCTCTCCCAAACTGAACTGTCTAACAAGCTTCCTTGATGTCTCCTACTACTACCAGGGTTTAGTGAAGCCATGAATCTTTGGCTGAACGACCACTAACTCAACCCAAATCACTTAGTATATTGACCTGACAAATTAGTGATGAGCATAACATTCACCATCTCTTTACCTGTTTTTTTTTCTTCAAAAGGCTGCCAAGTGGCTGTTACTGGGTAATGGCAGAGGTATTGATTTCTTCATCAACTATACAAGTGTCTTAACCTTTATTTTAGTTAAATAAAACAGTAGGATTATTACATTTTTGAGTTGTCTTCAAAATACTTCCAGTCAATGGAAGATAATTTCAGCCATGCAATGGCAATTTGTTTTCTATTGTAAAAAGATCATGTCACAAAGTCTCATTTCAAGATAAAAAAACATCCCACACAACTCACCACAGTGTTGCTGTACAGGTAGTGTAGTTCATGTGTTCTCTAGGTTGGTTAAGTTTATCAAGAAGATATGTGAGCATTATGGTTTAGTCTCTGGTATTGTCTGTGTTTTGAAACAGAACCTCTGATTTCTGGCTACTGCTGTAATGTCTTTGACTTGCTCTATGTTCATTGTTTTTATAGGTCATTATGTAGCTTTCTTCTCAAGGCCCCTTGACTTAAGTCCCTAATATGGAACACTCCTCAACTTTGTAAGTTTTCGTTTTTCCAGAACCTCACCCTGGAGAGCAAGCTCATGGTTATATGGACAAGAGGAGAAAAAGAAGTAGGGAGTTTCTGCCTGCAAGATAAGATACCTGTCTCTAATTTTCCAAAACTGTCTCATTAATACAAATTTAGTTAGGCTTGTATTTCGCTTTGACATTTACTACTTCTGTTTAGATCCAATGTGTGGTTTGTGTGTCTAATATTTCTATCTGTTTCAGTTTCTCTAATAAGAGGTGTTGTCACTACTTACAAATCTGGTCTTGCTTATGGCCTTGGACTATAATAGCTACACCAACAGTGCCTTTAAATACCATAACTTGTCAGAAATTACTGTTGCATATTCTACACATATCAAACCAAAAATTTGAAAAATATGTTGTTATGGTGAAAAAATAGCTCATGAATTCACACAATCATATGTTGCATCTCCACTTAAAATGAAAATTGCAAAGTAATCTACCAGCTTCATTCCAGAAAGAGAATTGTATGGGTGAGTCATGCCCAAAAGTGCAATACCACAGCACTGACAAAAATAGGTGCATGACAATCTCATCACTGCACTGAAACATACTTAATTTTCTGGTTATTCACTGCCAGCCATTAGTACAAATCTACTGCTTTAAGTAAATCTTTCTATGAGACATAACTGTATATAAAAAGCAGCTTCTCAGTCATCAGAATAGCTCACTGTCTGCATTCAGTATCTGAGCTGCTTCATTCCCAGACAAAAATGGTATCTGACTACTCTTAGTTTCAATTAGCACTGCAGCGTTAAGACAGAGATGGGGGTTCCTTTCTTGTTGCATTGTTTTTGGTATATGTAAAAGTGTTGATTTAGCAGGGCTTTACAGACAGTCTCCTATAGCTCCCTTTTAGAGACATACAGCTTGGATGAGTAAACCATCACCAGGCATCATGGATGGCAATCTGAGCCAGCAGCAGATCAGCACCACCCTGGACTTATTAGCAAGAATGTGCAACATTCAGGAAAATGGATTATTTCCCTGTATTTGACACATCTGAAGTTGTATTTGGAGCGTTATGTCCAGTTGTGATCTTCCTTGTACATGTTAGAGTAACTCCAGTGGAAGACCACCATCAAGAGATCTGGGAAGTACAGAGAGAGTCAGAGACAACTTTTACTCAGCCTGAAGTTAAAAGGGAAATCAAATTGTATTCCGCTTGCAGGGGAATGGAAAAGATGGAGAATGGTTATAGAGAAGATGGAGCCAAATTTTTCTCAGAGGTGTATACAGTGGAAAAATGAGATGCAATGAACACAAATTGTAGCACAGGAAATTCTGTATATAGTAAAGGTAAAAAAAGTCTCCTCAGTGATAAACCACAGAAACAGGTTGCTCAGATAGGTTGTGGGATCTCCACCCCCAGACACCTTCAAAGTTCAACTGCGTATGACACAGGACAATCTGCCCTAACAAGTTTTGAGTCGCTTTCAGAAGCAATCTCAGAGAGAGATTGCAATGCAAATTACTAAATGATTCAACAAGTTAAGATATATTCTTCTCTTCAGCATCTCCTATTGACTATTATAAATTCTACTTAAGCTGCTTCCTATGGCTGCCTTTTGGAGGAAGTGATACAGATCTTACAGACCAATACAGACATCTATGTTTTATAATATTTGGCCTCTTGAAAAATAGACCTCCAAGTTTCATAATATTCAAAGTTTCTGAGAAACTTTATAAAATAACTCCTGGTATCCTAAACCAAAGTAATTAAATCAGTTCTACTATATTGTAGCCTAAGTACATGGATTCACAACACAAGGGTTATAGAATCACAACCTGTAGCATAATTTAATTATCAGAGCCAATGCTGAGACTAATTTGTATTTTTCTGGCCATATTCCCTATGGTTACCAGAATGTGGAGATTTAAAGAGCCACAGTGTTGGAAATGGGAAGAAAGAGAATACCTTTTAGTTTAAAAATATAACTTGAGGCTGTTTTCTGTTAATTAAGAAATTGTTGTGGTTTTATCTGTGGTTAATCTTCTGTTTTCTTGGTTACAAAATTTACTTGCTACAAAGTCTTGGCAACTAAAACCAAGCCTGAAGTTATCTTTAAAATGTTAAATATAACATATGAAACCAGATTCTGGAAGTTTTAGTTATCCTGAGTCGAGTCTAGATAGAGAAATTAGAATTGAAGGCGTGCCGAGGAAGGTACAGTTCAGTTTGAGCCACAGGGGTAAATGAAGCTCAAAAAGACCTACCAAGGGACAGAAGTAAAATCTTGGCTAATCCGATTTACTCTGTATAGCAGCTCGTATTTTGGGGAACGTATGCAGTTTGCATTTTGGTTCAGGACTGCTACTTTTCACCAAAATAGCTATGTTTTAAAAATCAGCTTCCCTTCTCACCCTTTTCTACATCTTTTGGTTACAGGGAGTACCTAAAGAAGAACATTACCTATCAAGATGTTACAAAATCAAAAAGAAAACAGTCTTAGATTTTTTTAAAGATTAGTTTGTGCTTTTTTCTCACTTAATTGACGAAATAGATGTATTTAGATTTAACACACAAACAAGAACACTCAAGCAAGTTAATTTTAGAAAGAGGGGGATTTTTTTGTCAGCATATATTAAACACTAAACTGAGTAGACTTCTGGCTGGATGCCATTCAGACATGTAAAGGCAATGAGACTGAAATAAATAACCTTAATAATTTTATCAAGCATTTTATGTTACAGCATGTTTGAAAATACTGAAGGAAAGTAGATTAATGGCTCTTTTATCTAGCTGCTTTTAAAATAATTGCCATGTCAACAAAGTTAAATGAAGGCTCCATCTTAGAAATCTGTGTTAACCCAACATTTTTCCATTGCTATTCTTAACAAGATCAACAGTGATTCATAGCTATTTTTCCTCCTCAGAATTAGAAGTGGGATCCATGTACTGCACTTGTACACAACTGGAGATCTCAGGGTCAGTTTGATTCTTGCTTAAGTTTCTCTATGGTGCTCAGACCAATAAAGACACATCATTTGAAACTATAAACCTAAAAAGGATATCGGACCAATCCTGGCAATTAAATGTGAAGGTGAATCAAATGTGCATCCCCTTATACAACTGGTCTGTCACATATTAATACCACAAGACCGGAGATTTTGTCACAAGAATATTGAACAGCAACTGATGTTTAAACTGCTGCATCTGCAGTGCTTTGTTAGCTGTGCCAAGGGGTGGACCAAAGACTGCAATAAATTTTTGTGTATGATGTTTACCTCACTCAAGGCAGACCATGCTTATATTCCAGGGAGAGCATAGGAAATCCACAAACTAAGTTACAGCCCTGCCAAAACATGGCTGTAAGAGCTGTCCCAACAGCTTTTGCAATGATAAGCTCAAGCACAAGTACTAAGAATGGTTATGCCCCACAGAATACTTGAAGTCTATTCTAAACTTGGGCATTAGTTAAATTTTAGACAACCTGAAGCTAAATGCAGATTGTTGTCCCAGAAACCAGGCTACAAGAGTACCAAGCATCCTAAAATTCATACTGCAGCTGTTGTGCAGACACAGCTTCTTTCTTGGCCCATTTGAATATGGGCCAAAAAAGAGAGGAGAAAACCATTTATTTGCCCAAAATATACTGAAACAACATGGAACAAAATATAGACAACTTGGCCCTGTATTTTTTCATGTTTTCTGCTCTCTTCATTCTTGTGCATTTGGGGTTTTTAAATGTTTTTTCTTCAGTTGACAATATAAATTTGTTTAAGGTCATACAGCTATTTACTTTGCATAGTAAACCAGAAGTTACTTAATGGATTCATTCTATTTTCATTTAGTTTGTCTTGACAATAATGACTCAGTAAAAACAGAGCAGAGAAAACCAAGTAAAGATGATGCCTAGACATTTGCTATTGCTTAAATTGCTCAGTGGATCTGGATTTGCACCCAGACAAAATAAACTTGCATTTTCTTTTGGTAGCTTGCTACCTCCACTTTCACAATGCAAATGACTCTATCAGATGACATCATGTTGGACCCACTCAGGCTGGTTCTCTTAGGCAGTCTTTGGCTCAAAGCACATCAACATTGTATTCAAACCAGGTTCTTAAGTTCTTCAATCTCTCTAGTTTACCATTTCCAATGAAAAGTTATCCCAATGGAGACAACATTTCCTTGTATCTAATCGGAATCTCCCTATTTCAATTAGTCACCACCGCTTCTTGTTCTCCCCCTGTGCAGCTCAGCCTTGTTCTGTCTTCAAAGTAGGTTCCTTGTAGGTTATGGTGGCAGCTGTGTGTAGGAAAGGGAGTACAGGTGACCTTGCCTGTGATAAATAACAGTTGTGTTAATTACCCAGCACAGCCTCACCCCTGATGAGTCTCAGCTATGGCCATAAAGATAAGTGTGATAAAAGGCAGGGGGTTAGCTGGGGAGGGGAGGATTGTGAAGGATCCTGGGGAGAGAATCACTGCTGTAGGTCAGTGTGGGTCTGCAGTCAGAGCCTGTTGTGGGAACCTGCAGTCACAGTCTAGCCAGTAAAAGCCTGCAGTCAGAGCCTGCAAACCAATACCTGCAGTCAGAGTTTAGCAGGAAATAGCCAGCAGTGAGAGGCTGCAGGGGAAACCTGCAGCAGGAGCTTGCTGCAGCCAGAGGCAGTGAATAGTTGGAGTCAGGGTGGCTGAGCTGTAAAGGGGAACAAACCAGGGCCCTTTTCATGGTGTGATAAACAAGAAGTCTGTGTCTCAGGTTATTTCTACCCTCTAACAAAAGGGTTGTTGCAACAGCTATGCAGACTGAACTAGCCCAGATCTCTGAGCCTTGGTGGCTCTCTGTGGAGCTTGCTGCCATTTGTCTTTCTTGCACTGGAGGCCTGCAATGGGATGCGCTGTTCCAGATGTGAGGTAATGAGGGTTGACTAAAGGAGGATAATCCATTCCTGTGGCTCTGCTCCTATGCACAAAGGCTAGGATATGGTTAGTTTTCAGCTGATAAACAGGACAAGCCTCTAACTCACAAACGCTAAATCTACATGAGATATTTGTGTGCACAGCTCCATCATGTGAAATCTGTATGTGCCTGTACTGTTCTCTGACTAACCAGAAGGAATTGAAACTTTCAACATATATTGCACTGACTTTTTTCCTCTGATAAGAGTAAACGAAAACCTTTTCAAACTTACAGTTCTAAGAAGCAGCACTAATGTGCAACTGCAATTGCCTATGTTTTAAAGCATTTTCTAATTTTTTGCTAATTAAAGTAATCATTTTCCAGACATGCTACATTATAAGTCATTAATGCAGAGGAGACATGGACTTTGTCTGGCAAGTCTCAGAGTGTAAAACTCCTTAACTGTATTTTACACGTACAGTTTTCAAGCCTTGGCAAACAGTTTAAAATAGAGATCTGAAAGCAGGTAAAATTTCTGGCATTAGACTAGAGTGTAGAGTTTAAAGCTCAGATCCACCAGCAAGCTGAAACATGGTTTAAGAAGGTTAACTTTGTTTTTTTTTTCTTACAATGTCCTATAGAGCACATGCCAATGCATATAGAGTCTAATTCTGCTGTCAGCTATACTAAAGTAAATCCAGGAGTACTTCAATGGAGTTCACTGAATTACACTATATTCTTATTTATGTTCAGAAGAAAAATGGTTCTTAATTTCTAAGACAAGCTTGTCACAAAGTGTTATGAACACACAGTCTTTCAAAGCCTAGATATTTATCAAAAGGGTAGGTCCTGCAGAGTGCTACAAAAGTTCCTCGGCCAGGGCTTTGACTGTAGATTATCCAGTTGCCATCTGTGAGTTAAGGCAAAAGAATTATCCCTGTTCAGAAGTTCAGACAGCTTTGACTGTAGAATGATGCACCACAGTTTAAGCCTTTCTCATATGAGTTTGCTAGGAGTATTCACAGAAACTGCGCTACAGACCAGCACCTACAGACCCAAACTTAACAGGAACTAACTTCTTATGTCACAGTGACTTTATCGTGCTTCTAGTTCCTGAATTTTCTCCTCTAGAGATAAATTTTCTCAGTCATGCCATATTTTTGTCTCTATATGTCCCATAAGGTCTGTAGCCACAGTGCTTTGTAGCTCATGGGTATATCAGTGTGTAGCTGCACCAACTGTAAAAAGGTGAGGTAGAAGAGATGCTGTTAAATTGAATGCCCAGAGACAAAAATACCCCATGTTTTAGGAAGAAAGAAGGGCTTTTGACTCAGCTGACTGTAGCTGCTTTGCCTGTATGTATTTAGTGTATTGCCTGCTCACATCTGGTCCAGCAGCCCTCAGTGAAGTTCTGTGCTGTCTCACACCCACTGCTCATGAGCCCCTGTGTGATTCAATAGCACTCCTAGACAAGCTGGGGGCCCCTTGCTGCCTTGGGCTGTCACTTTCTGTTGCTTCCTACCCATGAGGAAGTTGTGCCACACTTATCCCCCCGACCCTGAGATGCCCCACTATTCTTATCCCACTACTGAGCATCATATACACAGCATATAGAGAGATGTGGCCAATCTTAAAGAGGTGTCTCTTTTGAACCTGTTTTAGGCAATGCACTGTACAAAAGCTTCAGCCCAGGTGAAGAGGACAGCTACGGAATCGCAATCAGATAAGACAGCAATGCCAGGATGAAGCAGATTAACGAGCAATCTTTGTTAGGGGCACTTTGCATGGAATCCACTTTGTCCCAAATACTGTTCACTGCCCTGCAACAACCCAGGTGGAAAACACTGGAATCTTTCGCCCAAGGGCACCCAAGCCTACACTGCCTGGATAGTCCTCTCACCCAGACAGTAGGCTGAGCTGGGTTGGGCCAGGGAATGTGAGGACTCTCCAAATATACTAATGAACTTGGGCTTGTAGGCAGCCAAGAATGAAGAATTTGCAATCCAGACCAGCCACTGACAAGGTTGGTGAGTTTGGTGTCCAAGCCTCTGTGCGAGACTTCCATCTGCAGCTGATCCTCAGTATCCATCTGCATCAGCAGACCAGCAAGAAGGAACCAGGGCACTCCCTTGGGTGAGTAGCCAAACCACTATAGCCTACAGAAATATACTCCTTTTAGTGGTTCCCTTCTCTCTGTTTACATTGTTCTCTGCACAATAGAAATGAGGCAAATAATGGGGCAGAGCTCACTATTGGAGTGATTACCTACCCTGTCCAGGCAACATTCTCACAGATCTTTCTATTTCAATGGAGTCCCAAAAATGCAACCAGTATAATATACTACTTACAGCTATATCTCATTGAGTTGCTTTCTTAGTACATCATATTGATAGGTCTGTCAATAACAGCAAGAATTCTTTTTTTTAAATAGACTGATGCAGGAGGAACTGGTTTTGATAACTTAATTTAAGCCAAGATGTTAAACTGGCCTGAAGGCTTTAACAAGAAGCGGCATTAGTGAACCTGTCTTACTTTTAAGAACAGGCAGAAGCTGCACACATGACTGTTTGTGTTAAAGGGCATGTCTCTGAACTCTGGTCCAAGGCAAGTCCAGCTCAGACAATTGTCATTAATTACCCTCTGTCTGCTGTTAGACAGCTGAGCTCATCTAAAACATTTGTGCAATCAAAACACCTCCAGCGGGGTGGTTCAGCTTCTTCATCTCCCTTCCTCAGGTTAGGACCTGTTTGTAGGTGCAGTGTCCTGTGCTACTCTTTGTGCCAGCTCTGACTTCTTGTTGAGTCAGTTCAGCTTATAAAACCAAATGAAAATATTTCATTCTTTTGCTGGATGAGTCCCTTCAGAAACTGAATAAACTCTTCACTGGGGATCCAGCGAAATGCAGAGCTGACAGAAGTGAGAAAGTGTCCATGTGGCTGGGCACAGAGGAAGGAGTAGTGGAGCAATTGGAATAGGTAATTCAGGGCTTTGGAATAACCTCAGCATTCAGTAAAAGGCTGCATTCAATTAGGTGCTTAAACTCAGAGCTTTTACAGAAATAAAATAGTACATTGCAGTCTTCCTGAATGAAAGGTGTATAATCAATTATTAACAAAAACATCTGGCCAGATAAGCAACAAAGATGTTATGGGAAGATCTAATGCAACAACTTCAGTGATGTAGGGATTCACGTAAAAGAAAGACCTAATTGAGTATGTACATACATGCCTCCAGATTTCTTTCATCTGACTCTGCTGGGAGGTAAAAATAATATAGAGAAAACCCCAATCTGTTCAAGATTAAATTAAATAACTGCTTAACAACTACACAGTTACCTGCAGTTTTGTTGGCTGGCTGGAAGTAACCCTATGAATTAGATAAAGGCACATTTACACTGTAAAAGCTTCTATTCAGTGCAAAAGAATGCAATAGTAAGCTTCTGTCTGAAGCCAAAAAGCTAATGTGTATAGCTGTTTGAATCCAGAGAGTCCTATGTTACAAATAGGATCTGCAAAATGCATGAGACAAGTGTCTTAAATTCTTGAGATATCCAAAAGATCACTCTACACAGCAGCAGTGTTACAGCATCAGTAAGAGCCTGTGCTGAACTGGAAAACCATCAGGTTGACTCAACACCCATGTCATTCTATCTTAGATGTGCTATCTTCTGGAGAAGAGAAAACCTTTTAAGGTAAACCAACTGTGGTTTGTCTCAAATAACCTTTTTTTTTTTTTTAACCTCCCTGCTATGTCTGGTAGAAACCTGAGCTGAGTGAGCAAATGAAGCTACAAAAGGTCTTGCAGAATAACAGAGAGAGAAAGAATTACACTTTAGACATGGCTGCCTCGAAAAACCCTGCTGAAGGTAGTTGTAAAGTTATAACTGTCCAATAAAATTGTTGCAAAAGGGAAAGGCTGCAAATATCAATGCATTTCATCTTTAGGAATTTGTCACTGAGTGCACTATTAAGGGATTTGCTAAGCAGCATTTTACAATCTTCCCCATCCTCTCATTCCCAGAGGAGAATGCCACTAGCCTGCCTGCATCTGCCAGAGCTGTAGGCAGCATCTTTGATTCAGATCTCAGTCACAACCCCAAGTCCAGCCAGCATCTTAAACCTCCCCCAAAATACCTTAAAAAGAACAATATTGCACATGTAATTCAGGTTCTAATTTTCTGTCTGGAGCATGAAAGTATCCTTTTTTCCCCCCTTTGTAATTGCAGTCTTTTTCCTCATTGAGACTTCTGAATGCTCCCACACAAAGAACCTCCCTAATCTGTGCTTTTGGTCATATTGTCATTAAGTACCACGTCCCGCCTACCATTTCTCATTCAGTATTGAAAACGGGGGATCAGCTCCTTCCATCAGCCATCCTACATGATTGTTTATATTATAGGCTAGAATTTAAAGCAAGCACCTTTTCTGCTTCTCCCATTCTGCTCTGAGGATTGTCTTATGCTAACCTGTAAAGCTGTATTAGAACCATCTGTCAGCTCCTCTGTTTTTTGCTAGTGTGAAAATTTGGCAAGAGCTAAGGTGCCAGCACTAGGGCCTGCACATCAATAGGACTGACAGCATGAGATTGGCTTACCCAAACATTGTCATTTTAGGCACTGTGCACTTTCTTTTTCTGTTGCATAGGGATGTCAGAGTCACCCTAAGTACCATGTCAGACTCGTGCAGTTATCTTGAGCGGTAAAACACATCCTAAGTGACACTGGACTCTTCATTTAGGCAACTGAATCCCTCTTAGGTTGTCTTGTTTCCTTATCTCATATATATCCTACTCATAGGATTACCAAATGGGTTTTTATATGTGACTGGGTTGGAAGGGACCTCAAAGATCATCCAGTTCCAACCCTCCTATCGTGGGCAGGTTGTCTGCCCACTCAGGAGGTTTGGGAATAAAGGTTGTCATTGAAGACTAAGGCAAAAAATTTGAGTACCTCATCCCTCACCTCATCTTTTGCTGCCAGCTTTCCAGCATTGTTTATCAGGTGGGTAAACTTTCTTTGACCTTCCTTTTCTGGTTAACATCCCGTTAGAAGTCCTTCCTGTTATTTGTTTCATCCCTTGCAAGGTTCAGTTCGAGCTTCACCTTCTCACCCCATCCCTTCACAACCAAACTTCATCTTTTTCCTCTTCCAGGGTTATCTGTCCTAGCTTCCACTGCCTATTCACTTGCTTCTTGCACTTTAGT
This sequence comes from Cisticola juncidis, assembly GCA_013400215.1. Taxonomy (NCBI): domain Eukaryota; kingdom Metazoa; phylum Chordata; class Aves; order Passeriformes; family Cisticolidae; genus Cisticola; species Cisticola juncidis. Next base: position 2,100,324 of record VXBR01005532.1, on the reverse strand, counting down.
TTGACCATCTGATCCTTACTTGGCTTTGCTGGTTTGGTGCCTTCCTTGTCTGATCTCTGGCTCCTGGCGTTGTTGCTGGCTCTTGCAATCTATGGAAGACCTCCTTAAAAATCTGCCAGCTCTGTTACACCCCCTTGTCACTGAGAGCAGTCTGCCAAGAGATCCTATTGACTATCTCCTCAAAGAGCTGAAAGTCTGTTTTCCTGAAGTTCAGGGGCCTAATCTTACTCTTTACCTGACCCATACTCTTCAGGACTGTGAACTCCGCAGGTATGTGATCGTTGCAGCCCTGGCTGTCTCCAGTCTCCAATTAGCTCTCTCATGTTGGTGATTAACAGATTGCACCCCCTCTGGTAGGACTGTCTATTACCTGACTCAGGAAGTTATGCATTCCAGGAGCCTCCTGAATTGGCTGAACCTCACTGTGCCTCTTTCCCAGCAAAAGTCTAGGTGGTTGAAGTCCCTCAGCAGGATGAGACTGAGAGAACAATGCCTCCAGTAGCTGGAACGAGAAGGCTGGGTCAGTAGGCTCCCCTTGATCAGGCACGACCATTTTTACACAATATTTTAGATAAGTGTTTCATTGACAAGGAAAGAAGCAGCGTAAGGGTATTTAAATAAGTGTTTACAGAAAATAACCTTTAAATGTAAATATGTGGATGTGGAATTAAAACCTAATTTTAAGAGTGAAAATAATTTTGCCATAATTCAACCAGAAGATATACAAGCTTCACTTTTCCAAGCAAAGAAATTGAGAATGCACACTAATAGCAGTGCACTGAAATTTACAGTTTTTCACTTACTTTGTAATCAAACACTCTTTGAAGCCTAATTGTAGCATGTTTGATGTAGGCATTGATTTTGTTGAAACTGTATGTACAGCCAGTGCAAACAGTCCAATAATCCTGAGCCTTTACTGGGCTCCATAACCATTTTAATGGCTTTTTCCACATTTATTGCTGGCAACAGCATACCTTCACAGAAGCTGAGTTGTGCTTTTTGTGTTGGTTTTGTTCTTGATTTACAGGCAAGCTCTTTAATTGAACTCTTAAGAACACACTGTGCATTCAGAAACTTTGCAAATAGATGATGCGTTTAAGAAGTTGTTAATATAGTCTGCATGGTAGAACATGGGTGATCATTCTCTGATATGTGGAACACTCAGAATAACAAAAATAATCAGGATATTTGCAACTCTCTATGATATGTTCAGATAATTCAACAATTAGAGAATGTCTTACAGTCTCAGAACAAGTCCCTTTGATTTCCTTTCTCTTTAAGTATTCAGAAGTTTTCTTTACTACTGCTTCATTTATGTCACAGATATATTTCATCTTTCCATACCAGAACATGTTAATGTTGTTTTCCTGAAAGTGAGCCAAAGACACAGACTCTGACACAGATTTCCAGTACACAGCAGGAAAATGAGAAGGGGACATGTGTGGAAACAGAACAATATCCTTCTTGTATTTTCCAAGTTGCCCTACAAGCTAGATGATAAGTAGAACATTTGTTTTTTTAATGGAAAAGGTAACCACATTACAAAGAAAAAAATTCTGCATAATAAAAATATTTTAAAGGAATAGAAATAGCATCAAAGGGATGTTATAAAAATAAAAGAATACAGAACTAAAACTACAGAGTTCACAATGAACATTTTTCTGTAAATAGTTACCTTATTGCATATAGATCTAAACTGCACCTTGGTAGATGCAATCATATCTTGTCACATTTAGCATTTTCCTATTTTTCACTGTCAGCACCAGATAAGCCTCACCAGCCAAGGAGTGGTTTGTAGAATTAAGGTTGTAGTTCTCTGTAGTAGAACACTGAAGGAGATTTGGGGTCACTAGTAATTTTATATAATTGAGGTAGTTGCTTGTCTGTGATGGTTCTTTTGCTCATTCTTACAGCACAGATGCAATTCCACTCATAAATGGACACAAGTATTTTGATTCAATATGAAGTATGCAGTAAGGTTTGAATCAGCATTTTGGGTCTTCTCACCAAATCTTAGCCTTTTTGCACATATAACATTGGTTAAGGTCACTGAATTCAAATTGTAAACCTAAATTAAAAAAAAAAAAAAAATTTAAAATCTGACTGTAAAATTTCAGGATGATCTCATTTGTTAGGATTCAGACTCGGCTTACAAGATCAGTTTCCCCTCCTCCCCCACACCCTCCCCATATCTTTTATCTGTAGAAGAATCCTGCTTTCTTTTTGCAAGGGATGGAGGAAGGAAGTAAATTGAAGTGTCACAAGTGAAGCATCTCATATGCAGAGCCCTCTGCATAGTTTGTCATCAAGAAGAAACACTGGGAAAGGAGCCAGAAGTGTTGAAATTAGCAAATAATGCCCTTTGACTAAGGGAATTACGCATTTCCCTGGAGAATGGGTTTCTATCCCTGCTGCTGCCAAAACCAAATTTGCTGAGTAATGTTTATATGCAAGCACTAAGGCTCATATGAGACTTAGATATTCCTGCTGGCACTAAAAAGGCTATAAATTAGGCATTTGGCTTAGGAGAGAAAATATAAGTTAGATCCCCATCTTGACTCCTGCATCCGTAAAATGGGGAGCCTGAGGCAGCTGGGAGCACGTGTCACATCACCAGGCACACAGAATGACACATCTTCCTCTGCCACTCAAATCTGACTTTCATTTTTTTGTCCTCTTTTTCTGCAACTTCTTGCCATTGAAATTCTTCCTTTCAGGAAAGGGAATGAAATCTTGTGATTTCAATGAGTATCAATTGGGCAAGCTTCAGTCCCTTTCCCTGCACTTCAGGTCATCCCATTCACTTTTACTGTTTTCCCTTCCTTCCTTTTTTTTTTTTCCTTTTTT
>VXBR01005532.1:1943915-2097430 GCA_013400215.1 Cisticola juncidis | reverse complement strand
TTTTTTTTTTTTTTTTCCTAGCATTTCACACCTTCAATTTCTTCTCCTGTCTCTTTGTTTGCCTTCCTTCACTGACTGACCTTACCCTCATCCCTCATCCCATGTGTGTTTGCCCCACCAATTCTAGGTTCTAGGACCAACATCATTCTATTCTTACATTTCATCTGGTAATCCATAGGTCCAGACTTCTCAGCCAGCTGCAGCCCAGGCATAGATTTGTTGCTAAAACTTTTCCAGCTTCTGCTTGTTTCAGCTTCTTCAACATGCATTTCCTTTTCCATATTGTCTGTACCTAACTTAGAGGGGACATGAGAAGGAAAAAAGGACATCCTCTGAGTTCTCATGGACAAATATTTCCTTATAAGTATTTGGAAATACTGGGGACATTTCTGGTAATATTTTATACTGTTTCATTTTCAGCAACCTATTCTCATCTCTGTGGCTGCAAAAATTTTTTTCAATTTCTTCAGGAGTATGTTGGATTTGGGGGATTTGGGAGGAGAAAGTTATGTTAGTGTTTTCCCAGAACAAGAGATTTGCTCATCGTGAGCATTCAAGTGAATGGCCACCAGAAACAAATAGAAAACAAGCACTAGAACTCCTGCTGCAGTTTTTCTAAAATAGCCATGTCATGGTGAAAAAATTCCATGTATTCTCACCCACTAAATGTGTGCTTCTTTGCCTATGTTTTTCAGTCGTGGTTATTGTCACGCAACCACACAGTCAATGTCTACTTAGTGACAGGGTTCAGGGAACTGCATACCTGAGAAAATTCATGTAGTTAGGCATCAGTAATTCTAAAGCATCACTGCAGCTACAGAGAATGACATTGTCTACTTCACTAACATGAGTACAGAACAAGATAATGCATGTAGAACAAGATATGGTATTATCAGACAGTAATTTCCAAAATCAACGTGTCGTATGTTGTGTTGTCATGTTTTCACAGCTCAGTGCTCACGGCAAAGAAATCTTATTTCCACAAAATGTCTGAGCTCAGGAGAAAGTTGGAAAGGACAGTATACTCCTGTCACAGAGTAGCAAACCACATTGCAGTAATTATAAGGAACAAAACAGACAATCCTCTGCTGTCTCACTTGCCTCAACTACTTCTAAGTTAGGTTGAGGGAAGAAAGCTACAAGATGGGACCTGCCCAGTATTGAACATTATTTCTAGGAGCATGCTTTCCTTAGTCTTTCATCCTTGGTTGACCTGAAAACATACTGCAATAAAGTTTTGCTTCTGGGTGTTCAGCTCAAAGTGAGCTTCTAGCATTACTTTATACATTGCAAATTAGATTACAGGAAATGTAAATTATTTCTGCAGCCTAATCTTTTAAGTGTTCTCAAAAAAGAAATAGTTCAATGTATATTAGTTCAACATCTGGTATGTTTGATCTTTCTGAGAAATCCTTGTGTAAAGCAATATGCTACAGAACCTTGCTATTTCTTATCTTTCACTGACTAGCTGCTGCTGGGAACAATTGGAAGCCCTATTACAAAAGGGATCAAATGACATTTCATATGTATAGAATTGGATAATTAAATTAATGTAATTCTGCTCTTCATGCATGAAAACTGGATTGCCCTGCAATTTGTATATGGAAACAGAATGGTGAAGAAATCTAAGTTAACTGAGATGTAATAAATTCCTAGTACAAAGCTGGCATGAAAACCATTTTGTCTTACTTCAATGGCAGCATTTGATGCCTTTCTAAAGATCAATTGCAGTTTCCATTTTAGGATTCATTTACAGAGTACATTCATTAAATAAACCACATGTTTCTTACTGTACCACTACATAATGAGTTGTGGAAAACTCAATTGTGCCAGCCCCGAATTACATTTACAAACACTAAAAATGCAAGTGCCCATCTAAACAAAACAAAACTAATTGTTCAGTTGTGTAAATAATTCAGAAAGAGATTTTTAATAGATGGCCTTTTCAAGGGGGACACTATACACTGGCACTGTGCCAAACAAATGTTAGATGTATAATGTGAAAATTACTATTTTTATGCAATACATTTCAAAGAAAAAATCTTTAACCTGGGTGCTTGAAAAATTATGCTTTTTCCTTTTATAGCTATTTACCTGCTCCAGAAAAGCAGCCAGATTTCAAGCTCTACACAAGAACACAAACTATTAACTTTATGTACGTGATTATTTGAAGTTCTGGTATTTTTACTACAGGGCTTAGAAAGCACAGTCATGTATCTCTTCTGTTTTGTGGCTGGTTATACATGAGAACAGTGCAAAATCCATTACATTTTTAGATCATCTGAGCGTTACAGTACCAAGAATGTCATCAATTAACATTCTAGGGAGATTATCAGTTTGGAAATCAAAACAGTAATAATAAATATGTAAACATATATATCTACACACATAAAATCTTGAGGTACAGTTTGATCTTAAGGTGTGAAATTAGACTTGCAGACAGATGTGCGAACTCCATAGCGTTGTCTGTTCTCTGCTTAAGCAATGCAAAGTCTTACACAAAATTTGGCTCCTAATCACAGTTTATCTGCCTTATGTTGCACTCTGTCACTGAAAAGGAAAAGGGAAATAAAATAGTAATTTTTTTTAAGTGTGCACATCCACTCAAGGAACAGGCACTCTATGTGTTCCCTTGTTATTCTGGTAATTTCAATAAACTGCATTTGGAAAAAGACGGCAATTAGTCTTTAAGGTTCATGTCAGCAAGTCATATGGTTTTAGCATAATTTTAGAGGCATTAAAAATATAAAAATAACAACTCAGCTATTTCTGGTAATATTATTGGAAAAAATACTTTTGTGCTGTCATCCTAGTAAGCAATCTCTGTTATAGTGCTTGAACTGTATTTTACCATGTGGCCCATCAGTGCAGTGATGGCCAGAGAGTCCAGCAGCATTAATTGATTTAGTGCACTGTCCCCATTCAGTGCTTAATTTCTCAGTGGATGCTTCTTGGACAACAGCTCCTGTCGATATTAAAACTTTTGATTTGAAAGCAGCAATTCTACCTGACTGACACAAAAGAAATTGTCCCTCCTGATTGAATCAGTGAGATGTGTCTTTAGTGACAGCTTGTCTTTTCTGGCAGTTTCTCCTTGAATATCTTGCCGGTCCCTCCCAGAAAACGTAGAAATATTTTGGCAGAGACATGGAACTGAAGAGAGGGTTCTTTGTTCTCAGAGATTATGTATGGCTTGACAAGAAAGATTTAAAGATGTCTGTAGGTCACTGAAGGTTAGTATTTCCTGACATTATTACTTTGACAAATGAAGAGAAAACAAACACCCTAACCATAGGAACAGAATGTCAGGATCATTGCAAATCCAGAAGCAGGCAACACTAACAAACAACTGAAGGTAAGCTTTCTGTGGCATCCAAAGCTACATCCGGCTGAGGATCTGGATGAAACTTGCTCCGGAGATTTATGTAGGACAAAGAATTTGTCTCTTCTTTCTTTGGGCACCTGATGCAAAATCCAGATGGCTGACTCCTGTATTGCATGCAGCTCCTGACCACTAATTCTCTGTGCAAATATTTTCCCTCAGCCAAAAGTAAGCCCACTTTGGCCCATTACAGAAGGCAGTTTGAGAAAGTAAGCAGCCATGTTACTGGTTCATTCATTCACTTACCCTCCTGAGTAAATTAGGAAAACAAACTCATCAAATTTTCCTCCATCTAATCAACACAAGTTAATAAAATGGTTTTAAATGAGATAAAAGCTAAGTCCATATTAAATACAACACTTTCAAAGACTTTATTTTTTCCTGTTTCTTTGGGTTTCTTGGGTTGGTTTGTGATGGGTTTCTTTTCCCCAAAAAAGGGTGCTGCACAGACTGTACTCTGTAAGAAATTATTAGATGGATGAAATTATTATTCTTATCTGGAACCCATAAAAACAACATATCATCACCTTCAAGGAGATAATAGTTGCTTCTTCAGTTTTCGTTATGGTCTAGCATAGTTTATTGAAAAATAATAGTAAGAAGGTGTATTTTTTAACATGCCACTTGTCATAATGAGAACAAGGATTGGGTATAGGTCCTGTTCCTATCTCAGGATGGTTCAGCCCATACATGATGGCCACTGTCTAATCCTACCTCCCAAAGATTCCAGGTTAAAAGGCAGAAAAGAGTAAAGCTTCCATTATGTAGAGCCAGAATGTGTAGGGAAGAGACACTTAGACACTTACTAGGAAGAAAAGGTCTCCCATGGTTTCAGGTAGAAGCTGCCTGCTTCATCATCCTCATTATTTTGCTTGACCCTGCTCTTCGTGAACAGAGTTCATTTTGCCTCTTCTTTTGCTGCAGTTCACAAGTCTCCCTTTACTATCTCTTGTTCTTTTTTCCTGCACCTGTTACCTGCTCTCTGTCATAAATATTTGCCTCACACAATTATGGATATGAGAATAGAGTTAGATTTGAAGTACCCACCCAGAACACAACTCCAGCTGGTCATCATAAGTGTCCCTTTAGCAGTCATTGTATCAAGTTAGGGAAGAATTAAAAGCAGTGAAAGCTGGTCACAAAACAGTGTTTCAGTGGGGACATCTGATCACATAATAATAACCTTCAACTGTCCTAGTGGAAGGTGTCCCTACCCATGGCAGAGGAGTTGGAACAACATGATATTTAGGGTGTGTGCCAACCCTGACCATTCCATCATTGTATGATATGCTGCCAATGCTACAAATGTGCACACTCTTTTTGACTTCACTGATGAGTTTAAATCCAGATGATGGACCTCAAGTTTTCAGATTAACTGTAATAGGACAGAGTTAAGGAGAGGAGTCACAGCATCAGCCCATAAGAAGTGCCCTGTTGGAGAAAGCACAGAGGTCTGCCCCCAGCCATGGCTCAAGGAGTGAGTATGTACAGAAGGTGTGTGACCAGGCCATATGGTGGGGTGCATTGCCCTCCCAATCTCCCAGCATCCAGAGCAGATAAAGCCAGGACCAACCCTCTGTCACACCAGCTCTTATTCCACGTGTGCACTGCATTTACAGAACCAGCTAATGCCCTCTGTATCCACACAACACTCTGTGCTGTCAGGGGCCAGTAGTTTAGTGCCAAAGGTGTAAGGAAGTACTTTTTATTCTTTTTTGTTTACTTGAAACCAGTCTCCTACTGATCCTTTGTGAGGCCTCTGCTTTGTATATATCAGTGTCCAGGTCTGTCACATCTTCATTATTTTCATAATTCTTTGAAACCTTTCCATATGATTCTCTCATCTGGCTCCTCTCCAAACTGAGCAGTCACAGGTTTTCTACTCAACTGATTTGTTATTAAACAAGCAACATTACCCTCATTCTGGGCAATGAGAAAACCTTATGGCAAACTTGGGTGGCAAAGATATCAGAGCGCCTACGAGGTCCTGGGAAAGGAAAGGGTTTGGAAAAATCCTAAATTATTTCCCTGAACTGGGCTTCTTTTCCAAGCTTGGTGAGCAAGGAAAGCTTAGTCACTAATCATCCAAACACCAGGTGTTCTTTCTGTATCGGATACTTACAGAATTGTCTGATCCTTTGAACTTTTCCTCTTTTTACCATATTCTGTTAAAGCAAGGGGTGTCAGTGTCTGGAGCACATCAGTACACCTTACCTGTATGGACTAAACCTCTGGGGCTGCTCACTCCCAATTATCAATGGTATGATGGCACTAAGATTCTAGCTTTTATGTCTGTAACTAAAACCATTATTATAGGTTGTTACTGGGCCATTGTAATCCAAGGAAATATGAAGATTTCAAAGTGGCTCACAAATGAATGGATTCATGAATTTGAAAAAAAAATCTAAATCAATAATCTCAGATATTTGTATTTCAAATATTTCCTGTGATATATGGTTAATGGAAGCACTTGAAAGTTTTAACTAAAACATAAATTATAGAATGAATCCTGATTATTAGAACTTCTGGCATAGTCAACAAGCTACCTGGGCTGATGAGGCAAAACAGAAAGCTAGAAAAATCATCTGGATTTAGTTTTTAATGTTGTTGTGAAGAGTGTGGATTTTCCAACTCATTATTTGGGAATGCTGTTTAAAAAGACTAGTAAGGTTAACAAAGTTATGGGAATATTAGGTCACAACTAAATAAATGAAAAAATACCCATTGGAACATGAAATGAGGACTGCAGCACATGGCCAGCTCAGGAAAGTACTGCTTACAGTATCAGTTACAGCCATTCCATACTCTTTATAAATATAAGAGTTTAAAACCACATGAGAGTTTTTTATGGTGGGGGTTGGTTGGTTGGTTTATTTTATGTGGTTGATTGCTTTGGTTTGGGGTTCATTTTTCAGAAGGCTTCATTTCTAAAATATTCACCTAGTGTTTGATAAAGCTGAAAGAAGTCATCTGTGAAAAAAGATACCTGATCACAACAATTCAGTAGAAATTTCTTAAAGACATGACTGGCAGTCCCTCTCATGGTTCTCACCAGCTCTGCTTTGGGCTGTGTCAATAACCAATGTGAGCATTTTATGCTAACACTGAGTGGTCACACTGCCAGCATATCCCACTGTACTGTGAGCTGGATCAATCCGTTCACTTATTACAGGAAATCAGTGTAATAACAACATCCAAGAAGGAAAAATCTACTCTTTTTGGTGTAAAACATTCATGTAATCCGAACCAAACATCTCATATTTATAATTTCTTCCATTCAAAAGATTACAAATCTACAAGTTAAAAATGAAAAGGTAAAATAACAAAAACTTCAGCACGACTAAATCTAAATATTTTTAACAACATATTTAAGACCCAAAAAGCTCAAATTCATTCATTCATTCATTCTTACTTGGCAGGTAACAAAATACAGAAGGCTCAGGATTGTCCGGTACTCAAGTCCAACATTTCACACAATACTGTGTAGCAAGGAGACTGTCAGGAGGGTTGTTCAGTCTATGGTATGCTGTGGTTTTGACAGGGGATGGTTTTTTCTTCTGTGACTATGATTAGGTGTATCTTTGGCCAACTTTGCTTTCCCCACCAGGCAATTGTAAGTATCAGCTACAACAAATCTAGATCTTCACTTTTCCAGCTGCTTCAAAATGTTTGGTTTGTGTCTAGGCTCTATCAAATAATCTGTAACCATCAGAAGACAATGATGTGAGTTATCAGAAGCAGAAAAAACACAAGCAATGTGTCATCCTTGGCCACGTTTCTGGGCCCTTTAATAGCTGCAGCTGTCATCCTCACTTGCTGGCCCTTTTGTTTCATACTGATCCTTGAAAACTGAGTCATGACTCACTTCCTCTGGTCCTGAAGCTTCTGCTGAGCAGGGAGGTGTCACTCTGTGCCTGGTGAACATGTTTGTACATGTGGTGTCAGGTCATGCTTGTCATGGAGGAATTTTCAGCCATGAATCCTAAGATGAGGTGTGAAAATAATAGGCCCTTCAGAGCTACCATTCTCTGGCATTGCTTTCATGTCTTAGTTATGGAGTGATGGTTAATTGGACCCCATCTTACTGGAAAATTTGCAATCTTTCACCTTACTTGACTCTGTATTTCAGTAGAAAAAATAGAAACCACATTTTTCCTTTCCTAAACAAAATTAGGCTGCCAATGACTCAAAATCTCAAAGGGAGACATGGTGGTTCAAAGTTGCTATTTATTTTTTTTATCTTGCGATGCTAAACTCAAGGGCACAGTATTGCAGGAACAAAATCTGCTTCAGGTTTAAGCATGAACAACAATTTTCAGTTCAAGCAATACTTCTTCAGAACACTAGGCTCACTAAAATAATATTTTAACAGTTGTCCAAAATTAAATACTGATTCAGAACGTTTTCCAGGTCAATTTGTTATTGGCCAAGCAGATACATTTCATATAATCATAGATTCAGAAAATCAGAATAGTTTGGGTTGGAATGGACCTTTAAAGGCCATCTAGTCCAAATTCCCTGCAATGAACAAGGACACCTTCATTTAGATCAGGTTGCTTAGAGACCCATCCAACCTGACCTTGAATGATTCCAAGGATGAGACATCCACCACCTCCTGGGAAAAATGTTCCACTGTTTTAACACCCTCACGGTAAAATAATGTTCCTTTTATCTAGTTTGAATATACTGTCTTTTAGTTTAAAACTATTACTCCTCCTCCTATCCCAACAGGCCCAGTTACAAAGTCTGTTCCCATCTTTCTTATAGGCATCGTGTGATACTGAAAGGCCACAATGAGGTGTCTCCAGAGCCTTCTCTTCTTCAAGAAGTGAAGTGACTCCAACTCTCTCAGCCTTTCTTTATAGCAGAGGTGCTCCAGCTCTCTGATCACCTCATGGCCCTCCTCTGGAGTCACTGCAGCAGGTCCCTGTCCCTGCTGTGCTGGCACCCAGAGCTGGATGCAGCCCTGCCGGAGGGGTCTCAGCAGAGCAGAGCAGAGGGGCAGACCCCCCTCCCTGGCCCTGCGGCCCACAGGCTCTGGATGCAGCCCAGGACACGTTTGGCTCTCTGGGCTGGGAGTGCCCATGGCTGCGTCATGTCCAGCCTCTCACCCAGCAGCCCCCCCAGGTCCTTCTGGGCAGGGCTGCTCTCAGTGCGTTCTCCGCACAGCCTGTGTTGATACTGGGGGCTGCTCTGACCCAGTCCCAGGACATTATCCTTCAAACACATCCTGGGTCTCTGACTACAGATGGGACTGGCCAGCTGCAAAACACAGAGCAGAGAGGGCTGTTGAACTCTGGTGCTGATAAAGTGTGCACAGTAGATACGTTTCAAGTAGAATGCAGCAAAATTGATAAGGCTGGCATTCCCAAATAAATTTGGGTTAAGAATTTTAGCACTTGTAATCTGAAACAGTGAAATTATTTCCTTGGTAGAAGACTACTTGGACCTGCAGAACGAGTGTCACTTTACAAATCTGCCGACAAATAGTTCATTAAACAAGAAGAGTTGACTGATCTCATATGAAAACATGGATTTTATACAGCAGCATGACCTTTAGTCAGGCAGGTATTTTATAAATATTATTTCCATTTATAATTACCTGAAATTATCTCTTAATATGGTTGGCCATGATTTCAATAAAGAATCCTGATACTTGAAATTATTCTGGTGTGTGTGAAACAGGATGCATGTACAGCACACCTGGGTGCTGGAACAGGCGGCTGTTAAAAGATCATTTTATTGACGTGTTCTGCAGAAAACCTCCAGCTCCAAGGTGAACATATTCTGTGCTGGTAGCCAACATTCCTGAAATACTTCATAGTTCACAAGTGAGAACTTCTCTCACATCCTGTAAGTCTGCAGTGTGGAAAATCATTGCTCCAGAATAGAACTTATTTTCATGACTATACATGAAGAAGTAATTCCAGAAAAGAGAAAAGGCAGTAATATGTATTTGCTGAAAAATGCCAAGCAATATATTTTGGGCAAAACATACAAACAGCCTTGAAGAATAATTTTGTAAAAAACATGGCTCTTTTAACTCAGTGAATATATATTTTTTTTCTTCAGAAGTAGTGATGTTGAAAAAATTTAGGGACATCTTCCAATAAGATTTAATATCACTGGAAACAGTTAAGTACACTAGGATTTTTCAGTGTAGCTCTATCATCATAAGTCAGGAAATACGTCTCCTCACAATTAAACAGAAAACAAGGATGGGACTGTAGAAAGCTTTGCTGTGCCCAGACAGAGCAGACACCTCAATGATTCTCAGGCAGCAGTCGGTGCTCCCAGATGCCAGTGCTGTATGCTACACAAAACAGCTTTCAAGACCAAAGTGAGAGTTTGAAACACGTTCTGAACATATTTAGAAAGCAGTCAATAGCACATGCTTTAGACAGCCAATAAACGATGAATCCAAGCATAAATGCACAAAGGTAATTTTAGAACTCAGTCATCTTGATATTTTAAAATGCTCCACTCCATTATAGACAAAAGTCTACATATTTAGCATTTAGGGTTGAACATGATGATGTCTAAATTTAATGCATTAGTAAGGATACATTTACAATGTATTTTTTCAGATGTAGTACTCAAGCTCACTTGTACTATTTTAGGATTTGCAGAATTACAATTTTTTCCTCATCACACAAATTTTTCCGTATCTTAGCCTCAATTAAACGTCAAAAACTTTTATTCTCTCTAACAGACTAGGTGCTAGTCTGTTAGAAATTATTCAGTTTATTTTCTTTGTAGTTATCTTGTCATTATTTCTTCTACATCATATGGACAATTTCTAACAGTGTAAATGTAAGAAAACTCCAATATTCTGTTTCTCACTGATCAGTCAATGAATTGTTCTATCACTGCCTCAGATATCTATCTATTAAAGATTTCATTACACATTCTACTGTGAATGTTGCCCTGATTTAAATTACTTTTTCAAAAATGCACTGAAATAAAAGCTTCTCTGGGATAGTTTTGCTGGAAACCTACAAACTAAATCAGAAAACTTATTTACTTTAAGCTAGAGATGCTTAAGACATCTCTAAGGCATTTAACTGTAGGTCAAGATGTTGGTGCCTCAGAGTGGAGTTCCTCAGTTGTAATCAGTACTATTCATATATTTTTCTGTTCCTTTAGAATTAAAGTCAGATATTTTAAGCATTCTTAGAAGGAAATTTGAATACATTTCAATTTATATGAATTTGAACAAAGTACAAATTCTAATTTAAATTGTCTCTTGTGAACTCCAGGAACCTGAGAGTCAGGACCATACAGAGAACACACAGTGACAGAAGTAGTGTTAGTAGTCTAGAAGTTATCTAGAAAGTGAATAAAGGAAAAGTTTGATATACCCTGCTCTTGTGGGGATGATGATTATTATGATAATTAAAAGTAATGCTCTTCATTTTGAAATAAGAGGCATACCTGGAAAGTTAGTCTATTGTTGTCAGCTCAATTTGAAATCCCATTCTAGCAAGTCTTGGGCAGTGAAGGAGAAAAATCTCTGCTCATATCAGAGGCAAATAAAGTTGTCAAAAGAAAAATCACCCTTCACAAGGGCTTAGAGAAGGTCTACAATTTGCTGAGCTTTTGAGGAATGAGTTTCCACGTGATCCCAGCCTCAGAAACTCAAGCAGAGTGCAATTACTTGGACAAGGAATTGGTGTATGAGCAAAAGTTATCTTTTATTGACCCCATCACCAATTCTAATATTTTCATTCTGTTGTGCAACTGAAATGGATGTTTTCTCTTAATGCACTTATTGTACCATGGACTGGTCTTTTGTATACTTTACATAGGAATATTCCAATACAGTTTAAAAAATATTTTCCTAACTTCCTCAACAGTCATTTTTTCAGGAGAGCCAGCTGAAAGACAAGAAGTCCCTAAGGTCATATTAGCATCACATTGTCAAGGAATGAAATGGAAACCCTAGCCTCTAATTCAACAATGAGAAGAACATCCAATAATTAGATATATCCATCTATCTATTTTCATTAATTTACTTCCTTGTCTTGTAGAGATTTGATAGTATATGCATTAAAAATAATAATGAAATTATGTCAGAATTTCTGTACATTACTGCCAATTTAGTTTTTAATTCATAGGTCTGATATAGCAAAATTTTTAATGACTAGGAAGTGTTATTGTTTTCTAGGAATGACTGAGCATAGTTTGGAAGAATAAGAAGGATCTGAGAAGAAGTTCATAAAAGTAAAATAAACTACTTTTCAAGGATATGAATTCCAGACAGTTCTATAAATTCATTTGTTCACTTCTTTGTTTTTCAAAGAGAATAATTTTTTTCCTTCCCATTCCCATGTATGGCAGAGAACAGAATTTTTTCCATTTCCATGAGAAAAGCTATTCTTGAAAGTCCCTACGTACTCATCAAAAAGGTTAGAAAAATACCAAAATTTGACAAAAGCAAAAAAGTAGTATCTCAGTTTTCCTGAAAACAAGTCCAAACCTCCTACTCAGAAAGAACCTCTGCCAAATTACAGCACAAAATGGTCCCATGGTGAGAATCTTCAAAAGCAAAAGTGAAGTTTTAGCTTGCACAGAAAAAAAAAAGGAGTCAGAGAAAATTTTCACATGATAATCTGGAAAAGAAAAAGTAACTTAAGCCAGAAGGTACATAAATGATAGCAAGTTTCCTTGTCCTAGGGCTCACTTTAGTATGATCTACTTTAATAATGCTATGTTTAATAATTCACCTTAATTAATAACTCAGACCTGAATGCATCAGAAATCTAATTTGGATCCAGTGTGAGAACATGCAAATATTATGTCATAATGCAAAATAAATTAAAATGAAAAAGGGTGGATCTACCAAGATTATTAACTTTTTCCTAAGGTACCTATATTGTCACATAAGATTCTAGGCAGAATAAAATTATTTTCTTAAAGTATTTCCCATTTAACCATTCTAAGTGAATGAAATACATGATTTTCTGTCTGGAGGAAAACAGACCAAATCAGCAGAAAATTTTTCAAAGAGATTCTAAGTACATGAAAACCAGTTATGATATAAAGTCTAAGATTTCTACAAAAAGTAAGTTTTCTTTGTATCAGTCTCACAAGAGGCAGCAACTTAGGTTATTCCCTATTTCTGACCAATTTAATTCTGACCGCAAATAATATCCAGATTTTTCTAATCAATTGGTCCAGTAATTAAAGTACTCCCATAATTAAATTAAACTCAGAGCAGTTATTACCAGCTTGTACTTAATTTTAAGTGTGTTCTTTCTTTTGTATATTAGAAGTGAGGCTTGTGTGCTCTTAGTATTTCAGATTCTTCACAGTACAAATGGATCTTTTAAAATATATTAGCCTTCTCTACAAACCCTGTCACACTCATATCCCTATATAATAGGGATTATATAAGGATTTAAGGATTTCTTTTTTACAGTTTTGCTAGATGGAGCCCCATGGTTATCTGTTTGTGCTTGTGGACTATTCCTGAGTCTGTGAAGATGAGTTAAAAAGAGAAAGTCTATTAGAGAAGGTTTGAATTCTTAACGCATAGCCTGTGTTTTTACCATCACAGGAAGAGCAAACCATAAAAAAGTTGAACACTTAAGGCTAGCTAATGCTTGTCTATTGCCAGCTGCAAGCTGTACCCTTGGTGCACTCATGGCAACTCCTTCCAAATGAAACCTCCACATCACAGCACTTCCCAGCTGTCCCCCAGACTGCAGAAGAAGTTTGTGCATGTGCACACAGATGCACACACACAAATACAGATGGAGAAAGGCAACAGCAAGCAATAAGGAAGGTCAAAGGCACAAACACAAGAGCTGGAAAGACAACTCTCTTTGGGAAGCTCCAGGAATTTCCTAAGGTTGGGTACAGACCTGTGAGGGACTCACAGGAGAGAGGCAGAATATGGATACTTAAAGCAGAGAAACATTGTGACAGCATTGTTACCTGAAATGGCAATTGGGTGAGTCTCAGAGCCTGTCTTTGTATGGATGTCGGATGTACACTCCTTATGAACTTCACTTATTTACAGCATTGCCAGCCATTCAAAGAATTTCTGTTTTATTTTGGAACATAACAAGTTTCATTCTTTCACTTACTGAAGTTGAATAAAGTTAATACCTAATACCCATTAATACCTAAGGCAGTATTATGTTATTTTAGCAGAAGTATTAATCCAAAGCCAATTAGAGGAGCACAGTCTGCTGGTATGCACTCTGTGTGCCCAAGCAATGGAGCAGACAGATGTCTTCCTGAGGATAAGCTATTTTGACTTCCACATGGAATTTTTATGCGTTGTAGTCTTTTTTCACTGATAAACCAAAGTTAGAATTTGTACTCTCTTTCCTGAATTGAAGGAAGGAAGGAAGGAAGGAAGGAAGGAAAAATGGATTGAGTCTGTCTTTAGGACACTCTCAAAGGACACTACTAAATTTTGCCATATTTTCATGTCAACTCTTTTATTTTTTTTGTTAGTTGGTGCTGAACTGTAACACAGAAGGTTGCTGAAACCCTGTGTCTCTCCTTGCTTTTGGCTAGATAACAAGGTACTGCTCTGGATTTGTTCTAAATTGGTTTCTTCTGCATGGCAAAATGTCTGTTTTGTAATTCTGTTGGTTAAATGTAATTCTTTAGCTGGTAAACCAAAGAGCAAAGTAGTTTGTATCTGGGAGCATTAATAAGAGACAGGACACTGGCTGCTTAAACTCAAGCTGAATGCAGATTCCCTGTGGATGCTAGCTGTTTGGAACAGGAATCCCTTTAAGAAGGACTCAAGGTGTTCCCTGCTGCCTCCTCCTGGTTCATCCAAAAGGCAGAGCTGGAGGCTGCTGTGCTTCACCTGTACTGTGAGGGCAATCCTTTGGATCATGTTCACCGGGTGGATTTTCCATTTCCCTGTGGTGAATCTTCCGAGTTATGACCAAGTCAGCTCCAAGGTCTCACTCAGGCATGGAGGTTGGTGCTGTACATGGACAAACAATTTTGTCATCTATGTCACACTGACAGCTGCTGTCCAGCACAGGGTAGATGCTTGTCTAATGGTCACTGATGAGGGCTTCAGTCTTATATCTCACCTGGAATATGGCTGGAGCCCTGTGACTCTGATAATCCTCACTTCCTCACTCACACATTGCTTTTGTTGACTTTGACTTTCCCTGACACTGGAAAATAACATTGACCAGACTTAGATCCTCTGGATGGTACCTTTCCAAAGTCTGGACTCTTTGTAACAGTTATTGATAAAATTTTATAGCTATGTTAGACACTATTCTCAGCAAATGTAATAAAAGGGGCCTTAATGCCAAGGGATATCAAGTTAGCTTGCTCTGGTGTACAGCAGCCCAGATGTGTAAAAATTGCAGTGATGGATGGGATGGATGAAAGCAGCATCTGAGAATGATAATGCAGATGGCTCAGAAGTGTCTTGCTTCCTCTTTATCATGCAGGGATGGTATAAAAGAGACACAGTATATATATCCAAAAGGCTTTTGGCATGAATTCTCTGTAAGTGTAATGAAGTTACAGACATTTTAAGTATCACTCTAAACCACAGAGCTGATGTAAAATACTTGAGAAGGAGAACAAAGAACTGGTGTTCTAATAACTAAACTACGCATTTAAAAATAAATACAAAAGCACGAAACAGTTTCTGTGTGGTATTTGGTCCCTGAGAGGTTGCAAACAGGCTGGTTTTGTCTTTATTTTCTGGTTCTGCAGACTGTACTCTAAAAAAAGAAATTGTCTCAGTGTCCAAGAGCAAGTCATCTGTAAAGTTCATTTTAACGATGGAATGCAGATTGTTGTTCGTCATTTTTTGTATATGTTCTTCTTATCTTCACAAAGGTAAACATCTCAGGAATGTCACTATTAAAATATTTAGAATGCTATTTCTAACTATTATTGCCCATGGTCTGACTGCTTTGTTTACGTTAAATTTCCATTTGCTGAGGAAATCAGAAGTTTCTAAAATGAACCTCATGTACATTAAATGTGCTGGAGTAGTAATTTAAGCATTCTCATATTTGAGGGAGTCCTGTGAAAACTATAAATTTTCTAAATTTTCTACTACTCAGACTCCTCTTTCAGTTTTCCTGTGTTGTGATTCAGAATTTTTTTATAAACAATGCTTTCATATCACAACCATCATTTTATTTGATAGGACAATTTTTCTACTGGAAAAGGGGCAAATGTAATTATGTCGTTTTAAAGAGCCTTTTAATCACTTACTCCAAGCTTTGCGTACATAGTTGTCATTATAAATCATACCTTTCATAAGTGAAAAAATAGCTACACAATAACAAATTGATTCCCCATCCTTTAAAAAGTACCTCTCAAGTCTCAACCCCCAAAGCTCAAAAACTGATGAGTTTTGCAGAAGCCTTCCCTCCTTTAATAAAACTGATACAATAGCTCCCTTTAGTCCATAGCAATGGGCGCATGGCTGGATGAAATGAGTGGTGTCTGCTAGGTTCTTTCTTTTTGTTGCCAGCTCTTCTAGGTGTACTGCAACACTTGAACAAATGAGGAAGTCCTGGAATCTCTTCACCTGACTGTGGATTTCTATTACTGAAATAGACAGACTGTCCCACACACTGTTACCAATCCTTTCCTTTCTCTTCTAAGAATGTTCACTGTTTAAGCCAGCAATGATCAAGGTCAATAGAGAAGAAAGGAAACACCCTGTCCTATCCTGTGCCCTCCTGGTTACCCACTAAATGCAGCACTAATAGTCTTCATGTTAGATTCTTCATTTTTTCCCTTTCATTTTTCACTTAAAATATTGAGAGTTGTTCTGTTTTAACTGTGTTCACAGCCCATGGATGTCTCTCCAGGTATACAGGAATGTGTACACCCACGTAGTTCACTGGTATTCCTCCAGGAAAACCCTGGTCTGAATACCTTGCACTTTGAAATCTCACAAGAATGCACAAGAATGCTCACAAAAGCATGCATATCTTCCCAATCAATGCAGTTGTGCTCCACTTAATGTACCCTAAAGGTTTTCTACAAATTATTTCTGACTAAGTGAAGCAACCACAAAGAATGAAATCTGTTCTGAGCTTTGATCTGATAACTCAATCCCCAGAGGTGTCAGGACTGATATGCAATTGGTTTTGAACTAAGTTATATACAGAAATGCTCTTTGCCTCACTGGGATTATCAGTAAACCTCAGGATACAAATATAAAAGTTTTCCTTTACCTGCAAGCAAACAGAAATTCTGTGAGATACCATAAGGATATTATAGCCTATGAATAGAAGGCTACAATGGAACAGCTTTTTTGAGCCTGAGCAGAGGCACACAGAATTCACCACCACATTTTAAAACAAGCAGGCAGTTATGAAACAGGTAGAGTCTCAGAATTCACTCTATCAAAAATTGAGGTAGGATACAAATAACACAAGCACTTGAATTCTGAAGGATACAAAGGACAGAAACTTGAAGTATTTCAAAAATGCTTTTACCAGTTGGATTCACTCTGGGAGTTTCTAAATCACAAAGAAACTTTCCCATTAAATACTCCTCCACTGAGCAATGCTCTGTCTCAGTTATCTGCCTTAGCTACTCACAGTGCCTCCAGTAACACAGCACCTTATTAGTCCTGCAGGACTACTGTAACCTAAGACTTTACTCACACCCCGTTCAACAGAGTTGGCACTGGGCACAGAGGCATGCTGGTCAGATTTTTAAAGCTAATTACTTATACCTCCAAAATCAGTGATGTGTGACATCTGAGGATCTGAGAAAATGACTGCCTAAGATCACTGCAGGTGTTAGGGCTGGAATTACCATTTCCCAAGTCAAAGCTGGTGCCTACAAAATGGTTCTTTTTATCATCATTGGACTATTACTTGAATATCACGACGTGGGCTCCTAGGGAAGGATGAGACATGGACACAGATGTGGATTCCATCGAGGTCAGGGTAGGAAGCCCCTTTATTTACTAAAGGGGGCACCTTTATACAGGTGCAAGGAAGCCTGTGGATTGGAGGATGGAGTTCCCACCTTCCAACCACATTTGTCAAGGGGACTGTCACTCAGTCTTGTTTGTCCCAGCATGGAATGCAAAGCCATGGCTATGTTCCATAAACAGAGTTACTGTTTACATTAACAGAGCGTGAGAAGGTAGAGTCTTTTTCTCTAATATGAAGCCCAGGCAGCTAGGAGAAACCTTCATGGTAACACTTGAAGGTAGCCCATTAGTTCCTGTAAAAATAGTTTATTTCTGTGAAAATAGTTTATGTTTATTTCAGTCAAACTCCAAATGAATAGATAAGAACTGCAATTCTGAGTAGATGAACAAGTTACTGTATGTCAGCAGCTTTCTAGCAATCATCCAGCCATGTTTTTTAGCCTCAGGTAAGTACTAGGCAATTCCTGATATCTTACCTACCAAGCAAAGTAAACATTAGCTATCTCAAATTTAACCTAGAATAAGTCTTGACAAAGGAAACCTCTTCCTTAGGCAGTTGCCTAAATTCACAGCCAATCCTACAGTTTTGCAACCCATCCATATGGTCTGGATATAACTGCAGTTTCTACAACCTTGGAGAGCCTGATGAGGAGAACAAACTCAGTTTGGGGTAACAGCCTGCATGTGTCAGGAACTTCTTAAGCACTTACCAGCCCTGTTTTGTGATTTCAGTCAGAAGAGTGCAATGCCTGTGTGTGCCTTGGCTGCTCAGTGGAGGTATGAGGTGCCAAACTCCCAGCGGTGATTGGTCTCTAGAGAAGAGTGGAGCAGCTAAATACCCTTTTGTCAATGTAAACCCGAGCTACCAAATGGAGTCGTTGTGGTCTACCCCCTAGCTTAAACAAACACTAACTGAAACTTGTCACATATGACACCTAATTTTGTCAAAGTCTGCCTCAAAAGTACTCAGCCTTCACTTTATCAAAAAGGCTTTTGCCAGAAACAGCAGGTTAGAAGCTGGAATAAAATGAATCAGAATATCAAGAAAGTGGTGCTTTTTTTCACAGTGAATTAATAATTGCCATTTTCAGAGCTGTTGGAACATTACCAAGGATAAAAGTCTAACACAAAGACTGCTACAGAGAGACTCTCTTTCATAACCCTAGTAGGAGCAAGCATCTAAAGGAGAGGTTGGATGCATTTACTGGATGTACTTTAGCAAGTTTAAATAGAGAAACAGTGAAAGAACTTTTATAACAATTTATATGAGCTCAACAGTGATTGCATTTTAACAGCTGCTCTTGGTCCATTGCTCCTCTGGGCCACTGCAATCTAATGGAGTCAGTTTTCTGCTGGAAGAAACGATTAAATTGTTCTCATAGAGTCCTTGAAAAGGTGTCAGTACGGGCAGCTGGAAATTTAGGATCTAACAACTTCAGCACTGGAAAAAAAAATCATCACTGTTTTACATTTCCCTATGGAGATCAAAAATGAAAAGTTAAATTCTGGCAGAATCCAGACATTTTCTACAACCAGACACACATTTAACTTTAACAAATGGGAATGTATATCTAGTCTAATTGTTTTCCATGCAAACTTTGACTGACATGGGACATTTATACCATGTACAGAGCCATAGGTCCCTTATGATCAATTGTGACCTTTATTCAGCATACTATTATATTGTTCTCCAGAGTTTTTACAATGCTCACTACTGAAACACAGCCACTACTGTGGGAAGATGGAGAGACTTGGCTATGTTTTGGAGGGCTCTGTGGAGCAGAAAAGGGATCCCAATTCTACTTTTAACTGAAACCCCAGGAGACACTGGAGTGATAATTGACCACACTGCATTACAGTTCAGTTTTGAAGGTTAATGCTTGGGTTGTTGCAAACAGTACCTTGGGGCCCTTGCTAATCCCCTGGGACTCTCTTCTATCTTACCCAAAGGGCTTGTGACAGCACACAGCATTCCAAAAGCAGACTGAGATGACAGAGTACCCCAAAGAATTTGCTATTTGGGAACTTACTTCATCCCTACCTGGAGTCTTGGACTATCTTTAGCAAAATCGGAATTTGAGGGAAGAGACAATCTATTCACAGACAGAAGTTTGTATAGCTACAGAAGAAACCTCAGTAGTTAAAAAACTTTTGTGACAGGTAATCACATTTATAGGATTAGATAATATAGTGTCTGTGTTTTACTGACAAACATGTTATTTTATTTCAGTCATAACCAAAGCTACATCTTCTGAAAGAAAGATTATGTAAACACATGATGAAAAAAGAAGATAAATTGAAATATGTCCTCAACAAAGGCAGAGTAGTCCCAACTTAATACAAAGCCTTTCCTTGAAATTATATTCTCTGCAAATAAAGTAGAACATATCTCAATAGAACTCAGTATAGCATTAGATATAAGTGCACTTATTAGCTCAGATGGAAAATTCTGTATTTCATTTTCTAGACAAATGTAGTACACCTTATACTTTTAGGTTTAGATGTCTAAGTTAGATGAAAAAAGAGATGAAAAAAGAGATGAAAAAAGAGGAGACTGGGGTAAGGGACATTACAAGGGAATTTCCTAAAGTAGCTCCTTAGGAACTGTTTAAGTACAGTGTCTCATCTGTGCTGTTGGCAGAAAGAGCCTGGCACAAGGTTATGAGCCATCATAAACACACAGTAAGGGATGACTTCTGGGACTGGAATAACAGAAATGGTGTAAAGTCAACAGCAAAAAATGAAAGGTCCTGAATACAAACACAAATAAAAAGAATTAATTCTATAAGCTAAGAAATCACAAGTTGTTAAAGACCTAAAGAAAGAGTGCACTGTTCAATAACAGAATGAAGTAAGATTGTTAGTGTGATGCAATGGGGAAAAGATAGATCCATCCAAGTGTTCTCTGGGAAAATGTTTCCAGAGCTGAAAGGATGTATCTGAGCTGAAATCCTGCATACTTCTGACATCTTCCTTTAGAAAAAATATACTTTAAGTACAACAGGAAATGAGAAGAAACGGGATGACCACAGAGTATATCAGAGGATGATCAGAGTGTGTATCCTGAGTTGATAGAGTGAGCATTGAATGAGGAATAGTTACATGGGACTTGGTTCTATCCAGTCCAAATAAACACATGCTCATGTAATGAAACATTTCTCAGAATATTTTCTGTTGTTCCTGCAAATACAAAAATCTACACAGAAAGACAAAGATGTTTTTGTTGTTGTTGTTGCAGAAACCATACAAAATCTGAAGAGAAAACAAATTTGCATTAAAGAGATGTTGAGGTCTTTTCCTGTTCACTGTGGTTCTGATCCTTCTTTTCTGATGTACACTACCAAGCAAAGACTTGATGGTTGCCTATCAGTGCCAGCCACAGAACATATTTTGAAATATCTTTTAGTAAGTTTATTCCTTGAGTTGAAATATTGCAAACAATGCCACAATCCTGTTTGGATTTTCTGTCAATGTAAAGTGACAAGAATAGAGGTGACTGCGAAATATGTATATGGAAAGCAAAGATTTTACAATTCCTTCAATTCTTGTTGCATGTACTCTCTGATTATCAGGTTACAAAAAACTTCGAATTAACTTTGGAATCAGTGGTAAAGCAAACAACCATTGCATAAAAATGCTATGCTTGGGTTGCTAATAAGAAGCATAGTAGTCTGCAAGAATTTTTTTCAAGAAGGCAAGAAGATGAGTTTCTTTTTAGTAAAGTACAATATCTTGCAAGTCAAACATAAAATAGCAGTTAAGAGAAGCACTTTATTTCAGTTGTACAAGGAAAAAATTTGGAAGACAAATGAAATCTGTAACAAAATTGTAATACTTTGTCACTTTTTTGACATTTTTTTCTCTTTTTCACAAATTATTTTTCTATACGAACTCATTCATAAACACCAACTAATACCAGCATACAAGAAAAACTATATAGCATCCTTATCCAAAGTACCTCTGTATAATAATTTTTTTTGCAACTTTGTAAATCCTAATCTGATTTATTTACAGATTTTAAACTGAAGGCAAGTACACTCATACACAAATAATGTATAGTATGCTTTCTATATGGATAAATAATATTTAAAATATTAACAGTTACTAAATATGGAATAGGTATATGCTGCATATAAAAATTGTTTTAACATTTTTTCAAAATTTGACAGAAAACAAGAAATCATAAACCTTTTTTGATTCACGCATAGATTCTCAGTGAATATGTAGAGATGTGTAAACACAATGTCTAGAGAAAAATAAGTCTATTTTTCCTACTACTTTTAGAATTCTTCTAAGACCAGCTTCCTCAGCATGAAGAGAACTTACGGACTACGCAGAAGCACAGATT
This sequence comes from Cisticola juncidis, assembly GCA_013400215.1. Taxonomy (NCBI): domain Eukaryota; kingdom Metazoa; phylum Chordata; class Aves; order Passeriformes; family Cisticolidae; genus Cisticola; species Cisticola juncidis. The sequence goes on along the minus strand of VXBR01005532.1, from coordinate 2,075,794 downwards.
CTGGCACGAATCCTAGACACGTGGATTCCTTGAATCACAGTGTACTCAGCAAAGATCAGGTGTCAGTCCTGGATCAGCTTCTGGTCTTAAGAGTTCTCAGGAAACTTGAAGAGGTTCTAAGAATTCTAGCTAGCAGATAAAAGCAGACTTCACAGCAGATGGTCTCTGCTGTCTGGACCTTCTCTCCCCTTATGTGATACCTGGTTGACTGTTGCAAGAAAGGTTTTTATTTTGGAAATTTTTAAGGATAAGGGACATGTCTAAAACTGTGGTGAATCAAAAAAATTGTCCAGAAATTTGTTTTAAGAGTCTTTATGTAGAAGCCAAAAATATTACTAAAGTGCTTCAGATCAAACACCTCTGGATATAATTGTTATAAAGAAATAGAAGTCTCACTTATTTTTCGAAAACAAAACTAATCAAGAAAAAGTCTTGAACAAACATTTCTGCCTTTAGGGAAAAATAGTGCAGCCAAGGAGCCAAAAGCAAACAGATAAAGTCAGAAGGCCTACAAGTGAGACCTTCTGGTTCTCCAACAACAGTCGAGACATTTGTTCAAAAATCTCCAGGGAAGCAAAGATTCTCTGTAACCATATCCCATGTTTCTAATTATTTACCTGAAGTATAGTTTAAATGAACAATACAGCCATAGAAGTCACTAACGTTCTCACCTTCTGTTATTTAAATATCTTGAAATTATATATGTCTAAAAAAATCTACTCTTAGAAAGCTGTCTTTTTATCTGTTCTTTGTAAATAGATCATTAATGCAGTAACACTTCTCATTCCCTATTTACGTAAGTGCATATTTCACCAAGAGTTTCTAAATTCACTGCAGCTTCTGGTGAGGGAATGAACAAAGCAATTCTGATACTTAAAATTTATTAATTTCCACTGTTCTTTATAAAGATTCACTCTTTCGTCTACATGAAGAAATGTCCTTTCATTAACTAGCTTTCCATTAGAAAGTCACCTACCTTTCTGCAAGGTCTGTAGTCCCAAACTAGAAATGAGTGTCTAACTAACAACCCAACTGAGTCATCACATCAACTCCTTAGGAAGCACAGCCCACTGTAGGTGCTGTAGGCTTCCCTGATGAAGCATCTCACACTGAAAGACTTTAATATCTGCTTGCCAAGGGAAAGGTTTTCTAGCCTCTCCACCTGTGAGACAAAACTGAATGGTGGTAAGCCATGGTCCACAGTATTCAATAAAAGCAGATCATTGTTGGCTTACTATTTTCCATAGTAGTATTTGAGAAATATCAATCACCATAGACGTAATTGGCACCATGCCCATTCCTGAGACTACCTGAGTTTTTTCAGCAATCCTCTATGGCCTCAAGCATTTTGGATTTTTTTGCATTTTTGACCACTTCATCAAGACTTGCCATAGATCATTATACAATAGTGTTCAGTGGGTCTCTCCACAGACAGTGTTACAATGCAATACAGAAATGGATTTCACTAGGGGAGACTGATCTTACAGATTTTTACTAGGTTATGTTATATGAGCTTACTGAGAACATTAACTGATACCAAAAAATCCAAGTATAAATTATTCAAAATAAAAACTTTTATAATTTCCAGTGACATTTTGCCTGCTGGACTTCTTGAAAACTTATTTTGGGCAATATATAATTTTAGTTTTTTATTTTATTTTATTTATGGATGATTTGCACATTACATATATGGGGGTCACATCTCTCCAGCTTTACGTGTCGATCCAGCCCAATTATTCCTGCTACTTTTTCCAGCTCAGGCAAGCCAGGACTTAAGAAAAAACACCAATGCTTGAATTTGTCTACAACTAATGGAACTGTCATTGCACAAGACTGTTTATGCAGGGAGATGGTGTAATACTACCTCCGTTAATTGATATTCTACCATTTCTCTGTTCTCATTATGGTACTGGGCACCAAGGCACAAGCTGTTCTTGGCTATGGGATCCTGTACCAGTGCATTTTGACACATGCCAGCTCAAATTTACACAAGGAAATCTTTGTGGTTAAAACCTGAATTTCTGTGGATTAACCTACCACTATATTTAAATCAGTGAAAACCAAAACCGTGCTCCTCATGCCTGTGGGAAGAGAATAACACACATCTTGATTTGGTTGCATTTGTAATAACCATAGTTCCTTCCAGTCTTTCAAAGACAAACACTCACCTCATAATCTTGCAGACTAAAAGCAGAAGCCTATGCTAATGAGCAGGGAGAGACAAATTCTACTTACATTCTTACCTATGCCTCAGAAAATAAGGAAAGGTGTGACTGAGCTCGCCTAATTTAACCATCTAGAAGTTAAGCATCTATTTTGCATCTATCAACTAGGCTACTGCTAGAACAAATAGAGAGAACAAAAAGGATCTTATGATACTATCTAAAACAGGTATGGTAAAGGCTGTCTAGATGTGCATTTCTCTTTACTCTAGTGAGTGTAAAACTGATCTTGGAGTAGGATAAATCACTCTTTAGAACTGATTTTGGAATAGGATAAATCACTTCTGAAGTTGCTTCTGTATCTCCATTGACTAAAAGAACCAGCAGAGAAAAAATTCCCATCAAATAACTCAAGCTGTCTAGGATAAAAGTCACCTATGGACACATCTTTTGGAATTGGTTAAAACAAATAACTGTATATTCATTTTCAGCATAATTTTAGCTTTCATTTTGATCAGTATTAACTAGCAGTAATGCAAGAACATTGATGAGGTTTTATCAATTTAAAAACCAAATGAATATGGACTGTCCAATCTGTTTAAGAGCAACATAAGCACCTGACTAAAATGCCTGCTAGAGTGTGATTATTAGTTCAAATTGGGTGTCTGGGTGAAATATTAGCAATTTGCATTATAAATACCTTGGTAGTTTTTATGTCTTCACTAGTTCCATCAGAATAAACAAGCTCCTTTGGCTTTTGGCTTATGTTTAAGTTCCTCAACACAGCAGTAACTTAGACAACAGCCATGATAAATTGCAGCAGCACAACAATTTTACTTTACATTGCTGTAATTCCATGACTTATTGAGACACAATCTGTGTCTACAAGCCACTGTTCAACTTCAAAGATACCTGGTTGTAAATTCTGGCATGACCACTGAAGCTTCTACATGCTCTATACACAAGAGCAACATGGAGAAACACACACAGTGCAAAGAAAGCTCATTCTGCTGAGAGTAGGGCTTAAGGGGGCACACACTGCCTCTGCAGTACATCTTCTTGCCTTTCAAGAGAAGGGACAAATTGTTCATAAGCAGAATAAAATGGAGCCATTAAAACAAAAGCAAATTTATAGAGGAAAATTGCATATAGAAAATTTTCCTTCCAAACACTCTGTTCATCTGATCATTTTCATTTGGCTTTTCATTTGTATGTTTTAAAGAAGATTTTATTGTTGTATAATGACAGCTATGTGAAGAATGGTCACACATACCTAGGCAATGAAAAACTGAAAGGAAAGATGCAGATCATTTACCAAATACCTAGACTGTGAGTCAATATATTTTTGGATGCCTCAAGTTTTACCAGTGTGTGATGGAAATTAGGAAAATTGAGGACAGAAGGACTACTCCTGGTAAATTATGGTTTAGAATTAAACCGAACGATTCAAAACTTAAATCAGTAAAATAACAGAGAGGGTCATGCATAAACAATAAAGAAAAAAAAAGACAAAAGAGTAAAGTGGATTTGAAAAGAAGTTTTCTTGCAGCAAGGGGATTAAAAAACTCTAAAATATATAAACCTAGCTTGTCAGAAATTGTCTGAAAGTCTTTTTAGTGACCAAGACACTTGTCAAACTCACTCGCCATTTTTATCACTTGAGTGTTATGCTGTGTTTCACAGCTGGAGAGTAAACCAAAAGTTGACATTCTAAGTATGTCTGAAAATATTTAAATCCCAGACATACTTGTTAAGCAAATTGCAAATTTGGCTTCCCCACTTAAGAAGATACCAAAGGGCATGTGGCTCGGCCAGTCTCCAAACTGGCTGTGATACCTGGGGCGAGTTTACCTCCAACTGATTCTTTCATAGGGTCACCAACCAATCCAAGAAGGGCAGTAATATTTTTGGAAATCCTGGTTTTGATCCACCATAGGAAAAAAAAAAAAGTAATGAGTTTAGCAGTGCTAAATCAAATGCTGTTGGAAAGATATCCACAAACCAGTTCAGTGCAGAAATATTTCCGTGTTGGCTTAACCTCTTTATCTCTTACTGAAAAGGGAAAAATATATGACCATTCATTTATACCATAAAAGGAAAAGCTAAAAACTCAATGAATTTTGGTCTCAAAGCATATCAATTGCTCTTTGCAATATTACACACAAAATCACTCTTGATTAAAAGGGATTTTTTCTGTAGTAGTAATTATTACAGCCTAGGCTACACTTTATAGCAGGAAGAGAACCAATTTCCACAACTTTGAATGGAGATAAATATATGGTTCTAGTGGCATATCTTCTCCATAAAATAGTTAAAAAATAAGCAAAGTAATGTTTAACCCATGATTCAAAATTCTGTAATGAAAAAGGCCTGGTAAAATGTCATTCTATGCCTTATTCAACCACTGGGGAAAAAAACGAAAAAGCAGTTTATGTAAATTATAAAATAATTAAAAATCTAAAATATGTGAAAGATGAAAAATCCCAGAATATGGTGGATGAAATCCTCTAAACTCTCTGAATTCAAATCATCTGAAGGATGGTCAAGAGAAAATCTTGACTCCCAAAAAGATTAGACTATAAATTTTTACCAAGGAATGGAATAGGAAGGTTTCCACAGACAGAGCCTTTACAGTAAACTTTTTTATGTGAGTGTTACTTATGGGTAAATATCTAATAGCAAGTGTTTATGAAGATATTTTTGCATATTTTCAATATTTTTTGTTTTGGTTTTTTTCCTGCATTATATGCCACAAAAGTTCAAGTAGGAAACAACCCACTCAAATTCTCCCTTGACCCTTCACTTATTCAATCCAACTGTCCCTAAACTAAAATAAGAACACAGTATCTGTCAGGTCTGCAGAGCATGAGGTGTGCTCATGGTGATGAGCTGGGACAAAAATTGCCAGAGCACAACTGGATTTCCAAAAGATTTTTTTCTCTTCCACTCAGGCTAGAATATATTGTGTCAGCATCAGCAGGTTCTTAAAATGACAGAAAGAATCAGTAAAAATTATACCAATACCTGAATATAATCCTTTGCATTCCCTGTACGCACTAGCTGAGTGCAGATTCACAAACTAGCAGTGATTTCAAATGCAAAGTTGTCACCAGACTTGAGCTGAAGTACTGATTTTCTTCTTATTTCAGAGTGTTCTAAGTTGGCATTTCACATGCAATTGTTTCATAGGAATTTTAAGAGAAGATGATATGAAAATTTTATATTAAAATAAAGATTTGAAGAAAATATGTCTAAAATGTCTCTCTTCACTTTGGTCCTTGAATGGAAGAAAATTCTTCAATTTTTAAAATTTATAAAGCTAGAAGTTTGCCAAAATATGTTTTAAATACTGAAGGCTAAATATGGACTACCTTAACTCTAAATGTGTTTAATGTCCATTATCTTATCCTCCAGGTTTTCCCCATAAAATGGTATTCAAGATCAATTTTGTCAACAATTTTCAGATTCAGTAACTTGCCTGAAAAAATAAATAGTGAAGCTTTAAAGTAATTTCAGAAAGGAAGACAAGTAAATAAGTTCTTTTTAGTTCTGAATTGTGTCTGTCAGATTTATTATAGCAAATTCTTTCACTTGCCTTGTGTCTTACATTTGTGTTGTTTTTCTTGCACTGACTATTGATGGAGTAGAATGAATCAGCAGAAAGTAGAAATGCTGTAAACAGCTGCGATTTTATTATTCCTCCATTTTAATTTACTGTCACAGACTGTTATTTTGTGGTTTGCTTCTTCTCACCAAATTTTAACTTTTCCCTTATGCGCAGTTATATAAGTGATACCAGCAACTGATAGATTCACACACTGCATTGCATTGATTACAGTGTCAGTGACATTTTTCAAACCATTAGACTTCTTTCTAAAATTCTGTCCAGAGCCATGTATTTAGTGGGAAAGAAGAAAAGGAGAATGAGTGAATGAGTGAACAAACAAAAGAAAGAATGATAGTTTCAAATAGAAGACATGTGAGCTGAAATTTTTTAGGGTAATTAGAGAATTTGATACCTGTGAGAAACAGGTCACATCAGTATTACCTACAGGTGGCTCACTGTAGTGTATTTACACTATCAGCACTTCTCTAATATTACTGTGACTGTCCTGAGAAGAAAAGCAATAAATTAAAGAATCCTACATTTGACAAAAGGAACAGAGTACAATAAACTTGTCAAATCAATCCCTCATTATGTTCATCTCGTATCCTGAAGGTAACTATTATCTCTTTTCTAAATCAGCATGCCATCTGGAGCTAGGAACAGACTAAAAAAAACATTTTCTTTTCTTTTTTGTTTCATGTTCTGTTTTCTGTGGCAGAGGCACTACTCACACTGCTATAGAGTAAGCTCAGCATTTCTATTTTGAAGACACTTAGCTCAGCTGACTGTGAATTTATTGACTGTAGGTAAGAGCAACCCTGCACAAGTTTTTGAAAAATTACATTCATTTTTCTTTACTTTTATGTGATTATATAGCTACTAGATATAAATATTTTCATTTGCATTTAGGCAACAAAGATAGAGAAATTTTGGTGAATCAGTAGAGTTTGCTTCACTGAGAATTTAACAAATAGATTTTTAATTGGATATTTCTGATCATTGTCCCTGATATGCACTGAGAGGAAATTGAGCTTTCATTAGACAATTTTTTAAAATTTAATTTTACAGTAAGCCAACCACTGCTTTTCTCAGCAGGTTTTTTTTTTTCAGATAAACATTCAGTAATAGATTTTCTCTGCAGTATTAATTCATAATTTCACATTAAATTAAATATGAAATTACATATTTTCTTACAGAAACTCCTACAAGCAGCCATATAAAAAAAGAAGTTCTTGTCAGCCATAAAGTTAATATAATCTTAAAATGGGACTAAAAATTTTTAACAGTTGGTAATTTGATGTATCATATGCTGATAACACTATTTGCTTAATGTCTTAATTAATTTTGGTCATCCTATAAATTCACTAAATGTACTGCGAAGTAATACAAATTCCACTATGGGAAAACCCCCCCAAAATTAATTGTTTTTTAATACACAAACTCAACAGCCATTCTAAACATTTGCTCTGGGAGTGTTGCAGTTAATGGGACATTTCAGAAGTGGAATTTTGCCCTTTAAAGGTAGTCCAACAACTTTCTGGTCAAATACATGTCAAAAAGACAACCATGAGTACAATAGGAACCCAAGATCCTAGACACCCCAATCCTAAGTCAGGACCTCCTGAATGACATCTGCAGAGGCTGTCCCTGAGTCTTAGGCATGCCAAGGGAATTTGACACTCAGTGAGTTTCAGTGGGTGCTCCATGGACTCACTTTGGGCCTGACAATCCTGGGTCAGGCAGAGATGAAATTTTGGATTCTTAGTTGCTTAGGATAAAACAGTTGTCCAGAATAGTTATAGAAATGAGGAGTTATGCACAAAGAGTCACTCACAATATCCAGTGGGCATTAGAAGAGCTCGGTGCTGCACAACACTTCATGCGGAATAATTTGATTTCATAGCCAGTCAAAATGACATTGGAAAGCTTTGTACCAATCAAGTGGAACAGATATGCTGAAATGGTCCATTCACTTGTCAGCTCTGCATCTACCTTCCAGCGAGCTAAGAGGGTCTGTCTTCATGTCTTCATCTCTAGCCCTTTCATCTGAATACATGTTTTACAAAGTTAGGTTAATAACACCAAGCATTTATGTATGTTTGCTAGGGGTGGGGGCAAATGTAAGAGGATTTGCTGGAGAAACAATGTGAGGTGGATGCTCTTGGGGGCTGAATTAATGTTTTGCAGCTGAGCTTCAGAGATAAGGAAATGCTGCACTGCATTACAAAAGGCATTGCCTAGTACAAATAGGCATAGGAATTTCAATAGTATTTCAAAGGAATATTATAATCAGGAGCACGCTAAATCAATTCTTGAATGACAATTTTAACTTGCATAGTTCAGATGTTTCTCCTGGCAACCTCCCCTAATGTCATTATCACTTACTAAAATTTGATACCATCTACAACGTGAGCCTGAATTCCTCACACACACTGCCGCAGAAGTAAATATTATGCCAGACTAAAGAGTAGCGTGTTTTGACAATTATGCAGACAAACGTTCCTCTTTTACAACAAGGAAGTCTCAGAAAATATGTAAATACTTAGGCAGTTAAATTGTGTGCAACTTATGCGCAAGGGAAATAACTTAAACTCATAGCCCCAAGCTATTGCAATGCCTTTGGTTATGTATAGTTCAGTCAAATAGAAGATATTCAGCTCCATCCAAGAAACTTCATACTCATTTCTAACTTGAAGTCATGTAACTTCAGGCTGTGATACTCTCTGATCTCTAGTTCAGTGCATGTGAGTAAAGAGCTGCACAAAGACCTCACATGTGTTTTGAAGTAAGAAAGAGACAATAATATTTTGAGCCAGGATTCAATCCATCACTGGTGAAATCTATGCTCCTGGGGATATAAGGCTTCTGCTAGAGCTCAAGTCTTGTCCTAAATTCCCATCTACAGACTCTTCTTGCCTTGTATTACTAAGTCCAGTATAAAGGTGCTTGAAATGTGTTTTCTGCTAATTAAAATCTGTAAATTTAAAGTCTCATCACAATTTAAACTGGTTATGATGCTTATTTTGTTTCTTAGGCTGAATTTTTTCTCTGATTTATCCATTGAATCTTACCATATAAATGTGGTGGCTGTGGTCAGAATTATTTTCACATACATGAGTAAAGGTCAAGATTCTTAAAAAAATTTTAAAAGCCTTTAAAAACTAAGGAGATAAGATAGTACCTTTAGAATGTGTATATCGGGTTTTTTTCATGTCCATAGGTACATACTACTATAACATAGTTTGGTATTACAAACAGCAAACTGAAATTTAAGTAACTACATGTGACAGCTTTCCATATTTTTAATTGTGATCTTTTATGGAAAATAAAGAAAAATGAGAAAATCCTAATTCACACTTCACCTTGGCTATGCATCAACTAAGTATTTAGCCACCATTTACAACAGTTTTCATTTGGTTTGTTGAATTTCTTCTTGATTTTTTTCTTTGATTGTTCAATGAAATAATAAATAAATCTATGATGATTTTTCTTCCCTCAGATGAAATCAAAAAATATAGAAGCAGTAAAGCTAAAATGTTATACAAGAATGTGCAAAGGTAAGGCTACTTGATACAGAAACAACAGATGACATCATATAGGGAGGGTAAAGAAGAGAATCAGATAAGGAAGGTATGAAGTAAAGGGAATTTAGAAGGAATTTATTGCATTATTTTTAATTATTTTTACTAGGCACATCCGTTGAAATTTTACAATGCATCCTTAATTGTCTGTTCAGGGTTGCTCTGTTGGGTCAGAACAAAGAAATCTTACTCAGTGTGTTTTAGTAGCAACTAGCAATAGTAAATGTTAGGTAGTGGTCAAGCTGCACAGGTCAAAAGAGGCAAGACTGCCACAGCTTCGTGCCTCAGGTCCAACCAATAAAGACTCTGAGCATATATTCTTCCCACTGGCACACATGGAAACAGACGTCCAACACGTACTCATGGGTACCCACAGCCAGCTGCACAGATCAATACAGACAGAAGCACAGGGCACTCATGCAGTACCAAACAGCACAATGTCCCTCTGGCCACACACAATGAACCTCTGTTCCAGTCCGGGGTGCCTCTCCAGCTGATCAGGCTGAAGGTCCATTAGTGGGAAATACATCCACATGCACTACACAGATTCATCCAGTGACTGCACAGCCCCCTCAAAGGTCCAGTATCTGCCCTCTGGATCCTGGCTGTCTCTGCTGCTGGTACCTGGACACCTGAGTGGCTCAGGCTGCAGCCCCACTCCAGGTGCCGCTCCAGACCCTCACAGACACACAGACACACAGACACACAGACACACAGACACACACACACAGACACACAGACACAAACACAGACACACAGACACACAGACACAGACACAGACACACAGACACACAGACACAGACACAGACACACAGACACAGACACAGACACACAGACACACAGACACAGACACACAGACACAGACACACAGACACACAGACACACAGACACAGACACACAGACACAGACACACAGACACACAGACACAGACACAGACACACAGACACAGACACAGACACACAGACACGTCCCTGTTGGCATTCAGGCCTCTTGGTGACTTCAGCACTCGGCCTGGATCCCCTGATCTCTTTAGTCACAACTCCTCTGGTCATTGCACTCACACACTCAAAGATCACTGCCTTCCAAAACCTCACCTGCTCACCGGTTTGTTCAGTGACCACACGCTGACCCAAGCCCTCACTCTCACTTCTGCCACCCCAGATCTATAACCCCAAATGACCCATGGTCCCTGCTGAAGGTGCCACACCTAGACCCCCATACACACATGTGGAACTCAGAGCTCCTCACCTATGAAAATAATCCAGAGTAGAACTTGATGAGAAGACAGGTCAGACTGAATTGACTAGGTGTAGGACTTGACCAGACAAGTGTACTGACCATATGCCAACTGTCTTTTATCCCCTTTTTCTTCTAGTCTTCCACACCTATTCCTTCTCAAAAGACCTTGAATTCTCCCATTTGTCATTTTGATACCTACTCCAAGCAGCACATTACAAGTTCCCCTGTGTAACTCCTTTAGTTACTCTGGGCTAAACCCCCCTAGCTTGAAAGGAGGCCTGGAGAGCCTCTGGCACAGGGTTATGGATAGGGACCACTCATGGGGCTGAGGGTCCCCTGGTACAGCCTGCAGAGGGTTTGGGGCAGGGGCTCTTTTCTCCAAGCAGGTTGTTTGGGTTCCAGCACCTCCTGCTCTGCCTCTCTGCTCTTCTCTGTTCACAGAGCACAACCTGTAATCCTATGATGCAGCAGTAAACAGGACAAGTTAATAGTGAGCTTTCGTCCTGTCCACCCCTGCATTTTGCAAAAATCATTGATATAGGCTTTTCCCAAGACAAAGGTTGCTTTCAAGTAATTTTGTTCAACTTCCATCTATACTTCCTTCCATGAAGTCACTTCTTGGTTTTCACTTTATATTCTCCTGAGGAAATGTATTCCACAATCTAATTACACGTGACACAGTGCTTAGTTTGGTTTGAACAAACTGTCATCAGGTATCCCTTGCTTTTCAGGGTCAGTGAAAAGTGAAAGGTGATTCTTTATTCCCTCTCATTCACTGGCTTTTATCATCTCTCTCTCTGATATCTTCTTTTTTAATAGTAACAGTCCCTACCTGCTCAGCATTTCCTTCTCTGAAACTGTTTCATTCCTTGGTAAACTTTCTCTGTTCTTTTGGGCTTTTCTTTTTTTTTTTTTTTTTTTTTTTTTTTTTTTTTTTTTTTTTTTTTTTTTTCTTTGTTACTTTTTTTTTTTTTTTTTGGTTTTTTTTTTTTTTTTTTTTTTTTTTTTTTTTTTTTGTTAGTTTTATTATATACTCGCAATTCTTAACTGGATGCCTGTAGTATTTATAATCTAGGTGAACCATAAATCTACATACAAATATTATGTTTTTATTTCGTCTCCAAGTGTCATTTGTCTTTCTAAAGACTGGTGAACATGATTGAAGAAAACAGCCCATAATATCCCACAGAAATTCCTCCCGAGTGCTTTGCATCTTTACAAGTGTAGTCATTGTCTACTAGAGTCAATGTGACCAAAAAACCCAGAGAGAGAGGAGTAGACATTTTTTCAGCAATTTTATGTTCAATATGGTTTCTTATTCTTCACTGTTGTTTCAGCAGCCACAGTAATATTATTTTAGCACCTTCTTGCTGCTCACATAAATTACCTCTCATTTAAAGTACAGCTCAAGTTTGCTAATAAAGGAAGCCACAAGGGCAATCAAAATTATACCAAATATACAGCATGTTTAGGGATGTGACAGAACTTAGGTTTTTCAGATTCCTTAAAGAATAAGAGCCTTCATGAGACACATGATTTCTACATGGCTTTAGCATCATAAATTTTACCAGAAATTAGAAAATATTAAGACCCAGATGGGATTTCCTTTAATATATTTAGTGTTAAACCCAAATTGAGACTTCTTAATTATAATTAAAGGTAGCAATAGGTAGCAAAAAGTAGTCCTTTCTCCACTTAATCCAGTAAAAATCAGACTCAACACTTCCACATTCCTGTTCAACTCCGAAGTGTCTGAGTGTATGTGCGGATAACAAGTTACAAGGATAAACTAGACAGTGTTCTGCTTGTAGGACAAAGATGTAGGATGGGTAGAGACAATTAAAAATTGTCTGTCCATATCATCTCATGCAACCCAGCTCATGACAGAAATAAAGGCACCTCTCCTTATTTTGTATCTGGAGTTGACACTTTCTACAGAGCCAATGATAGGCTGCAATTTCACACCACTCAAAATGAACTTACACAAGCTTGAAAGAGGTTATTAAAGCTGGCCATGGCCAAATGAGGAAGTCTAATTTACATCCTTCATCACTTGTCCTTATGTTTTTCTTTCTCATTTCTCATAAGGGTACATCATGGATCCTTGGTTCTGTTTCTTATTGAGACTCTTCACTGAATAAACTCATCCAGCATAAAACTACTCACAATTTTAATCCCCCAGGTAGGTTTCTCTGAAGTTAGTAAATTGAGTCAGTTCCTGAAGTTGTATGATTGATTCAGAATTGGTTCAAGTGTGAGGATTTTCCCCTAGAGAATCATCAGCTCTATTTCTCATATTAGCATACATTTTTGGTGACTTTTGGAGATGATTCAGAGGAAGAAACTTTATTTTTCATTGTTGCCGAGGGTGTATTAGCAACATATTATGAGCGGATTAATTCTAGTCTGCTGCTGCTGGGATAGGGAAACTACAGCTTTTCCTTCCTAGTGAATTTTATCAGTTTCTCACAGACTTTACCAACAGCTTTGAGCTTTTGTCTTCAGCTGACTCATTGTTAAAAGTCAAACACCCATTCATCTTATTCTAGGGAAAGGTCTGTTACTGGAATGACTCCCTTGGCACAGCAGGCAGCAAACAGAGCTCTAGAGGGACAGCATGTCTCTCCAGACTGCTGGCAGTGCCTGGGACAGAGGCTGGAGCAAGCAAGATGTCCTTGCAAAAAGAGATTGACAAGGTCTTCAGAGCAATCCTGCAGAAATAAGGGTCTTGCATCTGAATTAGAATGTTACAGCATGCTCAAATGGATAACTAGATAAGTTAAAATTAGATAATTGAGTTCTATGAGTAGTGTCACAGGGCCAGTAAGAAGTCGGATATTGTAAGAGGTCTGTGTGGGACCTCTACCCTTTAGCATCCTTCTCAATAAGTAGCAGGTAAAGGAATTGACTTTCCTCAAGTCTGCAAGTGGCATCACACTGGGGAGAGAGGACCCTTGAGGGCAGGGCCTCCATCCAGAGAAACCTTGACAGGTTGGAGCAATAGACTGGGAGGTTTTATGAAATCCAAAAATGACAGATGCAGCCTCCTGCACCTGAGAAGAAACACCCTAGCAGACATGAGGGAACCAGATACCTTGGAGACAGCTTTGAAAAGGAGCCAAAATGACCTGAGGTTCCTGGGGGATGGACAGGGACAAATTACACATCAGCCATCAGTGTGCTCTATCACCGAAGGAGGCCAAAAGTACCCAGGGCTGAATTAATTATGGAAAGAACCAGGAAAATAATTGCTCCTTCTATTTAATACCTTATTTAGGCCATATGTAGATCCCAGCTACAGTTCTGGATTCCCAAAATACAGGAAATAAATTTACAAAATGCAGCAAGTTCAGTAGGGAGAGATCAGGATGGCTGAGGGCTGGAAAATTGGAGCCAGGCTACTTGCTGTTTCATAGGGTGGGGAAAAAGCACATGGACATTGAGTTGAAAGAGGAAGATGTTCAGGCTGAATATAAGGAAACATCATGAGAGCAGTCGAGCAGCAGAACACCTTGTCCAAAGAGATTGTGTCATCTCCAGCTATGGAGGTTTTCAACACTCACTTGGCCAAAACCCTAAGTAACCAGGGCAGGAGGGTGAACTTAAGATATCCTAACATTCCCTCCAGTAGGAATTATCCTGTGATTCTGAATTAGCAGTCACTACTGTGGATTAAGCAAAAAACAAGGCTAGGTTGTTCATCATGAGCAATACAATGATATGTCCAAAAGCACAGTGAGTGCTGCCCATTGATCCAACAATAAATAAATTGCATGCCAGACTGAAATTTCAGAGGAGAAGAAATAACAGGTATTGCTAGGTTTCCTTAGTGTTGCTGGTTTTAGAAGAAAATATTGTGTCTCATTTTCCTTTGTGCTCTAGGTCCTTAAGCCACATTCCTCTTTAAAAACTGACTTAATTTAAATTCTAGAATTAAACCTCTGAGGTCAAAGGGTCTTTCTTGGTGTTTAACAGCGTCATGGTCCTGATTTAGATGACGTAATAAAGAAGATTCTCTAAGAGTCTAATGCAGGGGTGCTTTCCTTATCACAGGTTTTGAAATCGACCAAAAGAGGAACAAGGGGATTTTTCTTGTCATTTGTGCTTACAACCTGTAGTCTGAAAAATTCTTTGCAGAAGCAATCACTTGTTTCAAATGACCTACTGTTTCAGAAGAGTTTATATTTTTAGGCCACATTGCTTGAATTGGCTTGTGAAAGACAGTTTTAAAAATTAGGTAATATTAAGTATAAATGAGCAAAAGAAAATTATCAAAGAAAAACCAACCAAACCAAACCCCACTACATTAAGATGCTCAAATGCGGCAAATTAAATAAGCCAACCTTTGTAATCTTCAAGTTTACATTAAGTTCTAATTCTGGCTTTCCAAACAGAAAAATACCTAAGAATTGAATTCCTAGATATTTGTGATGAGTTGACCCTGGCTGGATGCCAGGTAGCCAGCAAAGGTGCTCTGTCACTCCCCTCCTCAGCTGGACAGGGGAGAGAAAATACAACAAAAGGCCTGTGGGTTGAGACAAAGACAGGGAAAGATCACTCACCAAATACCATTGGGGCAAAACAGACTCAGTGCAGGAAACTTCATTTACTGCCAATCAAGTAAGAGTAGAATAATGAGAAATACAAGAAAATCTTCCATGCCCATCCTGAGCTCAGCTTCAATCCCAATCTTCTCTACCTCCTGTCCCTCCAGCAGTATAGAGGGACACGGGATGGGGCTGTGGTCAGTCCATCAGACACTGTTCCTAATGTTTATTCTATAGGGGGTACCACTCAGGCACTTCCTATGCTCCAGGGTGGGCTCCTTGCAGGGCAGACAGTCCTCCTCAAACTCCTCTAACGTGAGTTCACCCACAGGCTGCAGCTCTGCATTAACTGCTCCAGTGTGGGTCTCTCTCCACAGGGCTCAGTCCTGCCAGGACAGGCTGCTCCAGCATGTGGCCCCCACAGTTTCCAATCCTGCCAGCAAACCTGCTCCAGTGCAGACTTCTCTTTCCACAGCTCCACTGGGTTCTTCCATGGGCTTCCCATGGGACGCCTTCCCATGGAGCCTCCTTCAGGCTTCCACCTGCTCCAGCATGGGTCTCCTCCACTGTCCCTGATGGGCTCAGCCTGGGCCAGTGTCCATCTTGGAGCCAGCTGGCATTAGGTCTGTTGCACTTGGAGAAAGCTTCTGCCAGCTTCTCAAAGAAGCTGCCCTTGTTGCCTCCACCCCTACCAAAACTTGGTCATAGAAACCCAATACAATATGGCACACAGAGAGACAATTTCAGTCTCAAACCTGTAAAGCAAAGCTGTGATAGAAATGCTCAAAGACACTCCCAAGGTTTTAGAAAACATTGCAAAACCTGTAGTCTAGCTCTGTTTCTCAAAGGCTCTAGAAGTGGCAGCTGCAGTTAGGCAGAAGCAACGATTAAATATATCTTTAAAATTGTGTTGGATTTTAAATATTCACCGTTCAAAAAACAGGCAGGCTATCTTTCCCAAAATGTATGGTAAAGTAAATACAAAACTCATATGGTGTTCAGTCAGAAGAGAATGCCATGGTTTACAACTATGTATTTGTCCAGAGACAGTTCTGGTTTCGGTTCAGAATTATTTTATATAAACAATATTTTTCTTGGACTACTTTGAAAGCTTACCTCTGTGACTTCATTATGTTTATTACTTGCTTCACTTTCCTGTGAAGCCAAAGGCAAAAACAACATCTGTTAAAGAGAATGATTTCCAAATCAGGTCTTCTACATCCAGGCAAACTACATCAAAATAACAGGCCTTGCAGGCTTGGCATCCCGAGAGAGATCTGTGCTTAAAGAGTATTTGGCAGCCATGATTTTTACTGCCTGTCAGCAGGAAATCAGTGGACAGATAACCTCAACGAGTAGCTGATTAGTCAATCCTTCTTGCCAGCCATGCCCATTATCACCTCTTTTTTTTTTCTCTGTGTATAGGGATGTTGGAGAGGTGAATCTAAAATGAATCTAAATGAATCTACCATGAATCTAAAATCCATCTGTCTTTGTTCAGTCAGGTTTTCTTATGGTCTAATCAAAGGAAGATTATTTTGATTCATCAAGAACTTGCTCAACCACATTTGATTCCTCTTCAGCGAGTGTATTGCATCACCTTAGACTCTACTGGACAGAACTGCCTGGTTATGTCTAGTCCCACAGACTATATCAACTTCTATAACTTCTATCTAACATCCACTATATGCAAATTCCATTGATCAGCTAATTTTGTTGCAGGGCATACTGAAAGACTATTGAGAAGACTGAGGAATTACTGGGACTTCACAAGCATAGGGAGAATTCTCTCTCTTTAAAGACAAAAACTTTCATCTTCAGACCTGCTTGAAATGGAAGTGTGAACTGGAGAAAACTGAATAAAGGTCAGTTAAAGGAAAAAAAGAAAAAAGACGAACAGGTGGAAAATGTCTACCCTTAAATAACAATTAGAACTGACTGAAATTTGTAAGACATCTATAGGCTAGGCTGGAATCACGCATTTCCTTCTGATTTTCCCATATTTGGTCTAATAGCAAGTTTCTTTTATATTTTGTGGCACAGGCTGGTTGAAGTGTCTTTCATCTTCTGTAGCTGGTAGCCATTTTCTCTACAGCTGTTCACATTTCTTGGAGTTCTATCTCAACAGTAGAATTCTTTTTGCATATTTTTGGTTTCATTAGTGGCAGCGCTGCTTTTGAGACCAACAGTTCTGTCTCTGCAAGTGAAAACTTTCCTTTGCAGAAATATCAGCTCCAGACAATACCAGCTCCTGCAGCACCTGTAATCACATCCCAGAAGATAGAATTTTTAAAATATTTTCAGTCTCAATCATCGAAGCTTCATAATCAGAATACTGCTTTCTCCTGGGGTATTTGTGTTTACTTTTTTTTTTTTTTTTTTTTTTTTTTTGGGGGGGTTTGGTGGTGTTTNNTTTTTTTTTTGGGGGGGTGTTTGGTGGTGTTTTTTTGGCTTTGGTTGTTTGTGGGGTTTTTGTTTGTTTGTTTTTAATGATACAGAGTAGTAGTTTGTTATGGAAAACTAAATAGTATATCTTTATTTCACTCAGATTATAGTAAAAAAATATTTTTGCATATTTCAATGATGGAAATTTATTTTATAAAATGCATGCTAGACTGACATTTTAAAAAAATAGAGAAAAAAGATACAGAAAAATCCTACAAATACATGCAAACCATACAGGAAGCAAAAACAAAACAAAAAAACCCCAAAATCTACATGAATATTTGACCTTTCTTATTTTATGCTACAGATGTTAGGATATATGTATTTCTGATTTTAAAAAAGACTTCAAATAATGAGGAAAACCTTCCCATGGCCTTTAAGCATTTGTTTTTCCCCATAAACAAAATGGAGACCAATCTCTGGGCCAAGTTCTGAAATTTTTACTCGTTTCTTCAGGAAAGATACAATGCAGTCCTTCTGCTTTTGCATTACCAACTGTAAGTGGAATCAATTTCAACACAGCATAATCATGAATGAATTGAAAAAGGAATTCAGAAAAGAAAAAGAGATCTGACTAGCTGTGAGCAAATGCCAAGAGGACGTGAAACCTTAGAACATATCACATTCAAATGCACATTCAAAGCAGATAATTCAAATTTCATTAACTGGCCAAGATTTTAGCATTCTTTGTCCCAATTCAAAGTACTGATGGCAGCATACAACTTCTGTCAAACAGAGATTTTAACATGGAATGTCAGTAATCTCTGTTTCAGCTAGGAAAACCAAACTCTTCACAGAACAAAAAAGCTCTCATTCTTAAGGCTTTGGCACACCATTGTCTATGGCAAACAGCTAATGGCAGTACTCATCTGTCCCCTGACAGAAGGATAGGTAGTGGGTTGTCATTTTATTCCCACCAAAGAGTGTAAGTCAGGCCTCAGATCCTCTGTAAATTTTTGGGGTTGTTTTTTTTCACATAAAGAAAAGGTCTTCCTAAAGATAAAGTGACTTTTATACTGGAGAATTTTAAGCACTGCCATCTCTACATCTCTTTGTGGAAAGAGTATCATGCCCACTAATCTCAAACTTTTCTGTCCATTATTGCAGTAGAAGACATAAGAATATGTCAAAATCTGATCATATGTAATTTTTGAAAAAATGCATCTGTCAGTTTTATTTAAGTGACCTTTAGCCCAAAGATAGCCTTTGTTTTCATTCTCAAATTCTCAGGTGCTAATCACATCTTTTTACTTCATTTTTGGTTCTTAATAGTTTGCCGTATTATCTGACTGGAAATTTTGAAGCTGTTTAAACAAGTTAGAGTGCATGACTGTTGGAACTAATTATGGAATGAATGTGAAATCTGTACATTCCTTGATAAAGGTATTACAGTGTGCCATGGCCCAACTGATTTTGAGACTCATTTACTTGGTTTTGAATCACTTGAAAAATTTCACGCAGTCTTGCCATCAATTCAAAAGGAAAAATTGCTGATTCTTGTAATCTGTACAGAAGTACTAACCTTTGGGATTTTCCATTGACAAAATTGTTCCAGACTGGATCTATATACTCTGCAACACAGGATTTTATCTGCATCTTCTGAAGAAGCTGATTCATAACACAACCATCTAAGAAGTCCTAAATATTTTTAGACAGCTTGTGCCTCACACTGATGTGAGATCGAATCATTAACCTATCCTTACTAGGTGATGCTAAGCTACCTCCTTTCTCTTACAGAAAAGTGAGAAAATCAAATCCTAAAATAAATCACTTCCCTTGCTCTCATATTTCTCCTCCTGTGAGTACTCTGCTGCCAGGCAAAGTGCTGGCTCACATGCACTGGTGAGACCCTGAGGTCCTTACAGAAAAGGAAGCCTCTTGTCCTGATGTCAATTTGCTTGTTCACAGAAGAAAAATTGTCCTTCACTCTGTCACTATTGTTGATCTTCCAGAGTTAAGCTACCTACAAGTGTGTTGTCTAAATGGCAACCCATCATCATCAGTGCTGTTATAAAAATTGATCATAAGAAATGCACAAAACCTAAGGGTTTTTTTTTTAGTTCAGGTGAGCTACCTTAACCCCCACAGTGTCCTAGAGCTTAGCAGGCTGAGGCCACTGTGCATTCAGTAAATCTCAAAGGACAAAAGAATGTATCTTTTATGTCCTCATCAGAAAAAGAATTATTGTCATAGCATAAAGTGTTTTCAAACTCCTGAGAAGGAAAAGTGGAAATGCTGGAGCCCACTAGGTTAAGTGAGAATTTAAATCATTATCTGGATTGCTGACTACACTAGTTATAATCTGAGAAATGGATGCTCTCTACATAGCAAAACAGTCTGGATAGCAGGCACTCAGATTCTTATTGAACAATATTCAACTGAAAAATAAAATAAACTATTCAAAGGAAATATTGGGGTTTGGACTGCATCTTTCACCCTCTATTTTACCCAATAGCCTGTAATGATCTTTACTGCTGTTGGTAGAGACACCATGGTTTTTATTCCGTGAAGGTAAGATTTGCCATCAAATGGAAAAATAACTTGATCCTTCACAAAAAATTGACATATCTATAGTAATTCAAATGTTTGATGGCTCCAGGATTAGGAATTAGGCATTACTATGAAGCCTTTAGTCAGATATGGCAGGCTAACTCGATGATATCCACAACTATGTGGAAAATTATTGAGAAATCCCACTCCATAGTGTAACAGGAAAAAAATTTGCACAAAGAAGCACCTGTTTTAAGAACTGCAGTATAAGATTGTCACAGTTTAAATCGTTGACTGGAACCGAATTTGACACATTTCCTAGAATGTACTGTTCTTTCTTCCTCAAGTTGTTTTGGCATTAAAATATGATCATCTCCTAAAATAAGGGACATGTTTCCCTGCCCAGGAATATTGAAGCAATTTTGAGGTCAAGGGTGGGGGGAGAATGGTGATAAACATTCATTAAAGGATTTTCCTTTCAAAATCACAGTTTTATCATCCTAACCTATAGGGTAAACAAAGGATCTTCCCTTTTCCTGAACTTTCTATAATTTAGACTTGGTGAAAGGCTACAATAATTTTAATTTACAAGCATATGCAACACAAAGTCTCTGAATCCTGAAGTTTTAAAAATTCTATCTGGCAAGTCTAAAATTTGAGATTAAATTACCAACCACTAACTATGGCAGCTCTTACTGCTTTAGGCACTGACATGAAAATCCAAGGAATGTATCTTCTGCCAGAAAAGGATCTTATTCTATAATAATTGTTCATCATCATGATATTTTAATGCTACTGAATATGGCATATTCCTTTTAATTAATATTTGGACTCCTGATATGTAGTTTTCATCTCTGACTCCTTTGAAACAATGTCTCTTCATTTAATAAAACATTCAGATTCAACTTGTATTTAATGCCTACAAATAAAGCATTAAAGCCTCCAGGCAATGAATAAAATTGGGGTGGTAACAGAAAATGCCTTGAACTTTACAATCTGATCTGGAGTTTTATCTGACGAAAAGCAAATTAGGATTATATCACACTATATCAGCTGTGACTCTCTAGCTATTAGGCATAGTTTTCTCTAAAGTCAAATTGAATGGGTACCTAGTTTAGATAAAATAATGTCCAAGATGACTTTTTGTTTAGTGTTAAAATTAAAATTCTTCAAGCAGCTTATCTACCTCTGGCATCTCTAACATATATTGAGAAGGCCAGGAGGAAAAGATATTATGGGGAAATTTTCTAAAATGTTAATGAATCAATATTTTTGGTTGTTCTAAAAGTTGCACTTACTCAAGTTAAAGTCTTTTTATTCAGATAAATGGAAACTTCCTTGAAGAAAACTTCTAAATTATTTAATGTTTTATTCAATCTTGTTTTAAATCAGAGATCTTTGAGAAACTCTCAATTTAGTGTTTATCCTGCATTAACTCTAATTTATATTTTACTAACATTACTGAAATATACCTAGAAAAATTATTTTCCTAATCTTCTATATTCTTCTTCTTTTCACATAAAGTATAGCATAAGATGCCAGAAGTTTTCCATTAAAAATGGAAATGTAAGGATACACGAGCACCTCAGCCTTTCATGGTGTTAGACCTTCTCAGCTTTTCTTCTCTTAATGAAAGAATGTGTTCAGCATAGTAATGCAATCTGCCTTGCAGCTCCTTATTCAGTGAAACCCTCACAACTCCTATCAGAGAAGCTGCAAGGAAGAAGTTTAGCTAACCTATTACCTTTTCCTTGACATTTTGGAAGGCAGAATCCCATGATTTCTGCATCTCTGATCACAGAGCAAGACAACAGAGATTCTAGTGTTCTGGTAAATTATTGGCAAACTGGCATCTGGACATGAGGCAACATGAATTTATAAAGCACTTCAGCCAAAAAAAAAAAAAAAAATCACTTCCAAAGTGGAAAAACATTTCATATTTTTAGTAGTACAATATACTCATATTAGCTAAAGAAGAAGTAAATGTGCTATTTATAGAGTGTTACTTATGCACTATATTAAAATAGTTTTTTAAAAGTAGCAATTTAGTATTCAGCCAAAAAGAATCAAGACTAAGTTCATCACACTGTCCTAAGATTTTTCCAAGCTGATTTCTGACAAAACTAACGGGAGGTAAAGACATCATAAAGACATTACATATCTACAAACTTTACAGAGGCAGGCCATAACAGAAAGAATAGACCTTACTCATGCATTGTTGGAGAACTTTCCATTTACATTAAGGAAACAGATGACACAAATGAATTACTAGTCCTGCTGCTTTTGTAGCAACTTTTTGATGTTTCATTATCAGACTTCAGCAAAGTGACATGAAAACACCAAATATCTCATTGTCTAAGTATGCAAATATTTGAGTGTTGAAGTTCTCTTATACATTAAGTTTAGTAATTTAGTGTAGTGTTTTATGTACATGGTGTGTCATGTGTTTGAAGCTGAATGAGGAATTTTATGGGCACTTGTATCTTAATATATTACATAATTTTTGAAACAATTAAAATGCGAGGAAAATTTTTTATTTTTTAAATAAAAACCCTTCTATACTTTACATTCAGAAATATCACCATGAATTTTATCAGTTGAGAAAGAGGAATTAATCCAAGTAATAGATTAATAGGAATGACGTGGTGTCTCTTATGTAACCATAAAATGAAATGCATTTTATGCATTTCAGCAACACAGTGGTATTTCTGTGGAGCAGCATTATCTGTGCTTACAGCACATCACAGAACTGCAGGAATGTGCAGCTTCAAGGACTGATGGATCATAACTATCAGATTAGGGGACTGTGGAGATCCTTCTGATGCCTACACCTGGTAGCCTTATGAAATTCAGCGTGCATTTAAAGCATTTAAATGAAAAAAAGAGCGTGGATATTTCAGTACCGAACCACATGCAAGAATTAATTTTAGGTAGAGCAGATTCTACTCTCACTTGAGGTAGTTATCATGTGCCACTATTCAATAATTTCACCTGTAACTGAGAACATCAACTGCAACCTATTTGTCTCAGAACAGAAACTTCTATTTAAAAAAAATATTGATTGATAATAGAGAACTTGATCTCGAGGGATTTTTATCAGTGTCCAGATATTTTCAAGCCACCACCCTAGAGTAAAAGCAAAATATAAAAATAAACTCATACAATTTATGTAACTCTTTTTAGTCATTTCAAAGAAACACAAATAATCCAGTTCCATGGCATTTCTGATGGATAAAATATCTATTAATAATTACAGAAGAAAATTAATAAACAGAAAAAAATTCAAGGCCCCACAACACATTCTGAGGCTTATCCCAGTGTGAGCTACTGCTACAAGATTAAACTCTTCTCAAAAACATTATTTGAGTCATAGAGTAAATATTTCATCTGAGACAGAATTTACCAAAATATGGGATTATATGGAAAGTATGTGAAATGTACACAAGTCAAGGCCACAAAAACATAAGTTTCTTGTCTCAACAGGATTTTTCAACCTGGCCTAAATCTGGTATCCTGACACTGATTCCTTAAGTGGAATCTATCCAAAGGAGGATCTGGGCCACAGATTTTGGTCTTTTTTCCTCCAATATAGAGAAATTTTATGCACCAGTAAATCTCAACCGTGAAGTGATAAGGACTAAAGTTTGTGCAAAAGATTCATGCAAAGTCCATCACTCAGTGGTCTAGGAAAGAAAGTCTTCATAAATTTCTTATGGTGTTCTTGAATACAGACTACAGAGAGTTGAGATTGATTGGATTTTATCTGTAAGCATAATTCCCACTTCTGATAAACAAAACCAAGAGGCTAACTAAAATCTAATAACACCTTATGGGTAATACAAAAACTCTTCAGATTGTGAGGAACATAAAACATTTATATAAAGCCTGTGCTCAAATTTTCCCCTGACCCCTCTTTTTATCTCTGGAAAAATATGATGATTGACTCATCTGTAATATGCACATTTATTATGCACTTTATGAAGGTTTAAATGACATAATGCACTTCAAAGCAGCTTCGGGAGCTCTATTTCTCCTTTGGCAAATACACATATAAATAATCTTGTGGGGTCTGATTTAAGCTTTTGTATTCAAATGTTGATGCATCAGAGAATGAAACACAGATTACAACTGGCAAAAGTGAGCACCCAGGATAATTGGATCAT
The DNA here is from genome assembly GCA_013400215.1 of Cisticola juncidis. Taxonomy (NCBI): domain Eukaryota; kingdom Metazoa; phylum Chordata; class Aves; order Passeriformes; family Cisticolidae; genus Cisticola; species Cisticola juncidis. Next base: position 2,051,560 of record VXBR01005532.1, on the reverse strand, counting down.
TTTAATTATGTTCATTATGATTCCTCATAAATCTCTCAAAATTACTACTAAAAATATGTACCATAATAGAGCAAAAATCTGTTTTCAGCTAAAAAATTCATGCTGTACTGTACGTAAAACCAAGCTGCGTTGCATGTTTATCATTGGTCATTCACAACAAAAAACAACTATATTTTTCCAGGAATTTGATTAAATTTTGGGTATTTAAGGCTTTTGTTAATTTAAAATTATCTTTTCCAAAAATCTTCACATTTCCTTGATTCATAGATAAATTTATTATTTCACAAGGCTTGTATTAGAAAACTCATAGTTTCTTTAACGTTCTCCAGTTTTGTGCTTAAACTTGTTCCCATTGAATTTAGTATGTTTCATCTAAAAAATGTTTCCTCCCAGTTACTTAAATTATCATTCTCACAACTCCCAGAGAGTAGTTCAAATCTTCTTGTGACTGACTGCACAATTTAAATTTCAATTTCCATTGAAAGGTAGGGCTCACAAATTAGTCTTTTTTTTTTTTCTCCTGTTTTTCCCTTCTTTAATTTTTAGAGTACCACAGATCTTCCAAGGCTGACAAGACTTCTGTGGAGCAAATATAAGGTTAGCAGCAGTAGGCTGCTTTTTTCCTTTTTTTCATTGCCTTCTGTAGGCTTGAAGTAAAAAATACTTCATGAGCCACAGGCTGTAAACTCCAGGTCTAAATTCCTGATGGAGTGGGAGTCTGAGCCCGTTCTCAGATACCAACTTGCCCAGCAGGCAAACGTTCTCACACCTGGTTGCAGCCTGAACTTGTCAGAGGGTCTCATGCACCCGAATTCTCTCTTGCATCATCCCTCTGTGCCAGGCAAAGATTCTCAGGCATACAAAAATCGACTACATCCCAGTTTACCAGCAAAAAGATTGGACTCAGTACTGCTGAAGCTTAGCTGATGGCAAGGAAAGAGTCAACAATGCAAATGTCTGAAGAGTGGCATGGCAGGGACTCGGGGGGCTGCAGTCCCACCCTCTGGCCCCTGTTTCATTGCACAGTCACCTTACATCTCTGTCTGTGCACTGCATTCCGGATTTGTTGTGATGAGGGACAATTTATCCAGTTGCTAACTCTGAGTTAAAGAAACACTGTCCAAAATAATGCCTGCAGCAAAAAGGCTTCCTCACAGAAGAATGTTTGTGTTCTTCCCAGCATGCACTCCAGAATTTTTTGTTCTAAGGATTATCTTTTATTAATCTCACTCTTATGTATTTCACTATTTTGAAGTCCTCTAAATATGAGGAAAAAATCAATTGTATCCATTACTTTGAAAGAGCAATTAAGAATTATATTGAGAAAAAAAAAACCCTGAGCTCAGAATGTTCTTTATGTACAGTTATTATAGCATAATATTCATTACCTAGCTCTCTAGTCATGTAGGCATGCTCTTAGATAAGGTTAAAATAAATTTTAAAAAATAAGGTTATAATGAAATAAAATAAGTTCTGTCACCATTCAAATGAGATAAATATTAGCAAGCAATTTTTGTCTCACTTTCTATTTTCCAGTTACAGATTCTCAAATTAATTTAAGCTCTTCCACTCCTTAAAATAGAAAGTTTTTTTTAAATACATACCAAAAATTGCCTCATTTCCTATGAAACTTTAATTAGAATCTTATTCATTCATATTGTTATAAATATTTACCACATAAAAATCCCTTTCTTTACACATTTAACATTCCTGATGCTAAATTTGTGTTCCTAATGTACATTTGCTTTTGTCCTTGCCAAGAGAACACCCACAGTTCAGTTTCAGTGATGAAAAGCGCCTGTTCCCTTGTCTGCAGGTTTTCACTTCTCATTATCCTATTTATAGTTTAAAATATCACAAATGAGGAAATGAAGCATTAAAATGTTTTCTGGGTTGTTTTAATCAAAGTAAGAGTGCAGGAAGAGAAGCTGCTGTGGATTGGTGAATTGCAAAAAAGTTATATTTTAGTTGTTTCCTCCCACCCCTTGTCACCATATCGCTGTGACATCAAATTTACTAATGGTAAGAGAAATAGGAAATCTCTTCCCTCCTCACTGGTTAGTTTATCACAGAGAGGAAACAGGCACAGGGAGCCTACCCAAACTCTTCACACCTTCAGTGCACCTGACACAGGCCAAGTATCGTATGTAGGAGCATTGCCTGCCTCCAGCTTCTCTTTCACCCATGTTTCCATTAAATTGCACAGGCCTCACTTCCAAAAGGAATTTGAAAAAGTGATTCAGACTTCAGAACTTAACCTATTTTTGACCTTTCTGGTGAGACCATCAAGAACTGTGGCCATCAAAGAGTGTATTTTGTCATGTGATGTGAAGACAAAAAACAGGGACAAGAGGTGAACCATACTTTGTCTTCATTCCTAACTGAAGGGAAATAATTATATTTTTGCAATGCATGTGGCAGTACTAATCTGGATTTACACAAACTGGACCTAATGGACTAACCACAGGTGACCCCATGATACACATCCAGGCCCAAGTCTGTGGTGTTTTGCAGCTGGAGCTGCCAGAGAGATCAGCCTTCCACTGCCCACTCACATGCTGTGGGTGTGATGTAACTTTGAAGGTTATAAATATGCCCTGCTAGACTGACCATGTGACCATATGCTTTCCACTAACATAAGCCTAAATACATTCTTGCATTCTCATGGTGCCTTTCTGCAGCTAATTAAACGTTTAAACATCAGCCAGGGCATTTTATACTATCAAAATCTGATGCTGAGTTTTGCAGCACTGGCAGCACCACTTAGCAGAGGCAGATGACTCTTATGGAATTTGCTCTCATGTGCTTCTTGCTGGATCCCAGTTCCATTGAACTTCAGAATGCAACATAAATCAGCACATATTGTTTTGTTTTCATTTGCAGTCTTTTGGGAGATTTTGGGTTTCATCCCAAAACAGCTGCAGTTCTGTGAAGTGAATGGATGTTACTGCTCTGTTATTTTTAAGCCATATTAGTGTTCTGTGGCAGCAGCTGTCAAAGTAGTATCAGATATATAAGGAACGAAACAAATAATTAAATCTTATTTTTGCTATAAACATAGCATGAAGCTCTTAACAGAATTTTTAAAGACTGCCTTTAAATGTGACACAGTGTAGCAGATTTCTAAAAGTGATGTGTAAAACTATTTCCTGACAAAATAGCCAAAAAATAGGAGTAAGTTGGACCACATTACTGCATCTAACAGTTTACCTCTAAAATTATATTAGATAATTTTTCTGCTAGAAGTTTGACCACTGCCAAGCATGAATAAACACCTGACAAAACCTCTCTCCCTCCCAAGAACTCACAGAAATGGTAATAGGCAGCCTTGCAACTACACATGCCCAAGAAAAAAGATTGTTTATGACTGTGCTGTTTGCCAGTAGACTAACATCAGCTTTTCATCTGCACTACTGTAGTATTTGAGGAAATTCAACACAGAGGTGGACCATTTTATTAAATGAAAATCTTTTGAATTAAACTGTTTTGTCCACAGAAGAACAGAAACTTTTTTTACAGAGCTGAATACTCATTTGGTAAAATGTAATTCTTGTTTGTTACTCTTCTGTGCTTTCTTGTAGACACACAAAAAATATACAGATTATCTCATTGCAGTTCTCAGGAATTTAATAATCTGACCTCATTGGTGAGTTTGCTCTGTAGCATTCAACAGACAACATCTGTTGATATACAAAATGAAATAAAATGGCAAAACTGCAGTGGAATCCTTTCTGATCTAAGAATTATTGCAGTGGGTAGTAACCAGCACATCTCAGTGGTCTTCATCTAAAAGCAAGAGAAAGACAATGTGTCAGTTCAAATTTCACTACAAAATACAGTTTGAGAGTCTCACTTGAGAGGCTTACATGTCCTAATTAAAAATAAAAAAGTCAAAAAACCCTGCATTCTCTCACATAATTCAAGACAAGTGTCTACTGTAGTAAACAAAGATGGCTGGACCCTTCAAGCAAAAAGTGCACTGCTGTCTAGCAACAGAATGGGTGTTTCCAACATGAGTGATCTTCCATTTCACCCTTACAATGACCAGCCCTGATACATAAATAAGGAAATGTCTTAATGTGATCATTTGTCACAACCTGTAAAGTTTCCCATTAGATAGATAAAAGGAGACTTTTTCTCAATATCAACACTAGTAGGCTAAAGTGTGAAGTGAGTACAGTCTACAGAAAGACAGTCTACAGTCTTTGGAAAGACAGAGCACACTCATTCCTTTTGCCAGGGTGCAGAATTTCTAAGGTGAAGTCTTTAAGGGCATCTCAGGAAATGTTCATCCCAATGAATACATTGGGAGCCTATGTTTTTGGGTTACAGGTATATTCTGTGCAGAGATCATCTCTAGAAGAAAGGAAAGATGAATTGTCAGATGAGTTGCATGTGAGTTTACAGTTAAGGCTGCATAAGGTTGAAGAAAGATCTGATATGAAGGTTTGTCTTAATTTCAAACCATTTTCATCTGATATCAACATGGAGAACAACTAAAAACTTGACTGTGTCTGTAATTCTTATTCCCCAACAGGTTTTCCGTCACTAGTTTTAGAAAATGAAATTAATTAAATTAACTCATCTGCTTCCTTAGAGTGATGCTGAAATCTGAAGAAATCATAAGCAGTAACAAAAAGGAAAGGTAATCTGAGCAAAAGATACTATACAAAAAGACAGACTCCATACATTACAAATACACATGCTTCACTAATCACTTGTGAGTTAACTCCTCCAAAGGGCCATTTTTAATTATTCAGAAAAAGTAAGCAATATTGAAATCTAAATATTTTTGTACAAATATGTATTTTCTTTACTTCTACATTCTAAAAGTAAACTTGTATGCAACATTTCCATTCAACATTTGTTAGTTATGACTGAATGTTTCAATGTTTCAGTTAGTTACAGAAATGTTTCTAGTTAGTTTAATATTTAGTATAAGCAAATGTCTTTAAGCTAAAAAATGAACCAGAGGCAGTGTCACATCTGTGTGATGCTGTGTGTTCTTTAATGTACACTGGCTTTCCAGGCTAAAAGTGTAAAATTAAATTATTTAGAGGCTACTAGGAATGAAATTTCCTAGGATTGTAAATAATTTGAAAATTTACAGTCAATAAAATTCATATGACATAATCTGTATATGCATGGGTGTAAAGAAGCACGTGTACGACCCTGCTCGTGTTCCCAAACAAACATAAATCAGTTCAGACCAGAAGCCAAGCAGGTACATTAGTATTACACTGCATTTCACCTTGTCTGTGCTGTCAGAAGAGGCAAGCAGCCTTGCCCCACAGCAGCCCAGTGTGGTGCTCTGATCGGACACAGGCATGGGCAGAGAAAGAGACTCTGAACGTCTGTGTCAGCACACTCATTCAGCACTTCTGAAAACTCTGGCCAGGGCTTACACAGCTCCCAACTGTCTTTCAAAATGCATTCCTGTTTGGTGCTTGAGTGCCTCCCCGGCTCCTGTTTGCCCTTTAGCCAGCAGTGAAGTTATTCTGTAGGGACAAACTTACTCTCAGCTCTCCCCTGCCATTGGTAGGGTAGGAGGCCAAGAGCAGCTACAGGTGGGCTGTGGATACAATCCAGCATTACACTCACACAGAATGTTCCAGGTTTGGGGTTATACAAGGTTCCCATGTGTCCAAAAGATTCTTCAGTAGGATGTTCTTATACCAATAATAATGTAAAAAGAATGTTGGCAAGTAATTTATCAGAATTCATAAAAATGAAAAAGAAACACCCAAAGATAATAAAGGATGTTTTATTCAAACAGTATTTGTCAACAGATATAAGCCCCTGAAACATAAATTACATTAGAGATCAATTTTCATCTGTTTGAATAGTTATTAAAAGGCCTATATAATACACAACAGTAAATTAAAACCTAGTAGAGAACTTCTAACTTTTCCTTCACTGCTCAAGAATTGTCCAGGCCTATGTTTAATAGATATTCAGCCATAAACAAAGTATTCTTTTTCTGTTAAATCAATTTCCACTCAAGATCTAAGATGAAGGCACAAAATGGTACAGTGTAAATAGCTCTAGTATAAGGCGATAAGTAGAGAAATATGAATGTGTTTGGTTGTGATTTTGTGGCCCTGAACAGACACCATTCTCATAAACAGATCACTCTCTCAGCTTATGGTTATTGTTCTGAGATAATATGATATGACATGTCCAGATGTTTGAAACTTGCAGCAAGTCACAAAATGGGAGCAATAAATTATGCTAAAGGACATATTTAATTCAATTGATGGTGTATCTGGCACTGTCAGAGCTATGGAATTTTTAGCTGAGTATAATACAGAAACCATTACGTGCTCCAGCAGCATTTGGAAGTAAAATGTGTGAGGCAGAGGGCATTGTTGCAAAGCTGATATTCCTTCTATCTGTTAGTCAGCAATCTCTGTAGTGCATTGCTATCATGTTGTATTAGCCTAGGATTTCCTAGTCTTGAAATAATTAGCACAAAAATTCTTTACGAAAAATTTACCCATGTTGTGCAGACTCAAGCTCTTTCATCCTGTTCTGAATTTCAGAAGTCCATGTGGCACAAACCTTTGAGAGCATGATATGGACATTGTCTGTTGCACCAAAATCAACTTTTCTAAAGGATATGTTGTATATCTATTTCCTATTCAGTCACACTTTATGTCAAGCTAATCCATGAAGACCACTCATTTAGTAATTATTGACCTAAGTATATTTTATATACCTATAAGACAACAATTTAAGTTTTTCTTGTTACTAGAGCTGTAAAGCCATTAAATGTGAGCTGCTTGTTTTTTCACAATTAAGGGGAATTTCCAGTGTCCCTCATAAGACATAACACTTCTTATGTAAAAAACTACATATGTGTATATATTTGTCTATTTCAAGTTCTGTCCCAAACAAGGGTTTGTTGAACTGCCTGAGCCACATGCATGCCAGAAGACATGAAAAAGGTGTCTTATTTTTATGGTGGTGATCCTGCCAACAATCATCTTCAAACTCTGTGCTATTCTAGCCTCTTCATTCTCAACATATGGAGGGCTCAGTTCTGTCTTGCAGCTGGGACAGTTAACAGCACTATTTGACAGACTTGTTTACATTATTCTTCCATCTGGAGGGATGCATGTTATAACAGACCTTTTCCACTACCTTTAGAACTGAAAAAAAATCTCATCAGACCAGATGTCCCTGCCTTCATCTCCTTCCTCCATGCATGAAAGGATGCTCTTTCTTATCTTTACTTTCTGGGGAAATAATTACATACTATACTACTATGACCCTTGCTTTCACTGAATGACAGCCCTTCTTCATTTTCTTCACTGTCAGTTTGCCATCCCAAAGACCTTTATGTACCAGCTTCTCATGTTTTCTAAAGACTTCTCAAGTTTTTTTGAGAGATATGTTTTCTCATGACTTCGTTACTTTGGAATAATAAACTATTTCAGTGTATGATAATTTCCATTTAGATTAGCATCAGTTCTTTCCTAAAGGAGCAATCCCTCGATTGGCACTAGCATCACCTTCAGCCCTATGGAGCCTATGAGACACATCATTAAGCACTTTGAGCTTATTCAATAGGGAAGAGTGAAATCTTTTGCATCATCTCGAAGTTGTAAAAAAGGTACCAGTCTAAAGTGAAATATATTCCTATAAGTGTTTTTATATTGCATTCTTCTTACCAAACTGTGAAACTTTGTACTCCTTTTAAATTCACTGTGTTAAATATGATGACCAGGATGAAGCTCGATATCCCCTCTGATAACCCCTGACTTATATCTCAGTAAAATTTCATTATAAGTTTTTCTGCCCTTCTCATCCTTCCCACTGTTTATGAACAATATGGATGAAAAGAGAATTTAAAAAAAGTAACGACACTACAGCCACTGAAATACTCATTTTACTGAAAATTAAGATTAGGAATTCATTCTCTAAGTTCCACAGCAAGGCTGACTATTCTATCACCTTGCTATCTGGGGAATGGCATACACTGGCCATCAGAGAAAACCAGAAGTTATATCCAAGTCTAAATGGCCATATTTTCACACACATGACTTTCTAGTTATATCAGGTCAAGAGGCACCGTTTGTTCTTTTACAGGGAAAAGCCACCTTCTGACTCAGTTCAAGGACTGTAGCTTCCATAGCAGCAAATTTTCTTGCTCTGTCCTGTGAGCCACTCTGCTTCATATCTCACATTGCCTTAGCAGCACTTCTGAGGCATAGGCTGAGGAAAGCTGTGAAAAACCACAACATCCCACTCAACTGCCCCCATCTTGCCCTAGGCTACACATTTCTTCATATCTCTGTTCTGACTGGCAAGCCTATTCCAACAGGAGAGGTAACTATGCCATTAATTAACCATTTCTGAGCTAAGCAGATGGAGAATGTGCCTGGATGTGGCCATGTAAACAGACACATACCTATCTCAATATGTGTATACACAGAGACATACACGTCTTTTATATTGCATAACTCCCCCTTGAATGCCAAAGAATTCTCTATTCTGAAATCAGGTCTACCTCAGAGCATGCACTCATGACAACTGTTTAGAGGGAACCTTGTTTTACTGTCCTCTGCCTTTTCTACAATTATGTGGGAACGAGTTTTTCAATATGTTTTGTGAAGCTGTTTTTCTTGCAAAGCTCTATATGTGTTTTCACTCTGTTACTTTAACATCCTAATTCTTTTCTGCCATTTTTTCTATTTCTTCAGCATGCAACATATCATAGTTTGATGATGATCTGAGGATATAGAGGATATAGTGGAAGAAAACCAAATCACAACACCCTTTTTAAATGCTGCTAAATTAACATTATTTGTTTTGGACTGAATTGTCATAGACAGACTACTTTTAAAGCACTTTCTCTCCCTGAAATCACAGTGTCTGTGATAGATATGTTTCCCTGGGATGTAGACTGTTTCCTATCTTCTCTGCTTGCAAATGGGGACTAAATATTTGTGGATTTGATTTGTCATGCAGCTCAGCAATGTAAGATGCAGTCACCTGCATTTGCAGTTGTCTTCCTTTAGGTTGCAAAATGGATGGAATGAATTGACTTCTAGTTGAAGATGAAGAAATTATTCATTTGGACAAATTTATTATGGTAGACTGTGATTTTTCTTGCCTGTAGTAATGTCTCCACTTTTCTGCACCAAAAAGGCAGTTCCCATCAAAGTTGATAATAACTGCAAATATTCAGAGTTTAAAACTCAGGCTGTCTTATCTAATATGTTTCTGTTTACCTCCACTATAGTAATTAAGGGCTAGATCCTCAAAGATAACCAAGCACCAGCATGAAACTGGTGGAACATCAGTGTCTAAATATTTTTTGCAGTTTTTATTATAAATGCAAGCTCACGTGCTTCAAAAACATCTGTGCTTTCAGCAGTCATTTGACCTCCTGTTTTCAGTCTACTAACACTAAACAGGTCATTCAAACATTGCTGTGAGTGAAAAAGAACATGAAGAACTAATATTTTGGAGGCCAGTAAAACCCAATGTTTTAATATGGCATCATTAGTGAGGCAACAGATCTCAGAACTTGGAATTTCCTTCAGGAAATTCTGATAAATTTACCTTAGCTCTTGGATTGGAATGGGTCTTTTCATTCATTAACGTTTGCTGTCATAATTAATTTGTACATATTTGAACAAATTACCCCACAAACACCACTATCTGGCTATGAAATGAGTGAATATGAGTACACCTAATGTACGATGGTAAATGAACTTCATGTGATTGTTGCTCCTACACAGGGGTCTCTGGGTTCATGTGTACAATGCTGTAGGGGCAGATGCATCTTGTTGCTTAATGAACATGTACTCCACTGATTCATGTAATAAGCATGCAAAATTTCCTTTAGCCTCTCCCAGTAAATCTGTATTTGTATGATAACCACAGCTCAGAACATATTTCTCCCTTCTCAATCATGTTACTCCAGTCTTTCCAGTTCATTCACTAGTTCCACTACAGGGAAACAGACAAGCAGGATTTTTCCTTTTTAGGTTCTCCGTGTACAACTTATGTGTTTGTCCAAGAGAGCTGAGGATAATGAAGAGTTTCATATCAAATGGCAAGATATTGTGGTTGCTTTGACCATGGCTGGATGCCAGATCTCCAAAGTCATTCTCTCTCTCCCCCTCCTCAGATGAAGAAGTAAAAATATAATTAAAAGCTCATGGGTTGAGATAAAGGCAAGTAGAGATCCCTCACCAATTACTGTCACAAGCAGAACAGGCTCAACATTTGGAAATTAATTTCACCCATTACCAATTGAATAAAGAGAAATAAAACAAATCTCAAAACACCTTCCTCCACCCTTCCCTTATTCCTGGGCTCAAATTCACTCATGAATTTTCTACATTCCTCCCTGCCAGTGGTGCAGGGGGACAGGGAATGGGGGTTGCAGTCGGTTAAGTCACAGGTTGTCTCTGCCTCTCCTTCTTCCTCAGCAGAGGACTTAGGAACTTTTCAGCTCTTCATGAACCCCTCCAGTGTGGATCACTCTTCCAGGGAGTGCAGTCCTTCAAGAGCAGGCAGCTCTAGAGTGGGTGCCCAAGGCTTACAGGTCCTGCCAACAAACCTGCTGCAACCCGGGCTTCTCTCATGTCAGGAGCCTGCTCCAGTGTGGGCTTCCCATGGTGTCACAGCTTCCTTCAGGCACCCACCTGCTCCTGCATGGGCTCCTCCACGGGCCAGGATGATCTCTGCTCTACCATGGACCCCACGGGCTGCAGGGGCACAGATGCTTTACCATGGTCCTCACCATGAGCTGCAGGGCACTCTCTGCTGTGGTGCCTGTAGCACCTCCTGCCCTTCATTCTGCACTGACCTCAGTATCTGCAGAGCTGTTTCCTTCTCATAGTCTCACCTCTCCCTCTCTTCTCATAGTTTCACCTTCTCCCTCTCCAGCTGCTGCTCTGCAACTTTAAGTTTTCCCCCCTTCTTAAACAGACTATCACCACCACTCATGGGCCCAGGCTGGGTCTGTCTTGGAACAAGTTGGAATTGACTGTCAGACAAAGCTTCTGGAAGCTTCTCACAGAAACCACTCCTATAGCCCTCCTGCTACCACAGCCTTGCTACACAAACCTGATACAGATACACCCTGTGCCAATTGTATGAGTGGACCAAATTCTGCAAATCCTAATTTGGGCACCTCTCAATGGGAAATCTACCTCCATGAACTGCAGAATTTAACTCACAATAAATTCAAAGTTTCTTTTATTTACAGATAAATGACATTTTTAAGGTGACAGATGTTTCATTTGTCCCATAAAGGGCATTTTACATCCATTTGTTCTGTATGTTTTCCAGTCAGATGACTCCAATCATCTCCCAGAATTGCATTCAGCTTAAATTATTTTGAAACAAGTTTTTTTGGAAAAAGCTGAGATGATCTAACTGAATACAGCTTTCTTAAAAACCTCTCACGTTCCATCTGCACACTTTCTCGTCTTTTAAAGGAGGATGGCAAACAGTACAGAGGAAATTCTTTGCTGATGATAAAGGTGCAGTAGCTTTCCCAATTCCCACTCTTTCTCCATCATTCTTTACAGGTCGATCTTTACACCATGTCTAATACATTAATTTAGTTTTCTTTTAGCTCTGGTAACCTCACTGCGTCATTTTTGGAGAAAAATTTCAGCAGTTACAGCTGCCACATTTTTGTGTGTTTCGTTTTACACATCCAACTAGATTAATATTTCCTGGAACCTCTTTTAAGTATCAGAACTTCTTAAATATTGTGTAGTAAAAAGTATTATCACTCAGTGCCACAAAATATTTTGTTATTTGCCAAAGAATTCTTTGTGCAAGCTGGGAAAATATTAAGACAGGAAATGATTAATAATATATCATTGAGAATAATTATAATATATTTCCATTCTTCATAAAAACCTATTTGTTAATTCAGATATTTTGGGGGAGTTATGAGTCATAACTTTCTCCATCCATGAGATGACCTTTAAGCAGTCTTTTCTTGGTTGGTACAATCACAGACACGAATTTTGTAACACATAAGAATATTGTGAGGTATTTCCACTGATCATTGTTCTAAGTCAAAGAGATAAATAGGATGATATAATCTAATCTTCCGCTATTGAGCAACCACTATGCTGTATATTACTTTCATGATATGAAAGTAATTAGTCAAGAGGCAGATCCTACTAGTTACAGTTGCTATCACAAGAATCTTATCTCAATGGTCATCATTTGCAATGTCAGTATCAGCTGCAGAAATGAATACATACAATTACTAACTCAAATTGCATGACTCCAGAATGAAAGCTTTGGGGGAAAAAAAGTTAATTTCATCCCTTTTACTAACCCACTAGTATTTTCTCCTCTCTTAAGGCCACCAGGACTAGAATATCACTGAATTAAAGCTGAGATTCTCTCGGCACATTTTGACACGGCACTGCACCTAACATCTGTAAAAGGGATCAGAGATTAAGCAGAGTATATTCTAGGAAAAGATATTGAATTTATACTGAAAGAAAATCCCCAGACCAAACTCACATTCCTAGTTGCTAGATCATAATTCTTATCAAGATGAAAGCATAATTAGCTTTTGTGTGACAAGTTCTTATGAAAACCAGAACACGTTTAAAGACTAGAATTTACTGCACAGATCCAGTGATGGCAATGAAGAGAATTAAATCTTAGTCCAGTTTATTTCATAACTATCAGTATTAAATAAAAACCTCAAAACCCTGAGACAAGCCTTGAAAGAAGCCGCTGCTTTCAGCATAGCAGAGAAGAGGCAGGGCCCTGTACTTTGGGTGGAAGCCTCCAGAGCTCTTTTAAAAAGGAGAACCATAAAGAAATTAAGAGCCCCCTAGCTTTGCTAGTGCTACCACACCACTCAAGGTGCACATTCTGTCACTTTTGTCCAGGTTTACCATCCACCTGTTGAAGAGTATCCATAAAAACAGGAAATCGCACAGTCCACCTTTCTTCACCTCATCATCCCACTCCAGCTGCCCAGCTGGTCACCTTTCCTTCTTTACTACAAAATCCCATCTGCCCCCTTTCTTCCCTGCTTCCTCTTTTCTCCTATTTGCTTTCCCTGTTGGCAAGTTTACTTTTGCCCATTGAAAATTTTAGAAATACATACATCAATATTTGAGACTCAGCTCTTTCTGGATGCCTAGAATACTGTTATCCTGTTATGCAGACTAGAGATTTGCTGAAATAAAGCTGAAATTTTTTCCCAGTCTATTCAGAGAATTTCATTTACGCAGGAACCTAGTGTAAGCACAGAGGGAAGGACTGGTGGACACATGGATCTGGCCTTGGCACATACTTCTGTCTGCAGAAATACATTATTGGTGAAGAGATAACTAAAGATGTGATACCTCCCCAGTTGTTTTATCTTCAACTGAGAACATTTGATAGTTTTGAAGATTCCACAACTGTCCACTAAAAATAGGATTGCAATCAAAGTGATTCACAGTCCTAAACAGCTTGTCATCATCCTACCTCCCAGTTTGCATTCAAAAATTAAGCATAGACAAGAATCCAACACAACACATTTTTCATCTTTTTCATTTGCATCAAGATAAGGGAAGCAAAACATCTACAGGACAAGTCTGTGACAAGAGAAAAGTACACTGTTTGAAATACCAGGTAAGTTTTGCTGTGTTCTGAATTTCTCTCTTGGTATATCACCACTATGTAAGACAGGTGAAAAGGAGCAAAAATGAATTCACAGTGTCTGGAATATAGAAACTACAAAAAAGGGCAATTTTTACAATTTGCACACTTTGCAAATAATCTTGCTTCACTTCAATTGCCACATCACTTACAGAATTTGACAGAAAAGAACTAAAAAAACTAAAAAAAAACGAAAAAAAAAGCATCACCATTTATTTGATGCCTTTTCCCAGTAACACTGAGATATAATCATAATATTGCCAGCATAATGGATTTTGGCTTGGACTAGTACATAATTTCTGTAAAACAGAGACATGCAAAATGATTCATGTGAGCATCTGACAGAGACAGCTGCCAATCTAGAGATCTGTGATAAAATAACAGCTACTACAGTAAACAAAAGGAGATATATCTGCTGTAAAAAGATGCATTCAAGTCTAAAAGTGTAAAGTGACAGTGCACTTCTTAGAATTCCTCTCCCAGTAAAAATTTGGCATAAGGAAAAAGAAGGCATTCCTATAAGGGGTTGGGTTTTAATAACAGACCTTGAAATACAGATTATACCATTTGTACAAATTGAAAATTCTTAATTATCACACCAGTAAAAACTGGGTTCAAAGAACAACAAAAATGGTGGGAGAATGTTCATAACCTAGGAAGACAGTCAGCTCTAGACTGACTAGCCAAATAGGAATGATTAAATTGTTTCTTCTTTTTAACCTTCTGGCTTGCATAGCAAACTGTGACTTATATTGACCTTCTGGAAACAAGTGCAGGGAATAAACTTTACCAAATACCAAAATTTCTTTTCATCTGGATGTCCTAAACACTGGTCTAAAAATCTATGCCAAAACTCTTAATTGCAACAAAGCTTTTTCAGCTATTTTTTTTTTCTTGTGGCTGAACAAAAACAGTGACAACAGAAGACAAACACGAACAGTCTCCAACAGAGACGCTACTGACACTATCGACTTCACACTGTGAAAAATACAGGCTCTGTAGGTGTATTAATTCCTCTGAGCATGTATGTGTAAACACACTGAAACAGCACCCTATGAAAAAGCTGGAAGACAACATGTGTCATGGCAAACCATGCTAGTTCATTCCTTGCCTATTCATGACTAACAGAAGAAAAGTAAAACAAACCCTAGCTTGATTATACAACAAGCATTTCAGCCAGAGGTCTACAAATAGGTGGCTTCAAAGGTCAGGCACATGAACTACATTTTCAGAAGAGAATCATACATGAGGACATTAGTTTTGAAGAAATGGATCCACTTTCTAGATTCCTAGTTTTCCCTGAAATACATAAGTACCCTGGAAATAAACATGAGTTCAGCTCCTTTTACATGATAATGTTTGAATCTTTCTCAAGAAGCAAAGCTCAGCTTTAGAAACATTTATTAGCTGTGTTTAAGTCAGGAGTGACAGAATAAGAGCATCTTCAAGTTATATGGCAGAAAAATTTTCCAGCTTCTCTAGGTCACAGACTGGAACATCTAAGCTGAAAGCCCGATGGGAGAACTACAAGTCTGTGAAAGCTGGGGGGAAATGTAGCAAGGAGGTGTGAAGTGGACCTAATACTAACACCTGTTCCTCAAAACTGAAAAAGTCTGGACCACATCTGAGGAAAATAACTCAGTCCTATTTCACATTATAACAGGTCTTTGGGTATAAAAGCCTGAAGGGTTATTTTGGCTGAGTTAAGAAGGTCATACAAGTAGATGACACTAGAAGTAATTTGAGGTGTGGACATCTTACAAAATAATTTACTATAGCCCAATTCAAATATTAAATTCAGCCTAAAAATTGACTTCTTGGCCCTCCCTACTGTATTATATAAATCCTGGTGTTCACAATGTCTACATGCTCTGTTGAGATTGTGCATGAAGCATAAGAAACTTGTGTTCTATTTCTAACTTAATGGATAAATTATCTCAGGCCTCTTGAGTAACATCTTGTGAGGGGTTTAATTTTCCAGACTGGATTAAAAATTTTATTATTTTATTGTTATTGTTGACATTTTTAATGATTTTGTTTTCTGTTTACACAGCAATGAGGATTTATGGATCCACAGAAATAGCAGACAATTATCTGAGAAAGTTTACAGCTTCAGTTAGATATAAGTCCCAACCTGAATCAAAAATCACATTTCTCAGAATGACAGATGAGATTCTACTGTTCCTGAGAAACGGATGTTAGTTGTGTTTCCCTTCCCCTTTAGGCCTTACTAACTTCCATAATGTCTATGTGTTGCAATACAAAAAATATTTTCAAACTTTGTCACATATGAACTTGCACTAAGGAAATGAAAGCTCTTGTAATAACTTGTCACCAGACTCTTCTGTTATCCTGGGAATTTTTAAAGAAATATTCCCTGGAGAACCTCTTGAATATAAAACAAATAGAAACAGAATGTATTGGAAATTCCCTTACATGATGTTATTTAAAGACTGACTAGTCCTATATTTGGTATGGAAGAATCTTCACTGGGATACACTAGAAATGAATGAATAATCCCACCTACAGCTTTTCCTACTCTTCTGCTTTATGGAGGTGCTAGCGAGGAACAGCTGCATCAGCACACAGAAATAGAAGCACCAAGTTCTGTGGGTTTATCCCATACAGCTATGCAATACCTCCTATGAACTACAAATTCTTTTGGATTTTCTCCTGGATTTTCCTTCTTCTTGCAAATTCCTATTGCAGATGGGACTATAATATCTCACTTCTAAAGAGTGATATGATTCACCACAATTCGATTCAAATTAGAGAACTATTCCTTTTAATGAGTATAAAAATGACACCATTGAAGGACAATCTGATTTTTATTACGTGTAACTGCTAGCCTTGCAATCTGTGAGGTATTCATGTGAATATCTGCACATCTGTAAAAGTTCAGCCACAGCAAAGATCCTTCTCCTCGTCAACACTTTCTAACATGATTTTTAATTAATGCAGTCTGCTGTGTTTGGAGGGTACACACTAACTGCTGACTGGAAATAAATTCAAGATGAAAATCTTTATTGTCACCTCTGCCAGGAAGAGAGATGGAGCTTCTTCTTGGCAGAACATCCTAAAGAGTACTGCAAGTATTATTTAGTGGTGCTCTGCCTCTGTCCTCTTCAGAAAATGCTTGAAGGAAGTATTCCAACAGTATGAGACTGCAAACATTTAAATTCTGACACCTTCATCAAATCACTGTTTCAGTTTTGATAACAACTGTCTGTATCCTTGTTCAGTTTTACCTGAAGGCATACAGAGCAAAAGGGAAGAAGTATTGATTTAACATATTTTCTGCGTTTTCTTTGACAGAAGTTCTGCATATTTAGAGGGTGCCATGACATAAAAAACTTTCTAATTCTGTATTCTTTAGCAGAAAAGTTCTAATATTAGAATGCTATAATTAGACTATAATTAAAACTATTACAATTGTAACCCTTATCAATAACCAGGACACAATTTCTCTACTGATTTTTTTAAAGGTTATTGTAGAACTTTTCCAGAAAATTCATATATCAGGCCAGGATTTCTATAGGCAGATCTATCTTGGCTCTTTTGTCTCTTAATTCCAACTGCTTTTCATTGTTATTTCATTGTCGGATCTAAATAGGCAAAGGGCAGATCCCAGTACGCTGACCCTGCTCATTGTTTTTTTTCATAGTTGCTTAATTGATTGATGATGAATAAAGAGAACTTTCTTATAAATGCCTAAGAGATTGGTAGGAATAAATTCTTATCAGTACTTTTATACTGTGAAGTAAAATTGGTAATTTAGTAAAGGACAACTTCAGTATGTGTTCAGAACTAGAATATCAGAACAATTTTTCCCCACAAAAACACTAAACAAAAAGAATTTTTATCACTTTCTTTCTACCTCCTTAGCATCTTCCTTCTGTAGTTTAAAATGTTGTTGTTCCTGTTAAGCACAGCCCCTAACTTCTTCATTTCCAGTCTGTAAAATGAAGATTAAAAGAGCTGCTCGCATGGTCAAATATCCTGAGGGCAGTGAATAAAATATTTCTACAAACTCACTCTCACTATGAACTGCCTGGTGCATTGCGTGGTCCCTTGCTCATCCCATGAACATTTCTCACAAAAGTTTTGAAACATTTAAAATGCACCTAATGGCTCTGTTAACAGATAGATTCTATCTGGCAGGATTTAGCCTGGTTGCGTTTGCCTACTGGTCCGTGCACTTAAACCTCCTGTTCTGAGCTCAGACTGTGAGCCTACAATGCCTTATTGTTTGGCTCCTTATAGGTGATAATGACACTGGCATTCAGTTCCCGCTCCTGAATGGTTTCCATACGACTTTGAAAAAGTTGTTTGCTGCTCCTGGTATTATATAACGATCTTAGTTTCAGCATGCAAGAAGGCATGCTCTAATCGAATACCTTATCTCCAGGATTACATTAACAACTAATCATGAGTCATGCTGGGCCTCAAATGTGTTTGTCTCTACACAATATGCAGTTGGAAGTCTTCTGAAAATTAAGCTAAATCTGTTAGTTAAATATATTGTCAACACATTACCCTATGACTTGGGCAGCCCTTCATTTACTATGCAAGTGGTCCCGTTGCACTTCTGTACACACAAGTTAACACTGCACTGGAAACTGAGGAGATTGCATTACATGATAGAAATCTGGCCTTGTCCAGGTTTAAATTAAGCTTTAAATTAAAATTTGAAAACTGCATGGTAAGTGCCTAATAAGCCAGGCTGAAAGAGCACTGAATTTTCTGACCCCAGACCAGCAAAATACTGAATCACACATAACCCTACGGACACAAATAGTCCCAGAGATTTCAGTGGAATTAAGTAAGCAGTTGCATATCTACATCTGTCAGAAACAACATTCAGCACTTGCAAATGCAGTGACCAAAGCAAGCTCAGAAGCACAGAAGAATGGATACAATGACCTTGAATGTATATCTACTATAAGAACAGCAAGTAATGAAATGCAGTACTCCTTACGTAAGTAGTAAGTGATTTGAAAATAACCACTATTTTTTTTTTAATTGCTGCTTAGTCAGAACTGGAATATTCTATGAGGGGAAAAGAAAGGAGTCTTTCCCCAGTAAGTTAAAAATAAGAGAAATAAATATTCTGACAAGCAAATATAATTACGTCACCATATAATATAAGAGAGAACATAAAATTTACACTGTCCCTGAAAACTTAACAGATAGAAGCTGTGTGTGTGGTCCTAGGAAACTGAACAACAATATTTTCAGTGTTCTGGACAATCACACTGATATTTTATTATTCTTTTTAATTACACTTATAAGTTGAAAGTATTAAGAAGTGAAAAGCAGCTTCTATATTCATATATTCACATATTCATGCCCACACAAAAATCTTTGCTTAAACCAGGATTTTAAGCCTTTAGGACCAACTGAGCCTTTAGGACCAACTCAGAATATCTCAGACATGTATCTTCGTCATGCTCAGTGCTTGAAAACACTAGCAGTTCCTTCCTTAGCCAAGTTCCTTCTTGGCCTGAAATGTACAGACTTGATTATAGTCTTGTACCACTGGCATTCCTGGAATATTATGGCCTGGGCAAGGGACCTTACTCTTACCTGAGATCTCTAGAAAAACTGTGGTTAGACCACCTGGCACCTAAATTCAGTAGTTGAACCAAAGGCATGCTAAATGCTAGGCTCCTTGCAGACCCAGTCAGGGTGGTGACTGACATCCCTTTCACTAGCTGGATGAGAAAGCACTTACATGGGATGTGGAAGATTAGGGATCAAACCACTCATGCTTGCATACAGGGTCTCGAGTTTGAGTCCTTGTCTGAGTTCAGTCTCAGACTCATGTCTGGATCAAGGACCCCTAGCTTACAGGCATTCTTTCAGGCATCACTCAGGTCATGTGTCTTTCTGTTTCCTTAGCTAAAGCCCTTCTAACCTGTAGAATAAAATACTTAGATTTTAGTCAGAATAGGGAGCAGAACTTGGGTCACTTCTTTTGCAGACAAGTCTCCAATACAGCTGAGGGGCCATTCCCTAACTACACTCAAAGAACGTTTTAGGTGTGAAATACAAACACCTTGAATAGCAGGCACACACTGGGGGTGGAGAGGGTGAGTGTTGGGCAGCAGATTCCCAGCTGAAGCAAGTCCTGCCTAGACCAGGCTGCCCTGAGGAGCTGCAGCACGAGGGCAACCCACACTTGGCCACTGACAGCCCTGGGGGGCCGAGCGCACAGGCAACCCACACACAGCAGAGGAACTGATGAAAAGAAAAGCAGCAGAGGCTCAGAGCTGCAGACCAAAATCTGCACACACAGCACCAGCCTCCTGCACAGCTCCTCACCTCAGTGGAGGAATTTGTATGGACCAAGTGTAATCCTTAATAAAAACAAGAGATGTTGAGACTCGGAAGTGGGAGAGGATAGGTGCTTGCCTGGAGTTGAACTTGGGAAAAGGGGAAGAATAACATTTCTCTTTTTTTTTTTTTTTATGTTCTTTTCTTCTTAATACAAAAAAAATTGATCAGAATTTTCTATTAATGGGCAACAAAGTATAAATTTCCCATATTCATTTTGCTCATGGCATCCAACTGAGCAAAAAGACCAAATTCCTCCACAATTGTATGAATGTCCTATGTCCTGAAGCACCACTTTGTGGAAGGTGAGCAAAGTATCCATCATTAACACAGAAGCACTGATACACACATTCCTGTCCCTGTTTGTGACTAAAGAAGTATTAGACTCAACAGGCTCCCATAATAAAGATGTTTGAGAAAAGTAGGCTCAGCCTCTTTCAGGGTTTCTACAACATTTGCAATAGAAGGATAAAGAAGGTGCTCTGTTGCCAGAAATGTGTGACAAGTAGGCAGGGCTACAATACTTGAACTTGTCTATCTCATTGATTCATGCATCTGTACCTCATTGTCTCTTCTAAAGAAAACCCTAATATTTAGTGATTTTAACATTTTTGACCTTAAAAATTAATCTATTTTCTTGCTGAGATTCTCTAATTTTTACTTTCTAATCCAATTTTAACATTAATTGAGACCTTTATTTTTTCAGGAGTCAGTTATGTTTGTTAGTTTGGTACTGGCATTCATGTCTTGGTTTGTTCTATACTACAGTGAGTATCTTAAAAAAAACAAAACAACAAGAACACCATAGCAAAATAAAAATAAATCATTCAGACACATAGATCTTTTACATTGATAGAAATTTGTAAAATCTTTGAGGAAAAAGAATGCTCATCCCTGAAGTTTTGGTTTCAGAAAGTGACTAACCCTTTTATGCAAATAAACAGACATCTGTTCTAGAATCTATACCTCAATAAAATCTGTAAGCAACACAGCTTAAAAGTTTCTGTGAAATATAACACAAAGCTGTGAAAAACAACATACCATTTCACTTTTTGTAGTAATTTCAACTGCAAACTTTAGCAGTTTTATTACAGTAAACAAACAATACAAGTCTGATCTGAATGTGCAGCCAGTAAGCAGGCACACAGTTCCTCTTAATGTATATTAAAAATTCTTGGCACCTTAATGCTAACAAACTGCAATGAAAAAATATCAGCATGACTAACCCTCCATGTCTTGCTTAAGATTCCCTTAATTGCCCCAGGATCAGTCCTCCTTGCTTCTTGTGCTGAAATTCATACAATTATTTATGTAGGCCTGAGACAAGGAAGAAAACACAACTCTTGCTGAGAACACTTTCAAGCAGTCTTTCAGAAGTTTGATATAAGCACAGTACCAGCTCTCTTTGAATAATATTCATATTGTGCCTCTGCAGCTATAAACATACTTTAGTATATCTCTGGTGACATCTGAGGAACAACTGCATCAAACTTTCAGGGTAGCTACATGTTCAGTAGTAGAATTCAAGCTGTCTTTTTAATGAATGAAATGGCCAAGCAGTCAGAACTGCCCTACTTGAATTTGGTAGGACAAAACAGACAGAAAAAGAGTCATAGGCAGAAAATTTTCCCTTATAAAGAAATTCAGTTTTATTTACCAATTGATTTTAGCAACATATTTTCTCCTTAAAACCCCACAGCTCTGAATGGCTCTGAGAACTCTCTTAATGACAGCAATGATTTTACATTTAAAGTTTAATTATGGACCTTATTTTTATCTTCTTATGCCAAACTTTTGGTAGTCAGTGGAAGTCCTATAAAGTCCTGTAAAGTCACCTATGCAATGGAAACACAAGCAATTAAAGATATACTGCCAAGTAGATTTGAAATAGCACTTGAAACACTTCTGCAATTGGAATAGCAAAGAAACTTTTAACAGTTTCAAATACAGTTTCTATAAATGGCAGTATGTTTCAAAAAAGGTATTAGCATCTTCCACGTTAAGAACTTGAGATATGTCTTTAGAGCAATAATTACTTGGCAATTCCAGTTCACTCAAAGTAGAATTTTTTGCTGTCCATGTAGCAAACATAGCACTGATGGCTGTTTCAGATGGCTGATTCCAGGTTTTTCAACCACAACCATTTAACTAATGACAAAGTTGCCACCTCATCAAGATTCTTCTTTCTTTCCCTTCACTTCAAATTCAGTTAAAGTAATTTATCAAGTTATAACTCAGTATAACCTCAATCCTTAACTTTTCTTGTGGGCCCCATCAAACTAAATTAGTGTATAATTTTGTCTTCCCTGAATGAAAATTTGTATCAGAGACAATGTTCACTAAAATATTCTGCATAGTACATCTGTTCATACTACATTTGTGTATAATTTATCATTACATCATAAAAAATAGTAGACATTCAGTTTTAAAAGCTAAACACTGAGTTATTGATGCAATAAATTGGTGCTATGAACAAATGACTTGCAGAAGGCAAGTGTGTTTCAGATAGTGATGGAGAAGACTTTTCTGATGATTTCATGCATAAGTAACACTTTTTACCATTAACTAAATAATATCCTTTATCAAGTATTTCTTTTTTCCATGCAATTTCTGAAAATATCATATTTACATTTCATGCATATGCTATCTATAACTTATAAATGAATAGATAACATTTTAAATAGTTTTTTTTGTCTGAAACCAACTCTTTGCTAGTAATTGTTGAGAGATAAAACTTCTCAGTAAAAGAATATAGCTAATATTCCTGTCTTGTAGCTTTTTGATACCAGGTTTCTCCAACAACAAAGCATGAGGATTTCAAATGGATTACATATATACAGTTACAGGAACATAAACTCAGTGATTTTTAACTGTATCAATATTTTTATCTTGACTGATACATTTTTCTTGCCTCTTCTTCAAAACTCCATCTAGTGAAATATAACTTTTTTTTTTTGACAATATAGAAGTTGCTATCATCATTAAGAAAATTTACAATCAAGAAGAGAAAATTATATAATACAGGAATAGTTTCTTGTTGACAAGAGGGAAGCTTTTGACCCAAAACAGAACACTGACCTTACCACTTAAAGATCCTTCATAAATAAAACTCTGTCCTAAGAAACTTTTAAGGTTGCAACACTCAGAAAGTCCCAGAACTCCCAGGAAATATATTGCTAATGCCACACAATGACTAAGCTTTCTAAAAATGGTCTCAAAAGAATGAAGGTCAAAAGGAACAGAACGAAGACACAAACACACGATGTGGTTTGGCTTTCCTCATCAAACAGCAGAGCTCTGCAGGTCCTTGGCAGATACGTGTCCTGTCCCTTGTATCACACCGAACTGGGACAAGTTATGGTCACATCATTTTCTCATGGTCTTCCAGTCCCTGTCCGACTTGTAATCCTTGCATTACTTGACCTTTCAAGCAATCTCCATTCTACTCACCAAACAGACTAACTCTCACCCTCTCTTCTGCATTTTGCCTGGTTCTTACGCCAGGAAACCAATGCTTTCCATGACCCAGCAGCTGGATTTAGAGAGAGCCCAGTTCAAATCTAGCACTGTTTATAAGGACAAACGATCTTTGTACATTCAAAAACAACTTCTTGTTGCCTCTTAACCTTGTCCCAAAATTCCACTTCTCCTCGGCGAGGTCAACTTAAGAAAACATGACCAAGTCATGTCAATGATATTATAAGCCAAGAACACGACAAGAATTTTGAAAAAACAGAACTGCAATGCCATTTTCAAAATGCTTAAATGTTTATTTTAATCTGGTTGCTGACCAAATTTCCCAGGGAATTTTAAAACCAAAGTGACATGAGGTGTACAAAGTTATTGGAGGTTTGCTTTCTTTCTGATGACATTGAGTATTATCTGGAAATTCCTGGCATTTGATGAGCCTTGGATTGATAATATCTTAAAGAAAAGACTGAAAACAGTCATGGGAAGAACAGGCCTAAGGTTAAAGCAGTGTAATGGGCCTAAGGAGAAATAGGATCACTTTTGAAATTTAGCAGGCATATAAGAATGTCATTTTTATGGGTCTTCAATTGTAGACTGAGAAAAATGATAGACCATCCATATCAGATTTTGGGCCCATGATTATTTTTTATCACAGCTGTCTCAAGTGCAATGTGTTTACAATTCCAGCTGAGATCTCCAGGACCTAGTAATATATACAAACCAACAATAAGAAAAAGCTATTAGATACTAGCACAAGTAAAAATTAGATTACTGTACATCCATCACTGAATGGATGACATTACTAAGACAAACTTCTTTATGTCCTTTTAGGATTGCCAAAATTTTAATTACTTCCTGAAGTACACATTCTTCAGGATTTTTCTTCTGGAACTGTTCCAGATTTCGGAAAATATTAGCTGGTTTTGCTGAAACTTTGGATTCTTCAGGACGATTCGGTTGTTACCATCTGAGAGATACTGATGTCTGTACAACTTCAATTGAAAAAGGCCAGTTTATCCTCTGAAAAATACAAGTTGTCTTACAGTGAAGAAAGGATTGCAATAACACAACAGATCCTTATTGTGCCTTCAGACTGTACTGGGCATGCTCAGTTTGCATAGAGCATTCACCTTTTAGCTGAATAACTGCACAGGCCAGTACACTCTGGTTCAAGTTTTATTTGATTTACTGTACTTGCTGTATTTCCCACACTTGCAGTCAGTTACCACTGGGGGGAGAGGACAAGCAAATCAAAGGCAACTCAATTTTTGTATACACTGCTGAAATCCTGCCAAGCCTAAAAACAGTGAGACTTCATATCCCTTCTTCCTCCTAGATTTAAACCAGTTCTCATATTTTAACAATCTTGTTTAGGATGAGATGGATTGTATTAAATTTCATTTATTCCAGGATTTCTCTTTCATCAGAATATCGTGGGTGGAGGAGTAGACATGGTGATCTAGTGACAAAATGAAAATTTATAACAGAGCTGTGGCACAACTTCAGTTACTGAGTGATTAATGCCATTCCTTAGTAACCCACTTTCCTCCTCATGCTATGCTGTTAACATTCTGGAATATTAATTAGTATCTTTGAGGTCATCTCCAGCACCTCAGCTATGTAAAGATTTCTCAAAATTTGGAAGGAAGAAACATCGACCTTGTGAGAATCCAGGACTACAAATAGATCTGTTTTGATGCAATCAAAAGAAAGAAAGAAGGCAAAAGAAAGGGGAAGAAAAGGTAATATATTATTTGCAACCAAAATGCCTAAAATTTTAACAAATACTTCAGCAAATTGTGTATTTATGATGCGGGGAAGAGAGTTAGAGAGGTGTCCTCTCTTGTAAAGAGACCATATTATTTTCCTTTCACAATCTTCTAGGAATATCTGACAGACAGACAGAGAGCTGCAGTATGGAAAGGTGGGGATGGGAGGTCTCTGTAAATGATCCAGTGCTGGAAGAGCAATTCCCATGACTGCTTCAGCCTTCTGGACCTTAGTAGGCTCATGCCAATTCAAGGGTAGCACATTTTTCTTTCTAAATTAAAGGGTTGGTATGCTCCTGAGAACTTCACAAAGTCACATTTCCAGGCAGTTACTGAGGGGGTGTGGTGCCACCACTGTGGGTTTGTGACACCTTCGGAGACCAGAATTACTCTAACCCAGTTTCCTAGCAGCTGCCTCCTGCAAGCTGATGAGCTCCAGGCTCTATGTCTCCATCCATCCCACTTTTCATCCAAAAAACTGAGTGTTCTGCCTTCGGCACCTTCGCCAGAGGTGCCAGGCTGAGATCAGGCATTTGACTTCCTCCTACCATTTACAATGCATATTAAAGACTAGGTGCTTGCTTTCTTTTACTCCTGAGTGTCTTTTGTTTTGAACTGTGACTGAAAAAATTCTTGCAACTAAAGAAACCAGAAGAATGAAAATATAAAAAGGTTTTGCCTAAGGTTGTATGGAAGTACTGTCACCACAGTAACACAATTTTAGGACATCTAATGAATGAGCTGAGCTGTGATGTGATGTGATGTGATGTGATGTGCTATGTGATGTGATAAACAAAGCACTAAGAAGGTCAGGATAAAAAAAGATTCCAGAAAATTCTGACTTTGGTCTCTCTGACGTGATTAAAAAAAAAAAAATTAAAATATTGTAATAACCCTGTCATATTTTTTTTACCCTGAAAAGTATGTTAAAAAGCAAATGGCAAACACTGAAACTATTTTGGATTACTTTAACAAAATAAATTACTTTTTAAAAAAGATAGTTCGTCTGCATTTTTCTGAACTATGGGAGGTGCCTATTGCCATCTCCCAGTGTTTTTCAGTTGTGTATGCACAAAAGCATTTGTGGATTCAAGGCCAGTAATAGTGGTCTAGGCTATAAAGAGCTGGAGCCGACTCCATCTTTTTTTCTTTGTCTTATTTTTGTTTCTATTCTTTTGGCATTTTATCCAGCACACTTGCATCTATGGTCTATGATTGCAAACTATATTGCTAATGTTACTTCTAATCTTCCATTCGGCCTGGCAGGCTCAAGATAAGATATCCAACATGGATTTACAGGAAAAGCTTGTGTAAAGGCACTATAGAGATACTATTTACCCATTTTTTATGATTTAAATAATAAAAATAGGGCTTTGTTTTTCTTCCCAAACTTCAATTAAAAATAATTTAAAAGCTCTCTATAATTTGGACTAATGAACTCAACAAAGATATTAATTTGTATAGTTACTTCAAGTCAGAAGCACCTTTTTCAGATGAATAATAAAATAAATTTATGATTAAAAAATTAAAATACATAGATAGATGCATCACTTCAGCAATTTCTGGAAATTATTGTTATTTTACCTGCAAATATTTGAGTAATTTCCCAGGAGATAGCCAAAATGTACATGGATATAAAACAAACAAAAAGAAAAACCTTTTCAAAGACAACAGTACTTGCAACCATTCTATTTACCCAGCTACAACTTATCTGATTTAGTTTGGTGAGATCTGAAAATTATTTCACTCCAGCATAATCTCAGCTGCTGAGTTACATATTAGGTTTTCTTCTGACAGGCTTAACTCCTTTGATTTCATGATAACTATCTAAAGCAATCTGTTTTGCTATAGCATTGTAAGCTAAACTCTCTTTTCACAGAAATTCACAGAAACTTAACATGAATATTACAAGAGTATAGTGTATAATTAAAATTCTGTAGAACTAGAAAAGTATTAACTAATTTTAAAAAACTGATCACAGTCTGGGACAAATCATTAATTGTAGTAAAACCTGGTTTGTGTTACAAGAAATAAGTAGAAGCATGTACACTGATTTTAAATATAAAAAGGAATAACAATTTCTCAGCAAAAAGCTGCAAAGAAGTAATGTTTACAAATTCAACCTATTAAAAAAACAGCTGAAATGATTTCCAAGTGAGAGGATACATTTGCATCCATCTGGGAATGAAATCAGTAACAGTTTTGGGCTTTTTTACCTACTGCTGAACACTTGCATAGCAGTGATAAAATTATACTGGGTTATCTCACAGCAAACCACTCTGGATTCAGTAAAGCATGCACAGACATGCTTTATTTTTAGCATGTACTTAAACTGCCCTGTTTCAATGAAAGCACTTGTATGTACTCTTATCAGACTGGAAGGCAGTGCTCTCTCAAGTACAGACTCTGGTCCCTATTCAGATGGAATTTTAAATGACACGAAGGACATATTTTGCTACTACAAACCAAGTTTACAAGCCCACCTCACTCCCTGTCTCACATTTTAATAATCCCTTAATAATGAAAGCTTTCATTGAAGAGCTACAATCCTGCACCCAAAATTTGGAAGGAAATGCTTTCTTAACCACTGATTTGACTGAAAATCTGAAGAGGGATGCAAGTGTCATATTTTTCCAACCATACTTCTGATTTTTGTTTGTTTGTTTTGTTTCGGTTAGTTTGAATGCTTTGGGTTTCTTGTTTTTTTTTTTCTTTCCACTAGAGTGTTTGAAGTAAAAATTCTCCTGAGCACAGGAAAAAAACCCCAAAATGCATGTTACAAAGGAACAGGATGACCCAGCTCAAAAATCTGATGGACACTTCAGACTACACCTAGGTGCTAACTGTAAAAGCAAGACATTTTCCAGAATA
This sequence comes from Cisticola juncidis, assembly GCA_013400215.1. Taxonomy (NCBI): domain Eukaryota; kingdom Metazoa; phylum Chordata; class Aves; order Passeriformes; family Cisticolidae; genus Cisticola; species Cisticola juncidis. The sequence continues at coordinate 2,023,463 of VXBR01005532.1, read as the reverse complement.
AAAAGATAAAAGCTACCTCCAGAGGCAATAAAGAACATTTATCTACTTACAGAATTAGATCATATGCCAGAAGGTTGAAAAAGAGTTGGAGGAAGACTAGGATTCTCTGTACAGTGTTCTGCATTATCAACAGAATGATTTACCATGGAACTGATCCATAAAGGGGTTTACCATCACTGTCACAACACTCACCTTTCCATCACCTCAGGGAATTGATAGCTGTGAACAACGCGGTTCAGTTCATGTTCCAAGCTATTGCAAAGTTAAGCAACTGAAAAAAGTGTTCCACAAAAACAGTGCATTTTGCAGAAAGCTTTGAGGTTTTTTCTTCTCTGCAAAAGGAGAATGCAATTCATAGTTTTCCAAGATTTTTCTAGGAATTTCAAGGGGTTTTTTCTTGGAATTAAAATGTACGTTGATGGTTTCTCACAAACCACAGCTAGAAGAGGTGGTGGGGTAGCATGGGAGAGGGTTTTTTAACGTTTTCATTTTTGGTATAAAAATTTGGCTTTCTTACAGAACACAATGCATAAACTGCAAAGTTACAGTGATTTGTACAGTCCTGAATGAATTGGTGTGCTTTTAGGGAGAAAAACTGTTAAATGAGCACATGAAAACAAAAGGGCAGTGGAAAAGATGAGTCCAGTTATACATTTAATGTCATTTTTTAAAGTAGGAATACATCTAAAGTTCATGAGATTTGAGAAAATCAGTGTTGCAGGTAAATTGTTTGAATGTTTGGAGGGAAAAGATGCTTTATATATATAAAATATATATATAATATATATAAAATAACTTTTAGTAAGTGCACTTGTTAGAAAAACTTTTTAACATTCATCTTTTGCTGTCAATTGCTTTTTACAACAGGGTAACTCTGGATCAGGATGTATGACCTAAGGTATTTAGAACCAGACACACTTTGTCACTATTCAGATGTCATTTTTTAAATATACAGGTACCTGATTAGAATTCTTAGTAGTAACTTTCTGAAATTAAGACTTTAAAGATTTTGGCTAGAGAGGCCCTGGGATCATATTGCAAAAAATAGTCATGGATTGTCACTTCTCCTTCTGTGTAGTCTGTGCAGCTTCTACTGTGCTTAATGAAAGACTTTGAAAACTTGCTGAAAATTGTGCTATCTCTAAGATGAGGCACTGTCCATACCTAGCTTGAGTGACTGGATTAATTACGTCCTGCCACTCAACTATATATTTGCTTCAGCTCTTCCTTCTATCACAGTCAATGGAATTTTTTCAGATCAAAATCAGGTCACCTTCAGCTACATCAAGTCTAGCCAACTTGAGCAAGGAATGACAAATGAACAAAGGAAAGTCAGAGTAATCATACATTTCTCTTCAGTCAGAAAATCAAACATCCTGTTGACAATTTCTTCATACATGGAGAGTACAGTGATTCAGTAAATGACACATCAGGTAGAATGAAGCTTTGGAATATGTGTTAGCATACCAGAGAAAAAGAAGGCTGTCAGGACACTCAGGCACAGATGCTTTGACAGAACTTTCCTTTCAGTACTTCACCCTTATTTTAATATGCTGAAAATGTCAACATGTATAAGTAGTACCTTTACAGGGAGCTTTATTTGGTCAGCTCTTTGTATTGGTCTGAAAATATACCTACATCATAATATGGCAAAATACCATCCTGGAAAAAGAGAATGGACTCACTTCTCTGGGTTATTTGATCTTTGATACCTCCCACAAACTCACAACTGCCTTTTAATTTAAGATAGTTTTTAGCTGTGCCAAGTGTTACTAATTTAGTGAGCTGGCAAGAAATATATAAGAAGATCCAGCTTCAATTCTACATTTGAAAAACCGCTCCGAGTATATCTTTCATTTGTACACTCATTCTGAGGGTATCTGTCATTTCATCTGTAGAAGTTAATTCTTATATTCGTGTTCCTCCCCTCTTAGAAGTTAAAGTGTCTTCCTGGTAGCCTGGAAGCAGAATGAATAAAATTTAGACTTAAGAGATTTTCATTAGACTACCCCAATATATGAACAAGTCTTGCCGGAAATTCTTTGCAGCATTTCTTTATACCAGTCACCCAAAATTTAAGGCCCCATAACCAGACATTATTTCTGGCAGGTATTGTTACTATCAGGAAATTTCCATATTGCACAACAGAAGGGATACAATCATGAAGTAAGGATGATCCAAAACCCTTGTTTAAGGCATCTTATTTGAAGTAGAAAATTGTGCTGTAATTGTTTGGCACAGAAATCAGTGACCCCAGAGACCCTGTCCCCTCCCATCTTTTTTAGCAGCTCTTCCTTCAGCCTCTCCTATGGTCAAGTAATTTCATATGGCAGAAGAGATGGATTTAGAGTAAATCATTATTTTCCACAGGGAAACACTGAAAGGATAAGTAACTGGTAGATTACAACAAGAACAAAAAGGAGTAAATGTGATAATGTTACACAAGATACTCTTCTAGATTAATAAGCATAGAATGATAATAAATAAATCCTACATGTAACTTATATATCCCACAACAGTACAGTTTGCAACATCACATAAGGCTCTACATACAGAGATGGTATGGAATCATTTCAGTGAAAGATATCTGAGAAATACAAACTATATTGAGTTTTACTCAGCTTAAAAACACTCTTTTTCATGTCTTTTCTAAAAGACATGAAAATACTTTTAATTCTACTGGTTTCTGACAGCCATCTAATATAAAAATTACCTTAGAGGTGAAATACTACAAACTGATGGCCTTTCCAGATGTTGCCTACATATTTGTTAAATAAACACACAAAAATGAGATGATCAGAAAACCAAAAAGATGGCAAATATAAATCGTTATTTATAACCAGATTCTCCTACTCAAGCTGCTTAAGCCAAATAGAACAAAAATTACATACTCACAGACACCAGACTGGTTTAGAAAGCACTTAAAAGGTGACTCAGTATCTAATTTAGTCTCTCCTTTTTTTGGATTATAGTAATATCCAAATAGATACCAGCTACAAACTATCAATTTCAGCACCAGAAAGTATTATGAGCCTGAGGTTTTGTCAGTGGCCTAATGATATTATCTTCCCCTATTTTTCCTGACAATTAAGGGGAATAAAAATCATATTACGTCTGACCACACAATGTAAATTGCTTCAGATACCAAAGCGCCTTTCAAGTGAAATAATCAAAACAATGTGTGCATTTCCACAGGGCTGCTGATGGTCCTTTTACCAAGCCAGGTTAAGATTTCCTTGAAGTTTTCACACATTGAGAAATGTTTTACACTCTGGTGCCTGAATTGTGTAGGAGACAAGGTTTCATTCCATTCACACTACACATGGCTTTATGTCCATTTTCAGGCACGAGGTCCCCTCATCCCACAAAACATGGCATGATGAGAACTAAGAGTGATTAAAATAAACAGTGCAGATGGGGCATATTTGTGCTGATGAATTTGTTTGTTTCTTGAACAGGGTCTAGGAAAGAAGTGTGTTCAAATGAGTCACTATAGAAGTGAGCAGTTCAGCTTCTATGTGTGATTCATTCCAAAAGAAGCTGGATGCCTGTATACGCCAAGGCCTCCTTTGAGAAAATAATGTATTTTGTGATTTATGTTGTTTCTCTATGTAAGTATTGGGCAATATGTTGATCTCAATGAGATCCATTTTCCAGACTTTATTTCCCTAATACAGCATTAATAGGAAAAAAAAAAAAAAAAAAAGGCAATTCAGAAAGTTGTCCACCACAGCATTTAACTTGAAACAGGAATCTGAGATTATCAAGTACTCACATGATTTGAGCAATACTGCTTCTTTTAAACTGTATGTGAGTTATGGCTCTTGGAAGCATCTGTTTACTCAAGTACAGTGTTTGGTAACCTTAGCAATAGTTTATTTATTCATTTAATACCCCACAGGTCAACGCCTCAAGCTTGTCGAACTGAGGGCAGTTTCTTAAACTGCAGTGCAGCTCAACAGAGAAAAACTGAACTATATTTTTGGGTCCTGAATGGTTCAATATATGTTCAGTAATAAAGAATTTCAGTTTCTAAAAAATTGTTAATCTGGCATATTTGAGCAGCACTTGAAAATAAAAAACAAAACAAAACAAAACCCCCTTAGAAACAGAATCAATTTGTCTCGTTGCCTTACTGATGGATCCATGATATTCTTGCCAAACATTCATGCCTTGCTGTGTCTTCCAAAGTTTTAATCTTTTAAAAATGACTCTATAAAATGACAAAGCACATCATTATGCTGGTTACCTCATCAACATAATTGTGTTTTGGGAATCACTAAATTTAAAACTGTTGCATGGCACTTTGCCCTTGACCTGTATCACTCAGAAAGCCAAGCATGCACACATGACTGGGAGGCCTGGAAGTGACAGAAACACTGAGTAACATCTCAAAGCTGCATGATTGATAAAAGCAGACACTTGAAACTTCCTTCTCCTTTGAGACACCTCCTAAAGTGCTTGTACACTGGTAATTCTTGAAATTCTGGTATCTTTCACCCCAAAGTGAGAGAAATAAAAATAGAAGTTTATTGATCTGTTCTGATTTCCTCATCAGGGAACTGTTCTCCCCTTCCCTGCTGTTATTAACTGACTCCTACTTTCTCTTAGGACTTAGAAGTTTTCTTCTCCCTCTTGTAACAGATTTAGAAGCCCCCATGATTTGAAAACCAGCAGTGCAAATGAGGCAGCATTTCCATTTTATTTTAAGGAATCCGACACCACTTAACTGGATTCTACAGAAAGGCTGTCATCTGCAGTGTCTCTCTGATGGCACAAGCGCTCTGGTTCTGCCACCAACTCAAGGGTCTGGTGAGCAGAGGGGCAGCACAGGTTTGAGCAAAGAGATGAGAGGATGGGAAGGAGCATGGACCAGGGTCACAGAGAATGACCTCTGGTGAGTGTGACCTCTGGCCTCTCCTGCCCAAACTACACATCCCTCTGGTCAGCTGACACGATCCCTCCATTCTGGACTTATGAGACAAATGGGTGGCAAGGGCTCTGGCTGAGGGGCTGGCTTGGCATGCAGACAGCAGAACAAGCTGAGGTAGCCGTCTCTACCATGACAGGAAAAGTCATGTCACCAACATGGCCATGCTCCTCACAGAGCCCCATCGCCTGTGCAGGCCCCTAGAGAGCATTCCTCAGCACTCCTCACAGGCTGCACCTAGGAAAGGCTGCTGCAAGGGAGACAAACCAAGGAATTAAGACCTGTGCACAGGAATGGCTTCCCACTCCAGCTTCTCCTACTGCAGCTGTTCCTCCACCACACCATGTATGGCAGCAGTATAAGAGGTAGGTGTTTCTTGCCCTCTCCTTCCCTATTAGACCCAGGAGAAGTGTGGTTGAACCTTGTTCCCTAAAGGTCACAGAAAGACAGAACCAAGGAACTGAAACTCACTCAGTTCTCTTGGTTTCGTTTAGGAGATACTTTTATTATGACTTTGAATGGAATAAGACAATTTTTCCCAAGGCCAAATAAAAATGCATGGTTCCTGTTTCCTGAATTGTAATGCATATTGAGCAGACAGACTCCCCAGAACAGCACTCTCATCTCAGTGCTCTGGACACCTCCAACCCTCTTGGACCTGATGCTGCAAAGGTGGATAGTCACTGAATGGCATCTGAATGCAAACTGGCAAGAGAGATCAACTTAAAAACTGCGTGAGAAACCCAGGATTGGAAGTGGGATTAAAATGAGCTGAGTATTTCAGGAGGAGGCAGTACATGACATAACCAGATCAGACAGTAGTGACCAGGCAAGGGCTGGGCCCAGAAGAGAGACTTGGATTTGCCTGAGAAATGTATGACAAGGCTATGTTGAAAATGAGACTGAAATGAAAAACTGGAAAGCAGAAACTGTGTCTGCCTAAATGACAGGAATGAGTTGTAGTATGGGAGAGACAGGACTACAACAAAGACAGTCAGAAGGAGATAAGCAGCAGAGCTGAAGCTAGCAAAACTGGGACAGAAAAGCAAGTATTTTTCAAAGAATGCTCCTGTATAATATGTGGATTGGAAACCTGGCCTATGAATACCACTTTTTCCTAGATTTCTAAACACACTTATCAGCAAAAATCTTGTAAACAATGTTGGTATCAAGATGGTGGAATATAAAATTTCTGTATTTACACTCTGTTATACGAAGAGCTTACTTTCCCCTATCCATGTCAGATGAGTACTAGATTCATCTGTAGAATGTTCTCAAACACTGTGCTCATAAAGAGTGGAACCTTCGAATTTTAACATTTCCACATTTCAGCTTTGTTTATCTAACAATACTCTCCTCCACTCTTACTGAGATATTGTGAAAACCAGTTCCAAGGACATTCCAGGACTACAGTTGTGGACATAAGGAGAACTACACCATGAAAACAACCATAGAAGAGATAACAACATACATGGGGCCATCCATTCAACTGCAAAGAGAAAAATTAAGATAATATTCTTGTAAAATGAAGATCAGTTAGGTTTTCTGTGAATGAGACACAAAGCTTCTGAAGAAAAATACTTGTTTCCTTATGACAAAAATTGCATTAATATGCCCACTCATGAGTAAACTAAACTTTAATTCTGGTATTATCTAACTTTTGCAAGTACGATAGTGCTCCTGTTCATCGGACATCCTGCATAAAAATGTGTGTTTGGACTTGGATGAGTGACTGTGCCATTCCATAATGAACAGTACAGAGCCATTAATCTTTCAAAAGCTCATGAATAGTGACTTATATTAGCTTTCAATCTTCCAGGAAAAAAAAATAAAGAGACCAAGTGCAAGTGTTACGAAAATACACAATGCTGAAAAGGTTATGCTTCTAAGCAAACACTAACAAAGTGTTTATAACACTTTGCAGGAACCAAGTGACCTCTGTTTGCTAGAAAATAAGTAACCTTTAACCACAGACACTTGTGCTGGACATTCAAAGAATCTACAGGTTTAGCACGTCATAATGACTTTCAGTGAGTTACAAAAAAGCAGTCTTGAAGACATGGATTTATTCCCCAAATAAAAGTATTAAATTTTACTGAAAAATAAAAATATCTATAGCCAAGAGCTATTTTTAGCTGAAAACAACTTATTCTAAGGAAGTGAAGCAGATGTGTGTCAAGAATGATAAATGGAATAGGCTTTTACATGCACCATAAAGGTAAAACAAGGATTGTACTCTAATGTGATAACAAGAGAAAAACAGATTAATACATTTAGAGGTATCAGTAAATCAAGTATGATCAAGTACATAAAACTTCTAAATATTCTCTAAGTTATCAGCCTTGAAAAGACCAAGTAAATATTTCAGCATTTTCAGTAGATGAAAATGAAACTACTATTAAAGAAATTATTGCACCTGGTGTAAACATCACTCCTACAATGCAACATTTTTGTTTAAGAACGTCCTTTGGAAGCCATTCAGCCAGAACAGTACACATAGTGTTCTATATAATATCTCTATAGTGTCCCACAATGTTGATATAATATATAACATTGGTTTTGAGTTGATCTGCATTTTTTATTCAAAATGCATTTGTTTAACATCCTCAGGTCTAAATGGCACATTCAGCCAGAAAGCTTCTGTCTGCATTGGAGTTAAATACATGTTCTATAATGCTTGTAACAAAAGTGGGCTATGAACTCTTGTCACAGGGATAGTTTTACAAGGGCTGTTATAATCCGTTGCAGATGAAGGAATTTAGGCACACGCTTGAAAGACACCCAAGGAAGGAGGAACGAAGGCAACTCCACATTCTGCACCCCCATTTTTAAATAGCTTCATTAAAAAGAAATGGAATCATTTGAGTCCTTATTCTCTGTAAAACAATTACTGTAGGTGCCTGGCTTAGGGCTGGGCTGTCCCAGAGCTGCCACCCCAGCTGCACCACAGCCACGCTCCAGCCTGGCAGCATTGCAGACCTCACCACACCTCCTGCTGCTCTCCTGTCCCAGCCTGGGCTATTCCTTTCTCCAGGGAAGTGCCCAGTGTCTGGGACTGCTCTGCCGTGCCACTCCTGGCTGAGGCAGTGCAATGGACCTGGCTAACTCGTCCTGCTGCCCCCATGGAGGTGGCCTGTGGCTCCCAGTGCCCCAGTCCTCAGGGAGCAGCACCCTGAGACCTGCCATGTAACCACTAGTCCCTTTCTATTTTCTTGTTTTGGGGGTGTTGTGAAAAAGGATCCATCAAAACGCCAAATTAATGTGAAATGCCAAGCAAGGTAGTTGTTTTTTTTGGGGTTTTTTTTGTGAAAGTCAAATTCAGCTCTAAAGAAAAAGAAATAGCTTTTTAAAAATGCTTTATAGAAGTCATTCCAGCCTCCATTTCTCTTTAATGGCACTACGTTTTCCTTCCAAAATGCAAGTAGTGTAAGTCCTTTCTATTATATGAACATCAGTTTGTCATGGAAACATGAGTTACAACTCACCATGGATGATGCAGCTGGGAATTCTGGTTTAAAGAAAAAAGTGGAGATGTACACTTAGACCTTGACAAGAATTGTCACATCTGATGTAAATGTAGCATGTCTAGATGAATGATGGCCAACTGGTGATGAAGTAATCTGAATTCTGGGATGGCTTTCCAAATCTTTACCATACTTAAATGCCTTTAAACCTTTTTCTTCTGGTCTTGAAACAATTTGGGCTCAGCATGTTAATCCAGAGCAGGCAGAGCTCCTCTGGCTAGCTCGTGTGAAGACGCACCACATCTCCAATGACACTGAAAGCTCTAGGAGACAGAACAAGAAAAAATATGTAAAAAGCAAGAAAAAATAAACCAAAGAAAGCAAGTTACCTACAATCTAAAACCACCTAAAGACTGCTGTAGCTATTTCTCCTTCCCATACACAGAAGCTTTAGCTAACAAACAAGTACAGTGGAAAAGAGCCTTGAAAGTGCAAAAGTTGCAGAGGAGCAGCAAGTAGTAACCTAATGACAGTAGAGAAAGCAGTTTGCAGGAAGCAGCTGATTTTCCAGGTTTCTGCAGGTCAGAAATTTGCCTGTGACTTATTTGGAGGCTTTTCAGAATTTAAACCTGTGTTACCTGAAATAACTGTGTCCATGTGCTTCCTTCTGATATCGCAGGACTCAGAAGCCTTTGGTTCACCCTGAGAGGATTCCTTCAGGCCTCAATGACAAGAAGATGTGCGCTCATGCAATTGAAAGGTGAAGCAGGACCTTTGACTCATTACAGAAATGTAGCTGTTTTTCAAGTATTGGGTGACGTCTGTGTCTCAGCCTCAAAAACAAAAGGGTGAAAGGAAAAGAAGAAAAATCCTGAAATTGCTGATGGCTTTTGTGGTGAGACGGTGTTTGCATTCCTAGAATTCCCAAAATCTCCTTAAAGAAGTCTAAATCTTCAGCAAAGCCTTCCCCCAAAATTGTGTAATAGAATTTTGCATTTTAAAAAACTCTAAAGTGATCACCATATGCTTTTGAAAATACTGAAGTGTCAATGAATGGATCTGATAGGGAACAAGTGAGAAAAAGGAAACTGATTAAAGCTGAGGCTTTTAATGCAAAACTAAAATAATTTTTCTGTGTCAATAAATACTGCAGAGATGATCAGATTTTTTGTGCATGTGGAAAGCAAAAAAAAATTCAGGAAAAGACACTTTTATTTTCCTGTAAAAATTAGTATTTTCTTTAGAAAGCCTTTTATCTTTCCTTTTGCCAAATGTTATAGACACAAATTTGAACAAGCTTGATTTGCATTTAAGATTACTTATAATACACGCATAGAACATATTCGATTTTAATTTCTCAGTAATCTCTTTCTTTCACTGAGTTTAAGAAAAAAAGTATCTTGTAAATGCTCTCTCTTACAGCTGTACATGAGATCTGCTTTGTAGAATATATAAAAACACAGGAGCAAACTTTATAAATTATAAACAAACTTTTCTGCCTGTTCTACTTGTACGTCCTTTCCACTTCAGATCAAATCCAGATGAATTACACTTGTGAGAGTTTTTTGCATTCTCCATGTCCTGTATCATTTTCCTAGGAACCATAAAACAATTAAGTCTCTGACAACAGTTTCACTTAGAAAAAAATCAATTTGCTTCTGAATGCAGCTAGGTAGGATTGCAGTATTTTAAGTGTATTTGCTTGGATTGTAAATTTGGTATTCTGGGTAGGTGTCACCAAAGCAAAGATAATATATTAATTTGTAGTGATATAAAAAAAAATCTTCTACTTCTACAGGTTCCCAAATCTGCTTTGGAAAGAACCAGTTTAGATAACTTTACCCTAGAAGTGAAAATACTGACTTCACTATGATTCTAAAGCCTTCAAAAGACAAATAGGGTTTGATCCAAGCCGATCTTTAGCAAAGTTTAAGGATATCAATATGCCAAGAAACATTAGCACCATCTTTTTTTGCGTAGTAACTAAATACGGTTCCAGTCCCTTCCCCAATCAGAATGTTGAAAAATGAGTGGCAGTAGTCCATTAATTAATGTGTGGCTTAACTCAAAAGACATGAAACAAACCACTAGTGACTTCCTGGAAGAAAACAGCTACAAAAGCTGTGCTTTGCAGAAGGTAAAGTTCTGAGTCCTGCACTTGGGTCACAACAATCCCATGAAGCGCCACAGGCTCGGGGCAGAGTGGCTGGAAAGCTGTCTGATGGAAAAAGATCTGGGAGTTCTGGTCAACAGCCATCTGAACGAGTCAGCTGTGCTCAGGTGGCCAAGAAGGCCATGTGCACTCTGGCCTGTACCAGCAATGGTGTGGCCAGCAGGGCCAGGGCAGTGATTGTCCCCTTGTACTCGCACTGGTGAGGCCACACCTCGAATCCTGTGCTCAGCTGTGGGCCTCCTCACCTCACAGTGTGGGACATTGAGGTGCTGGAGCGTGTCCAGAGAAGCGCAACAGAGCTGGGGAAGGTTTGGGAGCACAAGTGTGATAAGGAGTGGCTGAGGGAGCTGAGGGGTCAATTTAGCCTGGAGAAAAGGATTTTCAGGGGAGATTTTATCAACAACCGTCTGAAAGAAGGTTGTAGTGAGGTGGGGATAGGGCACTTGAGGACACAGTTTAACAGTGACCAGAAAAGTGGTCATAGGCTGATGGTTGGACTTGATGCTCTTTAATGTCTTTTCCAACCTTAACAATTCCATCATTCTATGATTCTATGAAATCAAATTAAAGAGAGGTATGTGAATCAATATAAAGTGAAGTAATACCAAAGTGTTAGCAGGTCTGCACAGATGGTCTGCAATCTCAAACATGGTTTCTGCAGAGCCACACTTGTATGTCCTGAGTTCTGAACAGACTCAGGACGGAAGGCAACCGCTGGGGATACAAGAGCCTGAGCACCACTTTGCTTCACTACAGTGTTCACATTATATTTGCTTCTTTCTCATTGTGTGCCACACAATGCCTGTTTATCACCTAGTGAGAAAACCTAGATAATCAGAGAAGCAAGATAATGATAGCCTGGTTCTCCACAGCAGTATCATGTTTCATTGAGCACAGTAATTGTATTGAAATGGGACAGGAAAAGTTGACAGAGCTAAGTCTTTTGCAAGTTAGAAAACTTGTATATCCCTGAAGACGAATAGATGCATTTACCATGATATTGCAGATGCTGGTTAATATAGCAGAGAAATCTGAAAGATAAGGAGTTTTCAGTTTTTGCTGTTGTTTTAAGTAAAACTTAATTGTGCTTCTACCAAGATATCATCACATTTCCTGAGTACAATTTTGAGTCTGAGATTCAATCAAATTTAAATTATGAGAAATAAAAACTGCTGGGATTTTCCCCAAGTTCTACACATTTTCCACATGAAAACAGAAGCAGACATAATTCTGTTGTAAAAGAATTACATCAAGAAAGTTTTGATACTTTCAAATTGTGCATGTGATGGCTTTTCTTATGTTTGATATTAAATAACCAAGCAAAGCCCTTCTTAAGGAACTGTGCTCTTAACATAAACCACTATTCCAGTTATCTAAGTGAAGAAGCCATTTGAATATTGTAACAGAGAGCAAAATGCCCCAGTGGTCTCACTTTATTGAATATCTTTCTGGTTTGAAAGCTCAATAATTTTTCCGAAACAGCTGAGGATTTGCTTGTACTTGTAAGTTGTGGTGGTGTGTTTTTTCCTTATGCATATTTTTGTAAACCCCTTTGAATGGCTTGTTTATGTATTCTCCCGACAAGTATGGTTTTACCTGAAGTTTTCTCCTCCCTCTCCCAGTTGTCATTCACTCCCTGGACCTACCTGTTACCTTATCTACATAAAGTCAATCCTCGCTAATTCCTACCCCTTGTCCAGGAGAACTCCCTTTCAGTCCTAAACCCCACCCTGGAATTCCCCTATTTCAGGAAGCCCTGTTGGTCCATGTGACCCTTTCCACTCCCTTTGTCTTTTCGATTGGTTGTCATATTTTGAATCCCTCCTTAACCTCCTCCACACTGTATCCCTGACTGGTTGAAGAATTGTATCCTCCCCCGTTCCTCCCCTGTTTAAAAGACTGTGCAAGACCTGAGCTTTTTGCTTTTGTCATCACTGCCCCCTTTGGGGAATAAGCTCCTTTGAGAAGCCCACGGGAGCCCCCTCCCTGTTCTTTGCCCCAGTCCCCACCATTGTACCCCCAGCTGTCCTGGGGAGCAGCCAGCCCCGCTCTGCAGCGCCGCTGGCGTCAGGGCCGCACGCGGGGCGGCCGCTCCTGGCCGGGGAGCGTGAGCGAGCTGGGCTTCTCCGGCACTGCGTCAGTAAGTGAAAAACAAACCACACCTGTCCAGTGCTGCCCTGATGTAATCGTGGCTGCATTTTCACTTTAGCAGGCTGGTTGCACTTCATATTATTACTCCTATCTCCACATGTAGGTTTATGGAACTACTCTATTTCAAATAAAATCATTTACTGAAGCCCCACCAAGAATCAGGCAAGCTCGAACTTCCGCTGTTGTTTAAACTAGAGCCATCTTGTATATTAGTCATTTCAAAACCCACAGCTTTTCATCATGCAAGTCAGAAAAACATGTTGAAAAAACATTCCGCAAATCAACTTTATTGAGAATTCAAATTCCCTGTTAGCCAAAAAGTTTGACATTTTTCTAGAAATGCTGATAATATTACAGGAATTTAACATCTGGCTGCTGGCTATGGCAATCAACATCCAAAATGCACATTTTGAAGTTGGACAGTCTACATAGACAGTTCCATATTGCTGCACATTAACCAAATCCACAGGTGTGCTAGGTAAAGTACAACTCAAAAAGCCATGTCATAAACTGCATCTAGCACATGGCTTTGCCTATCTTCTGCCAACAAATCCATTTTCTCTCAGATTATTTCTCACATTCCACTCCTCTAAGCAATTCTAAACAACCATTGTTTTTCAAACATCAGCATGCCACAAAAATGCTTTCTACTTTTCCCCAAATACAACATTTCTCTCGGAAAATAACCCTGGCCTGATGCTGACAAGGAGCAACATTTAGTCTTGCAGAACTAGAGAACTCTAATGCCATTTTGTGACAGCAGAAACAGGAGATTTAGTCTATGAAAAAGCCCAGGACCTTGGATGTAAAATATTTTTAATAGAAAACATTTTTATTTTTAACTCATTTATCATTCAGTATTTTGTTTTGCTTCCCTCTCTCTAAGTCTAAAAAGGAAATTTTTGAGATTTTTTTAAGAAGTGTAGATGTTCTAGTGGCTTTTCAAAGATGAAACTGGAGAATTTTCCAAATGTCCTTGATTTTACTTATATTCTCTCTATTTAGATATAGTGAAGGCATACTTATTCTGACACAACTTTTCATTGCTCTGAAATGAGTTATTGTTTTCAGTAAAGCCACTTCGTTAGATCACATTTTGCAGAAAAAAATTCTAATTGTTTGGCAATGCTTTAGAGAATATTAATATTCTTTATAATTTCCTGAAGCCTTTCATTCTATCTATTCTCAGAGTATTTTAGACTGGTATTAGACCACTACGGTGATATAAAGGCATTCAAATGTAAATGACAATAAGGCCCTGGCTTTCCAATCCGAGAAGAAAACTGAGTTTTATGTTAGAGTTCCGTTCCATTAGAGAATAATGACAATTATATAATTGCTATTTTTATAAATGGAATTAACGAAGACCCAGGGAACCACAGCAGCTTAATGTCCAACTGGAGACCAGTGAGGAGTGGATGTTCATGAGGGGTCGGTGCTGGCACTGGGACTGTTTAACATCTTTGTTGATGGCATGGACAGTGGGATGAGAGCAGCCTCAGGAGGTTTGCTGGTGACACTGAGCTGTGTGGTGCAGTTGACACACTGGAGGGAAGGGATGCCATCAAAACCTTGACAGGGTGGAGAGTGGGTATGTGTGAACTTCATCAAGTTCAACAAGGCCAAGTGCAAGGTCCCCCACATGGGTTGGGGTAATTCCAAGCACAAATACAGGCTGGACAGAGAATGAATTGAGAGCAGCCCTGAGGAGAAAGACTTGGGGGATGTGGTGGACAAGAAGCTCAACATGTCCTGACAGTGCCTGCTTGCAGCCCAGAGAGCCATTTATATCCTGGGCTACACCAAAAGAAGCATGAGCAGCAGTAATTCTTTCCCTCTACTCCACTCTCGTGATATCATATCTGCAGGGCTGCATCCAGCTCTGGGGCCCCCAACAGAAGGAGGACAAGGACATGCTGGGGCAAGTGTAGAGGAGGGCCATGAAGGTGATCAGAGGGATGAAGCACCACCTATGAAGACAGGCTGAGAGACTAGAAGTTGTCCATTCTTACAGCACCTTCCAGTATCTAAAGGGGGCTCCAAGAGAGATGGAGAGAGGGCATGTAGTGATAGGGCAAGGGGTAATGGCTTTAAGCTGAAAGGGAATTTGAGATTAAGTTTTAAGAAGAAATTCTTTACTTTGAAGGTGACGATGCACTGGAATCAATTGTCCAGGGAAGTGGTGGATGCCCCATCTCAGGAACTATTCAAGGCCAGGTTAGATGGGGCTCTGAGCAACCTGGTCTAGTGGAAGATGTCCCTGCCTATGGCAGGAGGCTTGGAGATAGATGTCCTTTAAAGTCCCTTCCAACCCAAAGTACTCTATGGCGCAATGACCTGAAAACAAATTGCCCTTAGTTTCACTGGAGCTATTTTTCACTGAGGATTTGCAGCACTTTAGGAAAAAAAACTTTAAATTATAAGCCTTTGCCACAGTCTAAACTTACAGAGGATGTGACAACTACTTGTGAGGTTTTCTCTACTGAGTTATTTAATGAGTTCACATTTCCTTACTTAATAACCTGTATTACTAGGCTAACTCAGTCTTGTTGAAAGTATCACTGTCATCTAATTTAGGCATATACAGAAAATGTTATACAGCAAATATACTTATCTAGATGAAGAATGAAATAGATATGGTCTATCACTTTTTTAAAAAATCTTAGGTATAAATCTGGGAAGAGTTGGTTTCTCATAGAAATTAAATACCATAATTAGGAAATTAATTTCTACCAGTTTTAATGCACTTGTAAATGTAAAATTGCAGATTGTGGAACAAAGAGCAACTAGGGTAAAAGAGTAAGTTTCAAAGCATTTTTACAATATTTTTCAATGGTTCCTTGAAGAGCTGTACAACACAGTATCACGAGAAAAAGAGAAAGGACCATGAGAAATTTAAAAAATGGATTTTGCCTTGCAGGTATGGTGCAATATTCATTAAAATAATTAGCAAGGGAGCAGCAAATATCTTACAGGATTGCTACTTGTATACTAACAAGACTAGATATATTAAAAAACGCATGAATCTATTAGTCTATTAGTCTTCTTGTTCCAATTGCCAAAAACATACGTTTGGAGTACTGAACAGAATGATAGCTCACTGTCAGGAATTTTACAACCATAAGTTCCCTAGGCAAAATAGCCTAAGGTGAAGCAAAGTACTTTGAATAAATTATTTTGCCCTGACAGAGATATCCAAACTCAGCAATTTAGACTTTCAGTTTGCGTAGCGTAATGGAAATTGACAAATAAGAGTGTGACCATAAAAAGAATTATTTAATAAAGTGGCCAGGTTAACATTTATATCTTCCAAAGTTTTAAGAATAAAAAATATTAATTTCAATAACAGCACAAAGAAGGAACTTTCTTTCAAAATATGCCATCAATCCAAGCAAACATAGTGAAAAATGGCCATGCTGTTATAGAAATTTGTACTGAGGGAAGAATGCCCCTGAAAAATTGTTAGTTCAGCACAGCAGAGTGCAAAGACAGCACAGCGTGAGTATATTGATTGGTCCACAAACAAGAAAAGTATATGCAAAATACTCTAAAACTGCCACACTGTGTAGGAAGTAGTGCAATGGGAAAAGACAGAGTAAAATGAGCTAGGAGGAAAGTTCTCAATACACAGAAATTACAGTAATGAGAAATATTTGCTCACATTTCTGACAAAGATCACTCTGAAAAGCAATGTAAATATCAGTCAAATCAAAAACATCCACAAGTTTTAAAAAATCAAAATCAGAAAGATGAATATTTAATAAAGACTGCAGCATATGGGATAGTCTGACTTCTCTTTAGCTGCTGCAGGATAACCACTCATACCTCCATTTTCAGGGCTCCATAATGTGTGGACTTCACATAATCTGAAAGAATGTCCAAATGGCCTGACCTTCCAGAGCTGAGGAGTGATCCTCCCAATGAAAATTAATAGGGGAAGGATGAGTTTAATTCCTCTTGGATAAAGTCCTGTCTTTATTGCATAGAGTGACTACTTAAAACAGGTTAAAGGGTTACCATTCTAAAAATTATTTAGGTGTATTAAATATTAAAAACTGTAAAACACACATACTAATAAAAATATAATCAAATATAAGTCCTTCTGTGGACTCATATTTGTGTATGAAAACAAACATGCACTTAAAAGCAAAGTACCCCCAAGAGATTTAAGGAATATCAATAAAAATGAATGGATTAAAGCCTAAAGATCCTATTCAGTTTGTCCTGAGGAAAAACTTTGAACAGTTTTAATTACAAAAGTCTGTAAAATCCAACAGAGATTTTAAGTAATAAGATTAAATCCTGGCACTAGAGCGAAGCAGTATTTGACAAAGTTTTTGTTTCAGAACAAGATGGAGTCCAAAAAGTACAAACAGAAAAGATCCTCTATGTTGTTTAAAGTTGCTTTCCAAATTTCTGATTTGCTCTCCTTTAGTAGGGACATAGAATTTTACAGATGGAAAACTGGAGGAAAAACAAAAGAGACAAAAAACTCCCCAGGCATTAAATACTCAGGCTGGCATGTAACTGATATTAAAATCTGGCTCCACATGATTTACTGCTAAATGCTTGTGAACCTTGCACACACAGGACCATGCTGACTTCCATGGCCTCATCTCTGAGAACAAGGGAGAAGCACCATATAGTGATGGATAAATAGCAGATTTAGCCTTTCTTTGGTTTGTTTGGTTTTGGTGTATTTTTTTTTCAAGAAACTGAAACATGGAGCACCTGGAGTGCTCCTCCTCCTCTTTTATACACATCAGTATAGAAGATGTCTTGATGACACCAGGGTTGGATTATTAGATAGATAAGCACCAAAGTAGCCAAACGAAGGAACGAATAATCATGTTGCAAAAAGATCACATTTTAATGCTCTTGAAATCCACATGATACTGGTAAAACTTCTGGGAATGCCACTTTGTTCTACAGCAAAACAAGTGGCTTTAAAATTTACAATGTATTTGCTTAGTAAAGATTTCAACCCTTCTCATGTTTTTTAATATAAGCCTTCAATGCATCCTTGCAGTGAAGAATGCAAACAGCCTCCTGGGCTGCAGTGGGAGCAGCAGATCCAGCAGTCTGAGGGAAGCTCCTTCCTCTCTAATCACCACTGGTGACACCACATCAGCTGTGCTGAATCCAGTATAAGAGCGACATGAAGTGAGTACCACAAAGGGCCACAAATATCGGCAAGAACTTGAATATCTCGTGTAGCCTCTCATCATACAAGGAGCGGTTGAGAGTGTTGGGACTGTTCAGGCTGGAAAAGAGCAGGTGAGAATCCTGTCACAGTGTATGCAAATACCCAGTAGTGGTAGTGAAGGTGACAGCCATGGTGGAAGGACTTAAAGCAATGGCTACAAATTGAACCTTCTGACTTTGAAAATATTCACACCGAAATGGAAAGAACCTTGAAAAATTTTCACTAGTTGACCTTGATCTGAGCAGAGGACTTTGGACTAGATGATCTCCAAAGGTCCAATCCAAACTCAACTATTTTATGATTATTTAGAGAAAACAGCAGCAGGAAGGCAGACAGATCACTGTGGACACCTATATGTCCTGATCAGTTTTTTCACTCAAAATTATGAAGTTCTGTGAAATTAATACCTAAACTCTAATTTACATCCCAAACCAGGCCAGCCAGTCCAAGCTTAAAGCACCACTGTATTTGGGGGCGAGGAACGTTCCTCTGTGAATGGAAGTTGAGTAAAGTGGAAACCTAAATAAAAATTAATCAGGAAAGTTGTACGCATTTCTTCCCTGAAAACATGACTCAATTTAACTATTAATTTAAGCTTAGTAAGAGAAGTCATGCTGCAGAATTTCACTTGAGGGGTACTGCATGATGGTGTTAATGCTGGCAAACTCTTCCAAGGCAAAGGGCAGCCTGAGCAGCTAATACTCTTTGTTTCCAAATGGTCAGCTTATTCCTGCTGGATATATATGAGTGGTTGCATAAGGACAAAGCTAATGCTCGAAGAAGTCTTTGGGTCATAACCATAGTCAGCTCTGCAGTGGGAGCACCCTTGGATAAAAAATAGCTTATATCAACACCAAGGTTGTAATTCCTCTATGTGAGTGCTGGATATGGTTATTCTGTCTTTAGAATATTTCACTCGTGAGAGAATTTCCACACTACAGTCTGTGTAAGTTTTTGTGGGTCAGCTGTATAAATTGTTTGGAGAATATATCCATTTAAAGAAAACTGACAAAAGCTAGGATTAGCTAATACTGGAGCCAAATTCTCCACATTGAATGTGTTACTTTTGATCAGAAGGTTATGAAGTCACCACCAGTNCCGCCCCCCAATTAGGATATTGTCCCCTTTTTTCTCCTCCATACTGCATGGGTCCCATGAAAAATTTCAATAAAATTGAACAGAATGTAACACAATGTTCTAAACATTTGGTGGCATATTGTTAAATTTAAGAATCGTAAAATTATAGACTACCTAAATGATGTAGGAAATTGCTAGTGAAGACATTTGAAATATTTCATAATGGATATATACAAATAAAGACCTCATTAGCTCTTAGAATCGCTGAAGCTAACTCTCATTCCTTGTGTAAGATTGCAAGAGAACTACTTCCTGTTAATCACAACACCTTCACTCCAAAATATCGAAAGCTCTGAAGAATAAAAAGATCTTAAGTGAAAAGCAAAGCTCTAAAACTTTTATGTCAAAGTCCATTCTGTCTGCCTTGTGATACACTTTTGTACTTTTGACCAGCATGAATTGAGCAAAGTTGCTCTGATTCAATCACACTTATCTTGGAATTACTTAGTTTTGGTCAGACTCCATAATGCTTTTTAAAATTTAAGAGTTTGTTTTTATTTAAACCAAAAGCAAACTTTTTTTTTTTTTTTTTGTCTAGACAATATTGTGTATAACTAAAAGCCTTTGCAAAAATAACTGCAGATGTTTGGTATATATCCTGAAATTGCCCTTGTGTATAACTTCTTACATTTTCCTTTTAGCTGGAATTGAGATGGAGGAAATGAAGATAAAGCAGATTTATTAGCAATTCCCAAGATGTTTAAGCAATTCTCTCACCCACTGCACAGAAATGAAGCAAATAAGCTCAACTCACCAGAAGATTTGCCAAGTGAAAGGGAAAAAAGGAAGCTTTGTGCAATTTTCTAAATAAAAAAATCAGAGCTACATAGCTTAGTTTCAGTAATTTGCAGAACTAGTAGATTGCTGCAGCCTGGTGTGTTCAAAGTGTTTATGTGAGGAGATTGCATTGATCTAATCTCAGATTTGATATGATTTGAGGGTTAAGAAGATTTTTGGCTCTGAGAAATAAACACACTTAATACCACCTACTAAGTATGGTTTCACTTTCACAGCACTGCGAGCTTTTGCAGCAGGAAGGCTCTGAGCAGAGCCTTCTTTTTTCAAGGCTTTTTTCAAGGCTGCTCTGAGTGGCAGCTTTGAAAAATTTGCAGCTACCACAACAGGTGTCCTACAGACCTTGCCAGGGACAAGCCAATGAGGATGATATGATAATGGACATATACTCCAAAGCAATACACTGCAAGAACTGTATTAACATTGGTTTAGGAATCCTAAGTCCAGGAAGACTTAAATCCAGCGACATAAGGGGTCATGTACGGAATGCTCTATTTTCAGCTCTGCAAGTTCATGGATCCTTAGGAAAATATATCTCTCTGGTTTTGTCAAAACCTTATTGTTTAGCAAAAACAGAATACTTGGGTTGGAATATAAGAGCACTTGGATAGAAATACAGGGTTATGTGAGGGAATATAATCTTTGACATAATAATTTCACAGACATCAAACCACGGGCACTCAGTTTAAAAGAACAGCTTATTCATTTTCATCTTTAAAATTGCCAGTATTAGATGATGGAGGGTCTGGACTGGAGTTCCCAAGCTCTGATGAACTTTGGGTATAGTAAGTAGAAAATGGTGATGAAGCCTCAGCTCCACTGGCTGGACTAAAACAGAGGTATAGGACTAAGATGACACCACTAACAACAACTTAAAGATCTACTTGTGTCACTCCAAATTATCCTCTCTTCATAGTGGCTTTAAAAAGAGTCACTCACAACTAACTGTTTCCAAACTGTCTATTTAGACAAATTGATTTTTTTAAATTGGGTTAAATCTCAATTTCTTTCTATAATTTGAGTTGTTCTCTGCAATGCTGGCATTATGGGGAAAATCAGGACATTCCTGTTTAGTATAAGTGACTTATACTTGGATAAAAGTACAAAATTTTAGATTCCTACTTAGTGACTAGGTTTTTCCTAGTTTAATCCCCTCATAATTTAAAATCCTAGTTAAGAATGAAAACAGGAAACAGAAAACAACCAGCACCTAAAGGATTCTTGTATAAAAGACAAGCAACAAGAACTATTGTGAAGTAAAGCACAAGGATATACATAAATAAACCATAAGGGTCCTTTTAAGAATATACCCCATTCAAAAATTTCACATTTTCTGAGCAAGAAATAGCTCTGTAAATATATTTCTTTTCAAAACAGTCAAAGACCGACCCCCCTCTTGACCCCCCTCTTGAAAAAGTTGGATTGGGCTCTTTATCAGGAGCTCATAGACATATTAAAAATACCNTTTTTCTTTTCTTTTCTTCTAGCAGAATAAGCCCCAGACATTTGGAAAGTATCTGCTCTGAGTCACAGGCACAGGAGTCTGCAAAGTACCCCTTTATGCAATCAAAAACACTCACCATTCCAGTGTTATGTGCACGTCAGTACATCAGATGCACTATTTTGGTTGTTCCACAGGCACTCTGAGATCAGACACAGTCTTGGCAAACTTTGCAAATCATGCCTCAGCCTGACCCGACACTTCAGCCTCACAAAGCTGGAGCTCCTAAACACTCCCATGTCACTGAGCAGGGATCTCAGCACAGAGGCTCCAACACATCAAAGAATCCTTTGACTGCTGAGTTATGAGGAGACTCCCTTTGCCTGAGCAAAGGGTCCAGGGAGAGGGACAACATACTTGCTGTGTTAGCTTTAGAAGTCATACACTGTTTGCAGAAGGGGTTATCTTGTATCCACACTCTCTGATCTAAGCTAATGTTTGTTTACAGAGCCTGTAAAGCAGGAGAGCTGGAGAGCAGGAATGTTTCACAGTATTACTTGTGGTCTCCTTCATAAAGGGATCTTTGAGACAACCTTTAAGGGTGCAGAGGGAGAAGTCACCTGTAACAGCCACATCAGGAGAAGCCTATTTCCAGGAAAAAGTCTAACTCTTTTTTCCGTGTCTGAGCAATCATTTGAGTTTGTATTTTGCTTTCAATGCTTTCACAGAAAGAAGAAAATAAACCGTGAAGTGTATTATAGCTCTTTTCAATCATTTTTACAGCTGGTGAGCCCAATAATCAATATCAAATGCTCTAAGGCATTTACTGGTTCTGTGACTCTCATCTGACTTTTTCTCTTGCTGCTAATCACTCTAGGTGGTGTCTGGAATTTTTTAGCCCACATACACAGAGAAAAATGTCCCTCAAAATGTCGTGATTAAGAAAATGGTAATATTTAGTTCAAATGTTACTGACATAAATGGCTTCTTGACTGCAAAAAAGAAAACCCTCTGTTTGCATTGTACTTTTCAATTTGTACTGCTCAAAAATATTTTAAATTTCTCCTTCAAAAAGCTAAATCATTTTTACCAGTAGCAAGGATGCAGCTGTACTGATTCTTGTTAAATTCTCTTGAAAAATGCAAACTCCCAAAGCATATTCAGGCCCATGTGGAGTGACCTTTGAACCAGGCTGAACTGGTTCAAAAAAAATATCCTTATTATTCTATTACTGTTAGCACCCCTTTTTGATAGAGAAATCAGAAAAATCTGTTTAAAAAATTCAATACCAAGAGTAGTCAGTCAAGAAGATTAGAGCAGATCGCTGCTATTGAAACAGGTAATAAAATATTGTCGGTGTGGAGAGAAAGCATTTTTGTGGCTCTAGAATGCTTTCAGTTTCTGAGGTATTTTCTGTGTATACAGAAAATCTGCAGTATGTACAGCCAATTCAGCTTGTCACCTAGGAAAGATAATTAGGAAATGCTGCTTGTTTTGATTTATTGGTGATTTTTTTACCCTGAAGTGCAGCCAGGAATACAGGCCCAGTCATGTACTGGATGTATTGGGGCACAAAGGAGCAACATGTATATGGTTACTTAGCTTGCAACTGTATAAATCAGACTTGAAAGCCCTTGAAACCGAGCAAGGCTCTTTTGCAGCCACGTGTGTTTGAATCATGGCTTGAGGCTATCCTTTTCATAAAATGGGAATCAACACCATTTTGTCCTTCAATTTTTCATCTGATCACAGTGGTTTGAGTCTGCACATATTATGTGTCTCATAGTATACTCTTTTATTCAATCAGATATAAATTTATAAAAAGAGCAGGGAGTCTGAGTACTATTTTAGCTATCATATAATTAGCTACTAACTGCTGTTTGGCTATCTGGAATTTTTCCTATGTTAACTTCACTGGCTCGTTCATTAAATATTCTATGCATTTTTTTAAAAAATTATTGTTCGAATTATTTAGATTAAATTTCTTTGTGTAATAAGAAAAAGTCAGTTTACAGTCTGTTGCATGTATTGATAATGAAATGAGAGCCCTTTACTTTTTAATTCTCCATGCCTGTGAACACTGGGAAAAAAATATTGCTGAGAACATAATAATACCTGACCTACATAGATGCTATTGTACCATTTCCAGAAACATAGAGATGAGAGTTTTTTTTAAAGTGGTAAGGAAAGACTGCTTTAAATTTTATTCTACTTGGGCTAATTTTACAAAGAAGTTATGAAAACAGTTCAATAAAATCCCTCTAAAAACCATTATCAAGAGCTTCTGCAATGTCCTTTCCCAAGGACTAGGCAGGCGCCATGCCTGATTTGGGTATAACATCCCGGTAAGTCATTGAAAGGTTGAGAATACAGCCACGTCTAAGAACACTTAATACACTGTGAGATCTGTTTGTACTTGAAGCAATGCTTTTGAGACAGGTCCAGCTCTGAGAACTGCAGAGCACTGAGAGCACTGAGGTGTATGCCAGTATTTACAACAAAGGGCTGATGTGGGTGGAAATGGCCATCTCTGAGCTGAAGACCTCCTCAGAACACCATCTCTGAAGCTGCAGTCCCTGACTCCTACCGATTTCAGGGCCTCTGGAGTGCTGTATACATTTAATTGATGGTTTTAATCAGACCTTTTCCAGAGGGAGTGCTAAAATTAAATACGATATTCATTTTTTCAGCAGACTTCAGATTCCAGCATTTTTAAGGAAGAGAAAGAGAGACAAGAAAACAAAAAAGCTGTTATGGTTTTCTCTTGGCAATGCGCTTTGATTTTAATTATGCTATTAACATTTTTTTAACACAGTTGTTTGGAAAGCTGGCTAGCATAACGTGAAGTCAGCAGAGCTATTGCAGTTTAGACCACTAACTCTACATTTCATCATCTGTGGAGAACTTTTTTTCATTTGTTCCCTGCTGTCAGACATAATTTAACATGATGATTTTTTGATGTACATTCAGCATTGCGCACATGCCTTTGTTTTGCGGGGATTTTTTCCACTGCTGTCAGAGATCAACCCTATCGACATATTCCTCTATCTGGCTCATCACTTTAGAGTCTGAATCTGTGCCGGATGTCCTGGTGATTCCATGGCCTGAGTTTCAACATACAGGGTAGAGTTCCTTTTACTGGAACCTTTGGCTTTCTCAAAGAACTATCCCTTTTCCTAATCTGAGAGTCATACCAGGGCCCCAGGAGTTCCCAAAGCTAAAGGCTGTTCAGGGAAGAATTCTAGAAGAAGTAAACTTCTGTTAAGAAACAGGAAGAAAGTCCAGTAACTGATGTCAAGATGGGAGAAGGCATAGAAACGGGTTTCCACAAGATCACATTCTCCTACATATTGCTGCAGCTGGTTTTAGCAGTGTGGCTAAACTGTGATCTGCATAATGATCACCACCTCAGCATGAGTATGGGCATTTAGATTACTGCACCTATTGTTTTTCTGTGTGAAAATCAACTTCTCCCACACTCCCCTATTCCCCAATGTTGTTTTAACCTGTATCAGTTTGTAAGTGCAGAGAGCCAGGTCAAAAAGCTTAGCAAGCATAGTGGAAAGGTAACACAGCCTGGGTGACCTCAGCTTAAGCTCAATAGACACAACTTCTGTCAGAGAGTTTGGGGAATTATTTTAGACACCTATTCCACAACAATTTTTTTCATTGCAAAAAATAGTCACAGGGGATTAAAAAACATATATTTAAAAATTTCAGCAAAGAATGAGAAAAAATTGGCAAATGCCTAAATTCATGGTCTTCAGAAAAAAAAATCATTCTTGAACCATGATTTATGCACAGGTTTGGGATCTAGAATGTAAAGTTCATAGGATAGTCTTAATTTTAGCAGGCATTTCTTTCACCAACAGAATCAATGCCAGTTTCAATGCAGCATTCTGAATAAATAGTAAACTGACAAGACAGTTAACTAGAGTCCTGTTCATCAGGCCACTCCTTAATTCAAATACCAGTCTTTACACTAGGAAGATATTTAGTTCATTTTGTCAAGTGCAGAGTGAAATCTTTTACAGAAAATGTTGAATACCAAGGTGACATGGATGTTTCCAAAACCATAATTTATAAAGGAAATAAAAACGTTGTTCTCGTAAGATGAAGGCTTTCCATTTGTGGGATAAAAAAATAAGCACAATGTATCATTTAGAAACTTAATTCCTGAAAAATCCTTGTGCAATGTCAGAAGACATTTAATACTACCTTGGATATGTCTGATTGAGTCAAAGATATGTTTTGATTTTAGGGGAAAAAATAGAATCATATTTAAAGTACTTCTGTTAAATATTGCTCACTCAAAAGCAGCTGAGCACAAGCTTCTGCAATATTTAGTGAAGAACTGTAATTTACATTTTCAGTCAGTCTTTAGATCTCATAGAACCTCCATCTAGATTTGGTCTCAAGTTTTTCCCAAGACATATAAACAATTGAAATCCCTACTGAGTCAATTTGGCCTATCCATACTTACAAAGCAAGATGAAAATTATGAGTGAATTCTACATCAGTAGCCTTGCTTAATCATACTTGCAAGATTTGGTGCTAGAAAACCTAAACATGTAAGGAAGGCATTTTCCCTATCTTTGTAAAATTTTACCTGTACCAGTCATGGAATGAGGTAAGGAACAAGTGGGTATAAATTATTCCTTACTTTGACTGTTGCATGCTTAGTATAAGGTCTCTCTATCTCAAGAAAGAGCCAGATGTATTAAATCATCTCTTTTTAAATTTTCCATTTACAACTTTCTGAAAATGTCTTTATTTTCTCTCCTCTTTCACAGTATGATACTATGTATTCTGTAGCCATCACTGAGGGACTTTGTCAGATCCACGTTAAAAGTCACCTGCAGTATTGCTGGTATCAGAAATGTAAAAGGAAAGTCTTGATCAAATTTATAAATGTATACTAATTACATTCCTAATTAAATTTATAAATGTATTTTGCAAGGAATCACAAGGCCTCTGTGTTAACTTGTACTTTTGTCTCCTATTTACTACTAGTATCTTCCTTTTTCATTTTTTGTTAGTGCTGGTTTTATCTTTTTACTGAGATGATCAACAATGGGTCCTCAGAAAGAAGAACTGAAGACTCAGAGGGCTTTACACAAGTCATGGGAACCTAGTGCTTCTAATAGTTCATTAGTTCAATGAACAAAGTATGAGCCTCATTTTTTCAACACACAGGGATAAGATCCTCAAGAAAACTTTGCTTAATTTCTTGGGCATGTGCTCCTTTTTCCCTCTGCTGTATCTGGACCAAATTTCCTGTATTTTGCCCTCAGTAGCTGAGGGTGAAAGCACTCCAGACAGTCTAGCTGATAGTAACAAGAGTTTCTCAGAAATGGTTTTGGTTTTATGCTGGAGAACAGCCAGGAATTACTTCTCCAATTTGTTTCTAAAGGCTGACATTCATGCCGTAACCTTGAAGGGCAATTAAATCACAAGCATTATTAAACCTCCTAAAGAAGCATGTTAAAACACAGTTATAAAAAAGAAATTTATGTAGAAAACAGCTTTTTTTTACCCCAGAAAAAAACTATTTTGCAGGCAGTAGAAAAGCAAGCCTCCTTAAGGTATCACTTAGGCTATTACTATGACAGGCTATTGCTAACCTCCTACTGGACTGGTGCATGTCAAAAAAGACCTCTAGGGGAAAGCAGTCTACAGTCTTTGTTATTACCGATGAAGTTTGTCAAGAATGCCAGATGAAATGTTGGTATTTAGTATTGTAGACTGTGTTGCCCAAAGTGTGGACAGAGAATATCAGATTAACCATTTCAGATGGAATTCAGGTCATTTCACCATCTCAGTTAACTCAGTCAACATCTCCCCACCACCAAAAAAATAAATGGAGTACACTGTAAGGAACATTTCCAGAATCTTAAAGATTGTATTCATGTACTAAAGTATGTTGAACATCTGGGGATTCCAAGTCAAAAGCTTTTCCATATCTTCTGCATTGTGCAATGTTTGTTTAAAATCCGTTAGTTCAAAGTTTAATATGTGTAGATAGTTCAGAAGGGAATACCCATACTAGTATTTAATCTATGTTGATAGCTTCTTGAAATGGTTCAAACCAATGTCAGTGAAAGGGGTTTTGCAGTTTCTGTTCACAGAACAGAATGTACTGGGTAGATCATCAAGTTCTGGTGTGTCACCCACCCTCCACACAACCCTTAGCCAAAAATAGGGAATAGCTTATAAAGGCATGAGGTTTCTGAACGACAGCATTACTGAAATATGCATACCCTTTTTTTACATCACAGAAATCCCCAATTAAAATATAGCATATTAGCTCAAGTCAAGCAAGGTCACAGCAGCAGCAAAACACTGTTATTAGCTTACATTTAATCTGAGGAAACAATTTCTTCTAGGCTAAGTCTTATGAAACCTGAGCCTGCGTGATTTTGTAAGTGCACTTTCATATCAATATACTATACCTCTTTTGCTCTTAAATCTTTTAAATTTTAGAGACTTATACTTTTTTCAGCAAAGGAGAAAAGTTTACTGTCAAAGTAAATTTAAGCCTTCTAACAGCAGTTAAGTAAACTCAAACACTAAACAAAGATCTTGCAGCATGAAGGATAATTTATAAGGATTCATCCAATGTTAGGCAGATCAGCCACATGAGTACCAATGAAGCTCCTCATTCTATGAGACTGGAGTTTATGCTCTGCGTTCTCCGGACTTCTGGGAAGTTCCATGTGACATCATGTAACACTGCCAAAATAATGAAAATTATAAGCAGAGGAAAGTGGCACTGCTAAATTGTGAACTCCAGCTATGAACACACTGTTGCACTGAGAATGGGATACTCCTAGAGACCAACAGATTCCAACAACTGGGATATGACTGCTGGCCCAGATTTTAACAGTTTTTCTGTCACTGAAGTATCACAGTTCTATCTAGTACAGAAGTGTTTACTTTGGCAAAATGAAATAAAACCCAGCAAATGCAGCAAAACAGAAATGAGATGAATCTGACATAGATGTGACATGATGGAAAGTAGAAAAAAGTTGGTGTGGGGAAATGTGCAGTAGAGAAAACCACAGGACAACACATCCTAAGGAGGCTGACTTCAGGCTTTAGATGAATCTTCCCTACAGCATAAGTGGACTCGATGAGCCAGATTTGAATGGCTGTCTCCTACTCTGGGAAGGATCAGAAAGTTGGTCCAGGTTCCACAATTAGGCTTTAAAATAGACCATCCCATGCATGATCCACATTAAAAAAAAAAAAAAAACAAAAACAAAAAAACAACTCAGGACAAACTTATCCACAGGCTAAAAATTTGAGACATTACTCAATTCTCACAAAGGTTTTCCAATTAATGATGCTCACTTAAGTATCCAAGCCATGCAGAACATCAGTAATTTGCCCTTACTGTTAAAAAGTTGCAAGCAATGAACAGATCAGTTGTGTGAATCTTGGAGATTGAGAGAAAGAAGTGAAATTTTTATGGAGTGCCCTGAAACTGTTTCTGGCAATGGGAAAACACTGAAATGAAAACAGTTGCTTATTTATTGTCATGGACGTTGTTACAGAACATTGGCATCTTTAAACCAAGTATTGCATAATAACAGATCTCATACCCAGCCCTCCTCTTAGTACATCTACTATAGAGGGGAAAAGAATGCACAGCATCTCAAATTCTAAAAGCTCTTCCATTAGTCAATTTGTTAGTCAAAACCAAGCATTGAAGAAGATAGAACTTAAACAGCCATTATAACAAAGAAAGGTTACAAAAGACATGAAAAAGTTTATATTCTGAATCAGTAGAGAAGAAGAAGCACAATTCAAGAACTGATAAACAGTAGTCTTATTTTCTGTTCTCCTTATGGTAACAACTTTTGAGCTTCCAATACAGGAAAGACATGCAATGGCAGTAAGTCCAGCAGAGCACTAGGATGGCGGGGGGCTGGAGCACTTTCCTGTGAGGAATGGCTGCGGGAATGAGACTTGCTCAGCCTGAGCAAGAGATGCTTTGGGGGAGACCTAACCGCAGCCTGCCAGTACCTGGAACAGGAGACAGGTATTAGGAAGACAAAGCCTGCCTCTTCATAATGGCACATGGAAGAAGGACAAGAGACAAGAAGCATCATTTGAAGTAAGAGAGGTCGTAACTGGATATAAGGAAAATCATCTTTACCATGAGGACAATTGGGCAGTTGGAGCATGTACCCAAGATATTTTGTGTCCTCTTCAGCCTCAGGTGTTTTCAATATGAAAGCTTGGATAAAGCTCTGGGCTGCTTGGTTACTGACCTGATAGTCAACTCTGCTTTGAGCAAGAGATTGGACTAGAGACAACCTGTAATCTTTTCCAACCTGAAATTTCCTACAAATTCTTACAACACAAAGCTGCATCATTATGTATTTTCAATATACTGTGTGTGATTAAACCTTCAACCTCTACACACAACACATTGCCATGCTAAAGAAGCAAATTCTAAAGTGATTATGTTTAAATAAACATCTAAAAATAATAACCATTCTTATATTATTCAAATATTCTATATTACTATCATATTTCTGTAATATCTACTGCCCCCCTGCTATTATATAAGGGCTCTTTCTAAATCTACATAGTACCTACGTCTTATACTGCTACTCAATCTGGACTCAAACAGTCCCTCTAAGTACTACTCTTCCAACAGACTGAAACACCTTTCCATGGAAAAACCAATCTCTGTTCTGTTTTGAGGCTTTGCCTATCAAAATGCTGTTGAGTATGTAGATGGAACTCAAAATGCAAAAATGTGAAACTGAGTCAAGTTTTCCCTTAGACTATGACAGCAGCTGGTTCCAGATCCTAATGTAGGAAAAGTGAAACAAATTAGACAAGCAGCACAGGAGACTGTTTTCTTATCACCCATTAGCTTTCCTTCACATCAGAACCTCCTTTCCAAGACCTCTTCGGAATAAATACATTAATTAGAATGATATTTGCCCTCAGAAACAAATTAGCAGCAAATGGTAGCCAACAGAGAGAATGGCCAAAGCTTCAGTTTTAGATGGAGAATTCAAAATTCCCTGAAGAAAATAGAAGAAAGGGTCATCTAGCCAAGTTGTCTAACTCCCACACTGGACTACAACTTCCTTCAGAGCATTTCTTCCCATCCACCCACACACAGATCAGATTTGGTTTATAGAGGCTTCGATACGAAATAAGCATAAAGTCTACTTGCATTTCAGGTCAAATCTCACTGCCAAAAAAAAAAAAAAAGTAAGAAAATAAAAAGGAAAAAAAATAATTGCTGGTTGAGATTCACGTCGCTAAAAATAAGAAGGATATAAACAGATTACATTCCTTTTGTGGAGTGGGATGCAAACAAGAAGCCACAAGTTTAAAGATAATAATTTGACAGGAAGATTAATGGGACAGCTTCTAGAAAGAAAGTATTAACCTCTAATATTAAAAACAAAATCTTCTTTCTTTATTTCAGATTACCTGTGAGGGCTTTTTTTTTTCCTCTGTTTCTCAAAACAGAGCAACTGGCCAGATGTTACAAAATAGAAAAAGCAGCTAGGTGCTATGTATGCAGCGTGGTTGTTAATTTTGCAAGGAACAGTCAAGGGAGAGGGGCTTGTCAACTCCATTACTCTAATCATTTCCATTTAATGTCAGGGGCATAATGTGATCTTGAATATAAAAGAAAAGTTATCATCCTAAATGAAGGAGAAACACCAACTAAGGTCTTGGCCTCAATCAAGCTGCTCTGAAGCTTTATATTTCTGGAAAATTAGTTGCATAGTATCCAGTTCTGAAGTTTCTGTAGGGTTTGTCAAAAATGTATCAACCTTACTTAGGCTGAACCTTTGATCCTGCAAACACTGTCACAATGGGACCACTCAAACTGGAAATTTGCATATGCTTTTAAAACATGGATTGGAGCGAATCAGTTAATTGTTGTGCCCTGTACAATATGTAAAGTAGGAATAAAAATTGCAATCTACCTGATATGGATTGTTAGACAGCAATCTTAGATCTGTAACACCAAGGAAAGCCAAACAACTACTGACATACTTGGCTTTATATCCACTGGAGCTGGCTGCTGTTCTTACTTGAGAGTGCTGGAGTTCCTCTTAGATTGATTACTTGAGGAAGATTTTTGTAGCACTTGGCTACTCCAAAAACTTACAGCATACTAAATACTGAGTAAACAGAAGCCATAGATCATTTATTTGATGATTGTTCTGACAACTTATTAAATACAATATTGATTATTATCTACACTGGCCTGTTTCCTTTCATCTCTTCTTTTGTATGAAAATTCACAAGTACTGTCCTTACTTGTTTAGCTAGTGAGAGACAGTATAGACAGATATCGCTGAAAATCGATGTGCATAGTCTGGCAGAGAATCACTAATGGCAATGAAGTAATGACAGTTTACATTCTCTATGTGGCACTCCAGTCACAAGCACAATTATTAAGCTATTTAAAATAGATATTCTTAGACTGCAATCAATTCATTTGACAGCAGTAATACCCTGCCTACCCACAGAACTCTAGGTACCTTCTGCACAAATACTGCTCAAAGCATGTATTAATTTCATATTAAAAATTTTGACAAAGTGCTTGTTTTTATGGGATAGTAAGATAAGCAAATTTGAAAGACACCTATTCCAAGATGTTTAACTCCTTGCAAGTAATGAAAGCAATTTGATTATTAAAAGAAGCACCTTTTAAATAATTTGCCAAACTAAGTTTTGTCAAAAGACTCAGATCTTCAATGCAGTCAGGGAGATTTCATATTTACCCCAAAAGGGAGAAAAAAAAAAAAAGGCAGGAAAACAGGAAAACAGAAAGACTTAAACATAATGCAGTATGTTTGTTCTTTACTGCTTGAGAGAACTGTTTCGAAAAGATTATGTCAAATGTGCCAATGACTGCCTTTCTGCTTCAGCTGTGCTTTGTGATGATATTGCAAGTATACCAAATCAAATCAATCAATCAATCCCCTTCTAGTTTAGAAGAGGAGAGCTATTTTCATGGATTTACAGTATTTGCTGTTCACATGATCTGTATGATGGGAAAACACTCAGAGGAATCCAGTTCTGAAGCATTTTTGCTAATGTATCATTTTAATATCTTCTGAAGAAAAATCAAAGGGAAACACAAAAGTTATGGAAAGGAGTGGAAAGTTATGGAAAGGAGTAGAATTAAATGTTTTTCTTCTCATAAGTTAGTCACTTATGGAGGTTTCTTATAAAAACATATATTTTAAATAACTGCTAGATATAGATTTTAATCCTTGCTATAGAGCATCCAGACAACACGGGGGAATGTTAGGAATACAATAAGGCAATAAGACTAGTAGATGTGAAAGAAATTAATCTCATCAAACCAGAAGCTGGAAGGTCATTGGTGTGGAGTGGGGAAGGAAAGGGAAGTTGAGGGTGTCATGGAAAAACAGTCTTGTGGCCAGAATTGAGGGTAACCTTGGACTCATCCCATCTATGGGATGCCATACAAGAGAAAGCACGAAGAACATTTTACTAGAAAACAGTTTATTGCATCAACTGACTGTTTTTCCAGTATACCATACCTGAGCTTCACAAGAAATAACAAACTGTATTCTTGGCTGTTGTCACACTGGACCAGCAACACATTCAGTATTACCCAAATATGTATCAAGTATATGCCAGATAGTTGGGTTTGATATCCTAAAAGGGAAGACAGTGACATTTTCTCTGGATGACTGTTAGACTTTTGCTACCACTGAATTTGGAGAGACAAACTTTCTTGATCAAGTTAAAATCTTCTCTTAAATATGCATTTAGGTCATCAGACCAATGGAAGGTTGAAGGGAAATGGATATATTGTCATTTCTTCTAAATACAAAATGTAGTAGAACAAAAACATGTCTTTCTGCTTTCCTCAGATACCTAAATCTTCCTTCTTCCTATTTTATGCATTTCAAATACCAATTTCACAAAATTCATGAGCCTATTAAAAAAAAAAAACACAGCAGTTTCCTACGAGTCCAACATTTTTATAATTTTTTAAGTTCCCTTAGATAGTAAGTAGGCAACATATATCCTCTGTATCAATGTGGTTTTAGTAACAATTCTGGCAAAATGGAAACTTCTCCCTCACATTGCAAAATGAGAAACATTTCAACTAAACAGGGTCTGGGCCTGTTGCCACCATAGCAAATATGACTTTCATTACTTTTCAAAAGACTGGACTCTTTCGCAAGAATCGTATTCACATCACCTTAGTCAAAGCTCTTAACACAGAAGAATTAAAATGACATGGAAAAGTTAAACTCATAGAAGAGAAAAAGAACAAAGAAAGAGAGTTAGGACTGAAGTTCCAGAATCCTTGTGTAGAGTAACATTTTCCCTTAAAGTCTCACCAAATAATCAATTCCACCAATTTTTTTGTAAAGGCACATGCAAGAACATTTGACACACTCTCCTGCGGTAAGAGCATGTGTGAGGCATCTTTGAGATGTTTGATCTGCTCATCCTGCCTTGTCATTCTTCCTAGACTCCCTTGGCCTTCTCGCTATCTGTCTGACAAAGCTCTGTGCCGCACCATCTGTGTGCCAGATTCCTCTGACCGCAGTGAACCACAAGCAGGGAAGGGCTGCAAGTTCTCCAGCAACTGTGCTAAGGCACTGTTCTTCTAATTACCTTCTTCAATGGGTTGCTTATGGAATTTATTTTTTTTTTAAAACAAGACAATGAAGTCATAATGTCATTCATGCAATGATTAAAGAGCATTGCACTTCTGGGAAACAGCTATTTTACTTTTCTATTGGGCAAGAAAAAAGGAGGAGTTGGATGCTGAAAAGAGCTTGACCTATTTACCACATCCTCAGTTTCTACAGGTCACAGACAACAGAATGAGTGGTTTTATCCATCCTCTCTCTGGTGAAAAATGTTAATTTCCTACGTGATTAAAAAAAGACTTTTCTGGATAGAAAATATCCTTCAAGAATTTTGGCATTTGTCTATACCTTCAGAAAAATTTTCAGTAAATTTTACAGACAACTAATCAACAGACTAAAACTAGACACGCAAAGCCAAGAATAGCCATTCAAAAGCAACAGTCAGATGTCATCACAACCATCTGCCATGACATCAAGCCAAAGAAGGCTGGTACAGTTAGTGGAGGGAGAAATTACCCAAAATCAAGCTGTGTGCTGTAAGTCAGCATGTGAAGTACCTCAGAGCAGGAAACTGAACACAGCATCTGTTACAGCATAAAGAAGAAGATCTATAGACATACCTGGCTGCAGAGCAGGTCAGCTGTTCTTAACACCTGTATTACCACACAAGGTCTTTCTGAAGTTCAAAAATCAAGCTACTAACTCCAAAAAGTCTCACAAATGCTTTTCATATGCAGGAAGTCGATGATCCTGGAATCTTGTGTACTCTGCTAGCAGTTAAGTTCACTAGAATAAAAAAGGTAACTGCAGTCTATTCACTATATCAGTTGGATCTAAGCCATCCTGGAGCAAGGAGGTAGTGGAAGGAAAGGAATGGTTTTGAGAACCTTAGTGTGAAAAGGGCTTTTTTATCCAAGAGCTCTCTTGGATAAAAAAGCAGTGTTACCAAAAATAGCTTTGTTATTTATTCCCAATTTTCTATGATATTGTTATTCACAGGTGAAGTCCAGGTCCTGCAGACAACAGATTGATAGGTGATTCTATGATTGTGTGTGATTCTGTAATAATTGGGATATTCCCTTTCATAGCAACAACTCAGTTACAAGAGGTTCATCGATGGCTAGTCATGCATGAGGAATCCCAAATATACATCTATATATAACATAGATAAGTCACAGTATGATGCATTCTAAACATATGAGTCAACGTTTTCAGCAGCCTAAGCCACGCACGCTTGGGGAAGGTTCTTCCTGTCCACTAATGACAAACATTAGTCAGTCCTAATAAGCAGAACCAAGGGAAATATGTTTGGGAAAATTCACTGTCTTGTCATTTCATTTATTTATTAAGCAAAGGTTTCCTGAGTTCATGTTGTCTGCATGTTACTTTAGCCTTGGGTACAGGATTTCTAGAGGTTTTGATTTTCGCTTCTTTAAAAGCACAGCTGTAATAATCCAGTCCCTGGAATTCACTAGGTCATGTTACCACATCAGTTAAATAAAGAAAATATCCTACTAAAGAAAGATGCAAGCAAAAAGACCCTATTTAGTACTATAAAGCTACTATTACATATTACAATAAATCACTCTGAAGTTTTTCATCAAGCAACTCCACCTCAGCAACATTATGCAAAAAACAAAGGTACCTATTGAACAAACTAGCAGATTCTGTTCAATTGCTACTGTTCTGAAGAACAGAAATTGCAGGAATAGAGTATGAGTGAGCAAAAGATAAATGTAGTCTGAAAATTATAATTTTCAGTAGAAAAGTAGCTCTTCATCATGTCACAGCTGTATGACAGAAGCATGTTTTGGTCATCAAGGCTGACATAGAGGGATATTTTAAAACTTAAAATGGTCAGTCAAAATTCTTACTGCCTAAGGTCACATTATGTCCTGAGCTGCTGCACATTTATGCACTGGAAGTATTTGAAGTCATGTTCAATTAACCAACTGGGTTATATTTTTAGTATTTTTGGTAAAGTTTCTGCCTTAAGAGGGCAATTTCCCAGCAAAGTTGTATTATAAAATATCCATGAGAGTGTTAAACAATGCAGCTGTGCTACCCAGAGGATAATTTTACTTTATTTAGTCACTAGTATTACTGTCATACAGTGGTAAATTTTAGGCTCTGTGTCAGAAAAGCAATTACGCATGACTTTGATTAAATACAAAATACCACCCTAACAGATTCAAAGAGGATAAGGTACTAGCTGGAGCACTGTCGTAGTCAGGACTGCTTTTCTGGATCAGACCTTAACACAGAACAACATCCACATAACCACAGCAAGAGTCTCAGGACATGAACACTGAAACAGAGCTCCAGCTTCACAACCATTCTCTTCCCACAGCAAGCAGTGGGTCGGAACAGGAGCGCACACTACAGCCTTCCCTATACAGAGTCTGACTGTTTCCTCCAAGCTGCAGAACTAGATCATTCTCTCCCACTGAACCTATTATGGAAAGATCAGCTTACAGGAGACAATAGGAGCACATGGGTTTTAATCTTTCAAACCAACAAGCAAGATTTCTGACCAGTTCATCTGCCAACACACTTATTCCTGTGACATTTGGAGTGACAAATGTGGTGGCCAAGAACTTACCGCAGTCTCATATGGCTCCAGCTAAAACACTTGAATCCAAACATCTCTACAACTAATATTTTCTTCTGTTTTAAATGACTAATCTCTTACTTAATTGATTGTTAATTAAAGTTTCTTGAATACCAATGCCACAGAATGAAATCCTCTCTAGAGGCAGCACTGTAAACCACAGCTAAGGTTTCCCCATGGCATCTTCTTGCATTTATCACCTCTAAGCAGGCAGCTTTTGTCTCTGGGGTAAGAGCAGAGGTCAACAACAGTTTGGTCATCTCCTTCTGATTCTTTCTTCTGCTGTCCTTCCTAATGTGAAGAGTAACAGTTACTCCCAGCTGAGAACGAACTGAGAGCTAGGTCACCACTTTAGTAGCTCAGCTTTAGGGAAAAAAAGCTTTAAGATGGTCACACTGCAGTAAAACAGGGTTTAATTAGTTCATTTGGAAAGCAACACAAAAGTGAAGGAAAAGGAAATGCAGCTGCTACTTACAAGCAGTCATCAAATCATTACAGTTGTATTTTTTTTCTTGCCAGTTCCTCAGTCACTAACAATTTCTGATCCAGTACAACAGCTGTAACATTGTATATAAAAGCATTAATGCTCTAGGGAGATATGCTGTTTGAGAGAACACTAACTTAAATAATCTTTTTAGTTTGTTTTTTTTTATCTCACTACTGATGATTTACAGATTTCACAGGAAGTTTTCTATCAGCCAGTGCATGACTGCACAACCAAAGAATCTCCACATTTCAGGGAAACATGTAGGCCAATTGTTTGCTGGAAAATGTACAGATGTAATCTGGGAGTTCTCAAAGATTCAAGGATAGGTTATTTTTTTTGTGATGTTTTTCTGCAGACACTCTGCTTCCTTATGGCCTTATATGTAGAAACCTGGGCTGTAACTTCCTATGACGTGCAGCATGTTACCATAAATGCTTTCCCCTTAACTCATCAAGTGTCCCAGGCTGCTACTCACTCTTGGATGTGAACAGCCAAGGAATGTCACCATGCAGTACTACACTAATGCATTCCAGCGCTCAAGACGTTACCAAATTTTACCTACAAGGGCTAACACTTCACTGTGTGCTCTGGGCAAATATTACCATGAATCTGGGGCCAAGAGAAAGAATTTTCCTTTTTTTTTTTTTTTTTCTATTGTTGTTGTTGTTGTTGGGTTTTGCTTCTAAGAGCTTTTTTTATTTTAGTGTCTTAGCTACACTTTTCAATCTGCTGTCTCAGAGTATGTACCTCTGAATGATTCTTCTTGACTATGTTATACTTAAAATTATGATGCAAGGAAGCTTAGGATACTTCTATCAGAAAGATCAAATTATTTCAGAAGAGAACAAGTTATAAAACCTTTTAAAAATAAAAACAAGACTTTGAAATTTGTAACAAAGTCTATAATATAGTATATAGTTTTTACTCAGCTCATTATCATCATAAATGCAATATTTAATCATATTCTGCTTTGTTAAATGTTAAAAAGAACATTCTAATAATATATTGCATTGGTTTACTCTGTCTATGCAATGTAGAAACAACCAAAGCTGAACATTCATCTACTATGCAACTGTTATCTACTTCAAAAGACAAGGAAATTAAATAAGTAACCTATATAACAATTTATTACAGTATGATAGCTGTTCAACATAGCAAGAGTGAACACTGCTGAGAAATTACAGACTTTAAAGCTGCTACTTCAGTGGAATTGTGTTGTGCTAATTAAAATCCTACTGGAAATCTGAACCTGTAAAAGAGACATTCACACATGAGAAACAAGATACAACAAATTCCACGAGTGAATTTGTGGACAACAGATTACACACAAAAGTAATTTCGCCACTGGTT
The DNA here is from genome assembly GCA_013400215.1 of Cisticola juncidis. Classification (NCBI taxonomy): domain Eukaryota; kingdom Metazoa; phylum Chordata; class Aves; order Passeriformes; family Cisticolidae; genus Cisticola; species Cisticola juncidis. The sequence goes on along the minus strand of VXBR01005532.1, from coordinate 1,985,086 downwards.
GTTCACACCATAAGTTTCTCAAATCAATATCCACTTTTTCCTCTCCAGACAAGATTCTTACCAGTTCTCCATTTGTCTCCTAAATACCTGTTTTCATATCCAGACTACTATGTCCAGACTGCAGATTCAATTTAAATCCTCATGCATGATACTGCAGCTCTTGCGTTAATATGTTAAGCAAACAACCTTTCACTATTCAGCCCTTTGACTTGTGTACCTTGTTAAATTACTGTTCTATAATCTGACTTTCTAATCAGATGACTATGATGACTTCTAGCTATGACTTCTACTGATTACTTTATATCCCAGTAGCAAAATAAACCGAAAAACAGGTAAACTTTCATAGCATCTTTGTTATTCTAAAAAGAGCAAAATACTGCAGCCTCACAAGTACTCAGAATGAACTGTGAATGTGAATGAAGATTTACAACTTCATTAAGCAGATTAGAGGAAGACAGTCCCTCTGATCACAAACAGGTGAAATAAGGAAGAAAATACAGCTTTAGTTATTTTCTGCTTGTGAGAAAGCATAAACAATGCAATAACCCAACCTCTCAATCTGAATCTCAGTAATATGTCAAATGCAATGAAGAAAAAGTATAAAACCTCAAACTATCAAAACATATGCAGTTTTACTGCACATGTGACTATTGTATATTAAGTAATAATTATTATCAAGTAATAATAAATAATTATTATTTATTGTCACAATTCTTTCCATCCCAAATGCCTCTCTTCCTGGTTGTATTTCAGAGATGAAAGAATCTCAGGGTGAAGGTTAGTTCAGCTTACCCGGTAACTTCACATAGAGAGAAAACAGCTGTCGCAGATTTAACCTAATAATACAGTCAGCAGCACTTCACAGAGTTCTGGCCTCATGATTTATAAGGATAGTATTAGTTTATTTGTTTTAAAAACCTGCTACATGAATAGGAGATCAAAGTAGCAATTAATAAGGTATAAATTATGTTTACTGAAGCTTCTACAATTAAATAATACAAAATTTTGCTCCAATTTAAACAGATATGAATACCACAATGTGAAAAAGCCACATCTACAAATGAACTCAAAAATAAAAGGTAGCAACCAAGCTAAGGAGCAGAAAAACAAGCTAAGGAGCAGATTATTTAAAATGAATACTTGATTGTATTCTTTTGCTCTTCTCTGTGTCTGAACAACATTAAGATTGTCGTTCAAAATAGTACATTATATCATCTTTTGCAAATGCTGTATATTTAAGATAAATGTTAGATTTTTGTTCAGCACTAATGAGTGCAGTATTCCAACAGCAATGTGTCCACATTATTTGGACTCTCACTGCTACCTGCAGATTCAAGTACCAGTACAGATTCAAAGACCTTTTTTGTCTTCAAATCTAGGATTTGTTGCTGCAGTTGATTTCATAGAGGTGATTTTTAAGCAGGCCTCAGGAAAGCCAATGATAAAAAGTCAGTAATTTGTAACATTTTAAATTATTTTTCACTGTTTTCATAAGATAATCTAAGAACAAAGCTTTTCCTTTTATTGTTCTTAATTAGACACTTTTAAGATAATGAAAATATCAATCATATTATGAAAAGTTTTCAGAGTTTATTTTTTAAAGAAATCCCTCCTTGGACTTTCAATTTTGATTAAAACCATTTTATTTCTAAAAGGCTGTACATATATTTACCTATAAATAACACAGCCACTGAAGACTGGCAGGTGATACTGTGGAGCTCTTCGTAACCCTCTATTTTGACTTAAGGATGTGTTAACAAAAAAATGAAGGTAATTTGCACTAGAGAGAATTCCAGCTTGACAGACTGGAATTGACATAGCAAGGCTTCCTGACACTGTAACTACTGGATTTTTGCAGTTTCTCCACAGCTGGAGCTCACTAGGGAGTTTCATCAGCTTTGTTCTTACAACCCTGTAAATAGGGGATTTGTCCTTCCAAGCCCCTGTTGCTTTGTCTTTCTTCTTTCTCTGCATCTGCAGAGAGAGATGCAAACAAGTCTAGTAATAGAAAAGTACATGAGAGAGTACTCCATTCTAAACAGGAAAAAAAGAACTGGGAGGGGGAGAAAAAGATCGCACAACATGATAAAGAGAAGCCATGTAAATTCCAGAAAAAATGAAAGAACATTTCTGGAAAGGATTTTTAAAAAGTAATACCACTGGTCATTATGCCTGTTTCTCTATAAGCTCCTTCAGGCTGGATACTGAAAGGACCATTTGAGATGACAGCAGGTGGTTGAGAACATAGAATCAAAGTTGCTGCAGCAATGCACAGATAAACTAAAGCAGCCAGATCCTGGTGTTTGGAAAGAGACAAGGTGGCAGTACTAAAGTAAAGGACAATTTCAATAAAGCTCTAGTTAAAGAGAAAAAAACACTGTAGGGCTCCTTTAGGCATGTGACAGGTTACTTAGCATACACAACCTAAAAGTTTCTGCTATTTAGCATTCCTATGGCATGCTTTATGGGGCCTGAAAGACATTAACTTCTGTTTGTGCACTTACTGTGAAGCAAGGCCCACCTGGTCTGGATGCCATTCAGTGATTCTCACTGTATTCTCCTTTATATTAGTGAATCACACTGTCAAAGGCTGCAGTGGAGTGAGAAGAGGACTTCCAAAAAAACTGTGAAGTAGAAAGGAAAGAGATCCTTCATTTAGCACACAGATACCTGAATGATGAGAGCCCTGGACCTAGTAAATTGGCACAGTTCAAACTCCCAGAAAACCCTTTGGGTAGAAGATAATTACTTTCTGGTTAGCACATAACATTCCAGTCTAATTATGAACAGAAATAGGGTATCTAACTACAAAGCTTCTCAGGTTATGCAATAGTATAAAGAAATGTCTCTTTCTCTTGCATGCATTTACACACTACATCCCTGAAAATACCAAAACTATCTTTTACATATTAAAGAGGAGCTATTTCGACTTGAAAAAAAAAATTTAAAAAAAAAAGGCTGTAAAACCATTGTTTTTAGAAGCACTCTGGTAAAATTTTATTTAACACTTGACTCCCTTTGTGCCCAGAAATCCAAACTTTCTTTAGGGTTTTTTTAACAGCTTACTGCTATGAATGCAGGTAACCAATTCAATATTGTCTGCCTGAATCTGGAATAGGCCTGAAACAACTCCCTACATGATATTTATAACTTTAGGAACTGATCATCACAGGATAATAGTAGCACTGAAGAGACTGAGCATTTTAAAATACACAAAAAGCAGGGGGCTTCCTCTCATAAAATTGACATACACTCCTTTCAGGTACCTGAAGTAGGTGTTTCATGCAGGCAATGATTACTTCTACCTATGAACAGGCAAAGGCATGGATTGTCTAATGGTGAATAACGTCTAACCCATCTCATTGTGTTCTATGACAAAATGACTAAATTTGTGGAGAAGGGAAACCAGTTTCATCAGCACTTGCAAGGCTTTCAAGCACTCTTCTTACAATATTCTTTGCACAAGAAGGAACATTACTGGCCAAGTGGATGGCTTAGCTGGGTGAATTGCAGGAGTCTGTCCTGGGGTCATTCTGTTTAACATCTTCTCGCAATGTGGAGGACACAACAGAATGAAGGTTAGTCATCTTTGCAGATGGCATTAAACTGGTAGAAACCAGTTAACAGTCTTGAGAGCAGGACTGCCACTTACAGAGAACTCAGCAGGTTGGAGGAAAGGGCTGAAAATTCATAAAATTCAGTGAGAACAAATGGCAAGACCTCCTGGGAAAGCTGGGAAAGAAAACACTCTCACACTGCAGGAATCAGTGATGTTGAGAAGGACCTGGTGGACAGAGAGGGGGTCAAGCAGCACGAGAGCCAGCAGTGTCACCTGATGGCAGTGAAGGCCTAAAGCCCCCTGGGCACAGGCACAGAGCTACAACAGCAAGGGAAGCAATCAGCCTCTCTACTCAGTACTTGTTGGACCATATCTAGATGCTGCATTCAGTTCTAAGCCCCTCAAAAAGTTCATGAAGTTCAACAGAGTGGTAGTGAGATGGCTGGGGACTGGAGTATTTGATCAGTGAAGAAAGGCTGATGGACTCATCCTTGTTCAGCCTGCTCAACAGATGGCTTTGGGAGGACCAAAAGCAGCCTGTCAGGGAAGGAAGAATACAGAAACACATTTAGAGTAAAAGTGAGAGAACCACTGTGTATCTCAGGGCAGCAATGCTTCTCTGCTGAATGGCAGCCGTTCTGCTCTCCTTGCCATGGTTGAGGTACAGGATCTAGGAACACAAATCACACACGAGCATCTTGGAGTAACAGATCTACTGGGTCAGACTGTGGGCTTATTTCCTGTGAAATCAAGCCTATAAAAGATCATGTTAAAGACACCCAAATGAAAAACCATCAGCAATTAAGATACATATTGGAAGGGATGCATACATGGAGCCACACACATTCTTCATATTCCCAGTACTCACTCCTAACACTGCGCTATACATCTGTGGATTCCCTGCTAAACATGACAGGAGTCCACCCTCAGACAACATGAGGCTTTAAAGTTTATCACCAGAATTTTCCCTTTCTCTTCTGAGATGGTTTGCCATTCCTGTCCTTCCCAGAGCCCAAGTTCAAAGCAGGACAGGGACTTCTTGCCCCATACACCTATCTGAAAAGCAGATAGCAGTTGTTTTCATCCCTGCTGAGCCCCTAGCAGGATATGTGGCAGAGCTTGAAGCAGTTGTGCCTACAAGCAGTAACAGATCAGACAGCCACTCCCTGATTACTGCAGTGAGACACGTAGCCCCACTTCAGCATGGTACCAGACATAAAATCCCATGACTTTCCTCATCTATTCAACTATTTGGGCTGACTGCAACTTGCTTTTACACAAAATTCTAACCTCCTCCTATCACGACAGTCACATAACAAATTTAACTTTCTCACAACCAGGAAACACAAGGGACAAGCAAAGCTACTGAGGTGGCTTAGTGAAAGCATCACTGTAGCTTTTCTACTGAATTTGTGCTGTGGGGTAGAGCCTTGGAAGACACAGATGTTCTTGGAGACTTCCAAGCTAAGCTTCTTCCTTCCCCTGGAAACAAGGTCCCACTTCAGCACACCTGGAGAGAGGCTACCCTGAGCACTGGCTGTCCTCCCTGCTGGAGAAGGCAATAACTTATCTCTTAAAGCACAGCCACAACAGCTCCCACCAGGCTCACCTCCCTCCTGAGCCCCAGCAATTACAGTAGCCAGTTAAGCAGACTCTCAAGGCTCCCAACATAGCCCTTCCCTTGCTTCTCACTGCACACATTGCACATGTGCAACAGCCAACCACTAAAATTTAGTTAGAAACAGGAGATACTGACATTTAGTTCAGCACTCCTATTCTTGGCTAAAGTGTATCTTTAACACTTAAGGTGGGGCTTTGTTACCTAGATTTTTTATTTTGTTTGCTGTTCTGCTGTTACTATGTGCACTTCAGTGAAATGGGCTTTGTCATGTTATATGTGATTCCAAGGAAATGGCAGGAAGCTGTGTCAGGGAAGGTTTAGGCTGGATTTTAGAATAAGGTTCTTCCCCCAGAGGGTGCTTGAGCACAGGAATGGGCTCCCCAGGGGAGTGTCACAGCACCAGCCAGACAGAGCTCACAAGCATTTGGTCAATGCTCTCAGGCACTGGGTGTGATGCTTGGGGTGTTCTGTAGGGTCGGGAGTTGGACTCTGTGATCCTCGTGGGCCCCTTCCAGCTCAGAATATTCTGTGATTCTGTGATTCTATTCCATGATTTTGCAATAGCACACTACAAGTTTAAGCAAGGACATACAGAAATAAAGACCTCCTTTGTATCTGACCCATTTCTGTCTTAAGTTCTGCCCATGTTCATAATATTTCAGTAAGCTTCCTATGAGGAACCAGGGGACTCCAAAGCACACTTTCATGTCATAATGACCTCTCAGAATTACATCCTAGTGATCAGAATTTGAGAATGTGGGAGGGGGCTTCAGCTAGTGTCCATCCCGCAGATGCCTCCACTGAGCTTCATAGAAAGCCTCAAAGTCCCCAAGAAAAGAATTCAGCATCAAGGACTTGTAAGGACACATCCCATGTTTACAGGATTGTAAGAACAAATCTGTTGAAACTCTCTAGTGAGCTCCAACTGTGGAGAAACTGCAAAAATCCTGTAGTTGCATTGTCAGGAAGCCTTGCTGCATTAATTCCAACAGAGCTGTTAGGATTACCAAAACAAGATGCAAGCTCATCATGCTGATGAAAATAGCTTTAGAAAACACAGGTGCTTTAGCAGACCAGTGTTGTTTGGGCTCCATCTTTTTAATTGTTTTTTTTCTCTGTTTGATTTATCACTTTTTTCCCTTTTCAACTACATTTTAATTCTCTCTCCTGCTTAGAAGAGTCTTTCTACTTAGAGTCTTTCTACATACTTCTTTCCCCATTCCCTTGTTCAGTACTTTTTCATAGCCTTCTCTTTCCTAACAGCTGCACGCCAGTGAAAAGTGACACCGGATGATAATCCTGGATGACAGCAACATTGTTGATCCTTCTCTTGCTAATTCATTGAACAAAACAGAAAGAAAAATCTCCACTGCTGTTCATGTCTAAATTTAACTTTGAAGAAATACTAGATCTTCGCAATCTCAATAGAACTGCACATTCATTTTTTGTACTTACTACCATGGTTTTCTGTCACATTTATACAGTTCAGATAAAGGGTTTGTTCTTGCTTTTTATCAATAAGATAAATAAGAAATAATATCAGAGGTTTCCTTCAATTTTTACTTCCTCCTGAAGCATATTGCCAAACACTTTCCTTCATCCTACCCCAGATATTTATCATTTTTTCTGTAANCCATTCCCTGTCTCCCTGCACTATTGGGTGGGAGAAGGTAGAGAACTGGGAATGAAGTTACACCTGGGGAGGAGAGAAGGGTAGGAGGAAGGTGTTTTTAAGATTTGTTTTACTTCTTGTTATCCTGCTCTAATTTTCATTGGTGATAAATTTGTTTAATTTCTCCAAGTCATGTCTGCTTTGCCCACAATGATAATCAGTGAGTCATCTCTTCTGTCCTTGTTTCAAATTACAAGACTTACATTGTATTTCCTCTCCCCTGTCCCCTTGAGGAGGGTAGCAGTAAAGTGGCTTTGGTGGGCATCTGGCATCCAGCCAAGGTCAAGTCACCACAATGTGCTGTCACTAGTCTCTGGAATGCTGTAAGGAATGCAGAAGAATCACACATTATTTTGTTGAGGATTATGTTATAAATGTAAACTAGAACATATACAACTACATAAACCTGTTCTTCTTTATTTCCACTGCTTCTACAAATTTTATGTTCCTTCCATGGTGACAAGACAAGTGCAATTTTTCCAGATGGAAAAAATATAAGGTCTCAGCCCCAAAGATTTCCCAAGAAAGAAAATAACAGCAATATCACAGATATCACCATCTGGGTTAGAATAAGATAAATAGGGGAAAAGTCAAGTTGCCAGAGACCATCATTAACTGCTCTTTCTATTATGTCACTGTACATTCTGCTACCTTTATTTTAATTTTCATTGTCTTTTGCATGAACTGGTCCAAAGCTCTAGAAAATAAGTCAGCAAACTTTTCACTTCTCTTTTTTATTCTGGGTAAATAAACTTGAACTTTAGCCACAGCAACCTTCACCTTATTTAGCCTTCAGATAACTCTTTTTCAGTTTTCCCCAGTCACTCCAAGACGACCTTCGCAGTCAGGAAATGTTTAGAGATTATGAGCAGTCTGTTGCTTTGATGCCTTGCAAAGGCTGATGCCAATGGCAGAGAACATTATTTTTCATTTTATTTTTAATCAATTTTCAGGGGAAAAAATAACATTCTTAAAAGGCAGATTACACACACTCTTGCCTTCTTTACAGGCTTGACTTCCAATGACTACAATAGGATGCTTCATGAGCATAGGGCTGAATCCTTACCTATAATTCACACTACAGAGGACTTTTTTTCCAGCAGCTTTGTTCAGGAAACTCCTATGGGATGGATAAACACCAAACTAGAAATTAAGCTGTAGAAGTCTGCCCTTACATATAATAATACATATAATAAGAGAGCAATTAACCCCTTTTGAACCCTGTCATTTCTCCCAGGTCTCACAGATTCACATTTATTGCCTTTTGATCTTTGCCTTATGCTGCAACAGTAACAGTGATGTGCAGAGTTAGTGCAGTGCTGGTTTTTCTAATAACCTTGATGGTTTAAAATCTCCTTCACTACAGATCCTTCACCACACACCCTGCATGTGAAAACAGATTGTGCATGTCGACCATGAGCAGAGCTGCCACTTGCATCAAAGGAACTATCACAGGTAGTTCACATGCAGGATCAGTTTGCTAATCCTAAGGTAAACACGAAGAAGTCTACACCTATAAGATTTTTCTTACTTCTGGACAACAACTAAAATAAAAATCTCGCTGCTGCTAATGATTTATTTGATCTTCGCAGTACTATTTCAGGATATGGATGTAAAAACTGGATTATTTTAACACCTCTGCCAGTGAGCAAGCTTTTGCTTCTGATGTGAGAAAGCCTTATTTCTCCCAGATGTGGCTGGTTACTTTACCTAATGCACACCTTTAAATATAGAAGTGGTAAAATTTCTGAAAATTGAAGGAGAAAAATGATGGATCAGCAGAAATGCTTTAAACTTCCCACTGTTACCTGGGTTCTGACTGTTTATTCTTGAACAAAACCAGCAAAGTTGTTAATGAAAACATCAGCCTTGATAGTGGAATAAATAGCTCTTGTTATAAATAAAGTATGTGGCACACATTCAGCTCTTTCAAGAAGTATGTCAATGGGACTATTAACATTCTGAAAAGCCTGACCTTTCTCAGCTTGCACTTCTAGTTCAGACTGTAATGATTTGCTAAATCTTCCACCTGCATTTGCAATATTCTGCAGTAGGAGGTTTGTCCTTCTACTGTTCCAGGGGGTTTCTGTTTATCAGGTTCTGGGGTTTTGCCCTTCTTTCTCACCAATACTTTCTCACCTTCTTTCTCCCTGCCCTTCTTACCTAGGCTAGTCTGTTTCTGGTTTATATAGTGAATAAATAACTCCTGTGAGTCTGGAAATGACCCACTTGAAAGGAGACTCTTAGCCCTTATCTTTTACACTCACATGCCCCTCCACTGACACCGGCTCTCCACTCTGTCCTCATGAGTAAAGCGGTATGGAAAGTGCTGATAAGAGGATTAGCTGATGAAAAAATGGCAGAGATCAGTTTGCAAGCATAGAGCATCACCACAAAGACTGGGTCCCTGAAGGGGGATGTATCTCACACAGATATTGCTATCTCAAAGTGAGCCAATTAGCCCTCGTTTGTCATCTAGTCTTCCTCCTTGTCAATTGGGAGAGAAACAAATGTCATCTGAGGGACACAAATCTGTCCACCTATTTTAGGCCTGCCTTAGGAAGGTATCTCATCCACAGTGGGTGCCTGGTGGTAAGAGAGCTAAAATTAGTCCTACAGGGTTAAAAAAAAAAAAAAAGACAAGTGGAGACTTCCACATTTCCAAGAGGGAAAAGATTAAGCATCCCAGGAGAAGACACGTTGTGTTAACGACTGTTGTTGGACTTAGTGTCAGTGATTGCCTTCTTAGACCTGAATCTTCAGAGCTGGACAGCAGAGGAAATAAACAACACATACTTCATTGGAACTGCATGGGGTGAGTGTATGCACCATAAAAGAAACTGAACAAACAAATGGTCCATGGGAGCCAGGAAAGCCATCTGCAGAGGAAGCACACAAGAGCAGGCAAAGCAGCACGCGGCGAGTGCTCCCAAAGAGCTGCGCGTGTCTTGCACAGCAGCACATGTGACACAAACCACATGAAAGAGGCCCGGCGCTCTCTGCCATCGAAACTGCCAAAACAAGCAGACACAGGGCAACAGGAGCAACAGTTATGATCACAGTCACACATTGCAGATACACTGGTGGAAGGGGAATGTCTGAACCGCAACAAACAGACAGAAAATCATAGTGCAGCTTTGAACTCCAGAAGTAATTTTGCTACCCAAGGCTAGGGTCATTTTTGTCTTCTTCTATTTGCTAATGTCTAAACTACATTGTAATAGCTTTGTGTTTGGTTCATGGCTGCGAGTTCCAAGCAGAGCCTAACAACTCCAGTGTGATAATAACACACTTTCTTGAAACAGGAACCTTGCAAAGTCAAGCTAGAAACAATGTTAAAAGCAATATTTTCATGCTAGCTCAATATTTCCAACAGTTCCATTTGAAAAACAAAGATAAAATAAAAAAAAAAAAAAAGAAGAAGAAGAAGAAGAAGAAAGTTGTTTATGTTTTTAAAACCCTAGGAAGTGAGCAGCAAGATTTTTTTTTTTGGTGGGGGAATGCAGAGGGGAGGGAGTACTGGAAGGGCTGTCAATTCTTATGTTAGATTCTTTTTCATCTGGTCCTGCTCATCCATCAGAAAGTGCTGCTGCTGCTGTTGATGGTATCATCATAAAAGTAGAACACGTGTCAAGACAAGCTTTTCATCTCTAAGATCCGAACATAAACTTCTGAAATAAACTCAAAATACTACAACTTGATATCAACTACAAGTTGATATTTAGAAAATGCAGTACCTTCTTTCTAACGTCTTCAAGTATTTTAGGATTTGATACTAAAGTCCAATGTGACTTGACACCAAAATGATCTGACAGAATACTGCAATTCAGTTCCAGCAGCAATAAATCTGGCACATCATATGTAGTTATAATACACAAAGACTAGAGAAGAAATCTTACCTGCAATATCCTCTACTACTGTTTTTGCACAAAATTGATTCCTGTACATTTCCATTCTTCACCCTACATACTTTTGTGAAAGAACAGAACTAGTTCACAGAAATACTACTGAAAAGTCTCTGCCAAGATCCCACACAATGAGTTGAACATGTTCTTAGCCTGTCATTATGGAAATTCCCTTGCAATTAATTCTACTCAAATTTTATTAAGAGGAAAATTCCGTATATAATAATTCCACATCTGAATTTGTGACATGATGCTAAATGAAAAATTAGACCTTTATAATTAAAAAAGAGAAATGTTAAGACAACTGAAAACTTGCTTTTGTGCTTATTTTACTATGTTCTGTTAGAAAGATCTTTAAAAAGGCTTAATTCTTGATTTTCCTTCAGTTTATTTTGTGAGAGAGGTTTTCTCATGAATTATGGCTTAAAACAAATATACTATCAGCCTACTCAGGTGCGTTTCCCTCTTTCCTGCTGTCCTTCCAGTACACCTGATGCTTAGAGAAGAATGCCTTCAAGCACAGTTTAAGGGTTGTACTCAGGCTGTAAAGACAAGTAGCATCCAAAACTCAATGCAGAGCTGAAAAGCAGCAAAATGTAGGGCTTAGAACCCTTCAGAATGTTTCTCTCTTTTTGAAATTAAAGAAATAGGACATTATGTTTCCTTCTGCTGGCTTCCAAACTGAGTAAATGTTATGGTGCCTGTTTCTATTCCTTACACAGACCCCTCAGCACACATTAATTACACGTCTTTGAATCTCCTGAGTAAAATTCTTATGTTTGTTCTCCTGTCAAGCACGACATGTTGTAGTGACAGCAGAGTGCTCCCCTCAGTATCCCAGCTCGTCTCCACTGTGGAATTCTCACGGCAGCTTTGTCCCAGGCTTCACAAGAGGCTGCAAGGAAAACAGCCTCCATCCAGGTCTGCTACTGTAATGATACTACAGGGAAATAAGTCCTTCCTTTCCTTCCTTGTGATATTTTTCATTTTTCATAGAGGTGTTCACTAAGCAGCACCAAAAATACAAGGATCAGTACAAACACATAAAAAGCTCAAAAAAATCAATACAAGAACAACCAATGACAGGGTTACAAAGTAAAACTACTTGGTGGGGATGGATGTGAGAGAAATATAAACATCTTTCATTGACTAATGTATTGAGTAGACATCGCTCGGCTTATAATGCTTACAAAATACATCTGTCCTAAGAAATTCCTGAATATTTGCTGTAGTCTTACACAGTAAACTTATTAAATGAGCATACATTAATTGCCCTTTCTGTTTACTTTCATGATTCTCAGAAATAGACAAAAATAACCCTAACCAATAAGCAACCATCCCTTCATCACAGTAAGCACAGTAATGAGCACATATTTCAGTTCCTCTTAGAATATACCATAAAGATAAAAAACATGTAAGTTCACCTGGGTTGGCCAGTAACTGCTCCTTTCACTGTTTATGTGTATGCATCTTTTGAGGAAAGAGAATCTTTTTGAAAAAACCTGGGTAGCTCCCTGTATGAAGAACTATAAGTAAAAGTTTTGCTCTAGTCTATAGTCTAGAAGTTAATAGATTTAGTAAGAAGAAATATCTAAAAGAAAGAAAAAAAAAAGAAATATCTAAAAAGAAATATCTAAAGCAGAACAATGACCATTTTCATCATCAGAAGTCCCTTCTCACAGAAGAGATAAGGAATCTCTTTTTAGATTTTGCCATTGGCAATGAAAAAATAGCATTTTTCAAATAAATATGCACAAATTATTGTCTAACACAATACTGGATTGTGTCAGCTAACACAAAATGGATTTACCCGAAATCTGAGGCAGATTGGAATCTACCTTTTTGAAAGACTTCTAGCTGAATTGATACTCCTAAAAGGTCCAGTTTGTGAAAAAAAAACCAGTTTCCACAGAAATGGGGTGTAAATTGATAAATTATATTTTTGCAACTACTTCTTTTGCCTGTGGGTACTAGAGTCTTATACAGCACTAGTAGGCTTCAGATACTCTACAAAAGCTTGAAGACAGCCAATATATTAGGCATCTTCATAAGTATAAAAAGCTCCACACCACATATTGTAAAGCAGCTAAACAGTTCTAGGAAATTAGCCATAAGGTCCTGTCCCTATGACATCAGGGATTTCTGAATAAGGTAGACTGAAATCTCAGTTGGGAAGATTAAATGAACTTCAACATCTTACATTATTCAGACAATATTAAACTTATATTTAGATCCCATAGATGAGGCTAAAACATATCTATAGAACTACTTAGCATTTGTTGAGCTAAGAAACAGGATAGAAAAACAGGAAAAGGGAGACAGAATCTGAGACAGAGGTAAAAATAAAAAGCAGGAATAGAAAAGAGGAAGGGAAGAGAGAGAAACACTAAAAGAGACCACATAAATTCTGCAAGAGAGCAAAGCACTTCAGAAAGGGAAAGAGTGAGATGTTATTTACAACAAGCAATTTTCATAGATAAGAAAAAATAAATGAGTCAGAATGATGCAACGTGATGGAATTTAATCCAGCTGTTTGTGTCCTATGGCAACCCCAGATAAGCAATATCAAAAAATGAATTAGGAAATCCAGATGGCAATAAATATTATCCTCATCAATAAAAACCAGATGCCACGAGTACTTTTGACACATAAATGTTATTTTACTGTGTTCCTGTCCTTTGGCTATTCTCTTTCAAGGATGGACAAGAAAATCCTGATCTCTTTTCTAAGTTACTTCAGATGCTACTCTTGCTTTGTTATATACAAATGCTACTGTGTTAATTTCCTCCTGCAGGTTAAGTAACATGTAAAGATATATCCTTAATATTATAATAAAGCCTCAAATATAGTGGCTTGGAAACACTACACAATTTTCAACAAATACTATCTTTGTGTGAGGTGGCAATAGCATGGTAATTGCATAGCACCATTTTGGAATACAAACACTTTAATGGACATTCTGGTCATATTTTAATCTCTTTGGAACCCTCAAAACATAAGTCTGGAAAAGATAATTTTCCTCAGAATTATGTGAGAAACTAAGGAAATATTTCCTATTTTGAAAGCTAAAAATTACAAACTAAATTAAGAAAAAAAAAGGTTCCCACTTAATCAAAATCAGAATTTCATGTTTCATAAAATTTTATTTAATAATCTTTTTAATACAAAAAAAACCCCCACAAAAACCAAAAACCTAGCTCTGACTAAATTCAAGACTAATAATGATTTTTCCATTACAGAAATGGAATAAAAATTCCTTTCTTTATCAGCTACTGAAAAAGTATACACTATTTACATTTGTGTAAGAAACGGCAGTGGATGTTTTCTCCTCTGCAATATTATTCGACTACTTTTAATCTATTATTTTCTTAGCAGTAAAATTCAATGATATTTATAAATTATGTAAAGCTTTGGAAATGCATATGCCAAAAAAAAAAAAAAGGAGATAAACAGATATTAAGACTAGAGAGCCACCTAAGCTCTGGGGTTTCCTAACTGGTATTCAGTTTTATAAATCTAACAATGGCAACATATGGGCAAAAACGAGTTATACACAAAAATCAGCTAATCTGTGGATGAGCCATGTTCTTACAGACATGAAAATAAATCACTTACATCCTTCCTTCAATTTTTCATCATGGAAATCTTTATCATAAGCCTTATTTTAAAGGGAAAATGGGCATGAAGAAGCACTTTGTTTCAGCACCAAATGTAAAAAAATTCAGCGTAAAGAGAAACAGCTTCCTGTACCATTCATGCCACTATAGGGAAAAGTACTGCTTTTTCTGAATTCCAGCTCCCAAAGAGACATAGGTGTGTCTGTCTGGTAGATGTGGCAATATATTACTGCAGAAAGCCAAAAAAATTTCACTGGAGGCTACCACAGCTAGCATGTTGTAAAGTTCAAATGAAACAAAGCACCTCACTGCTCAGAGTGGCAAAGTGCTGGCACTCTTATTTAAAGACAGGTGAAATAATAAATTGTAGACTGAAAAATTACATCTGCATTAGAAACACTTGCATAAATACTAAAACTAAACAGAAATAATTGTAGGCTTGTTTTTGCTTTCCTACTGGAAATTCTCTAAAGGGAAATATCTACCTATGAAATATGTATGTCAGATTGAGAAATATCTAGTGACAGCAAGCAGAGCATTACTATCTTTCCTCAGACATTGGCATGTAACTCCTTCTGCCTTGAAATTCTGCCCACCTACCACATAGCTAAGATATAACATTTGAGACATGTACAGAGATGTACTGCTGAGGAGGCAGTCCAGATCCAGCTACCAAATATGCCACATGCTAGTATTTACCAAGTTAGGTCTTTGAAGGGAAAAATACTAAGAAATTATTTGAGAGGGAAGTGCACAAAATGCATACAAGCTTATCTTGCTCTTCACTACTCTACAGTAAAGTGCTGAGTGATAAACAGAAAGTTCTGTATTGTACCTCAAATGCAAGAGCTTTTTAGATAACTTACAACATATTGATCCAGCATTTAGGCTTCTGGATAAAAACAAGTTGAACTAAAGGGCATTCTAAAGAATAGCCCACATCTGGTGTTGTTATGACCTCTGATGAAGTCAGCTAGAGCATGCTTAATATATTAATAGAGGAATAATTGGTTAGATCCAGTCTGATGACTCTGCCATATCAGTATTTTCTCCATACACACAAAACTGCTGTGCAAAAGCAACCTCCTTGGTGAAGGCCAAGTTATTGGTCTCCTATCTTGATGGGAGGAAAAGCAAAATATTTTCTAGGGAAGAATGGTAACAAAACAATGTGTCACTGTCATTTCCTACTATTCCCAGCTGGATATTTTGTATCTGGAAACTTTACCTTGACACTGGTAAACTATCTATTTGCACTTAGAATAATCTATTCCTTTTAAATCGGGACATATTTACCTCTCAGTCCTAATATTGGCCATCTGGATATAACAAGCTCTGTATGTGAGGTACCTCTTGCAGTGTCTGCAAAGGGACTTTAAAACATTCACAATTGCCCTTCTTTTTAACTGAGAAATTTTACCTTCTACCTCAAATTCCTGCCTTTGTCAGCAGGAAACTTTACCTGCCTAAATAGAGCAGAGACTAGTAAATTCCTATATGTCAGTGGTAGAAGAATGTGTGGCCAGATTTCTGTACACAGAAATCTAAATGCAAAATTAGCAGTGCATATTTATCCACTTTCAAACCCTATCCTAAAAATAGACACAATCAATAAGAGGGAAAAAATGGTTTCCTTAGCTTAAACATAGTGTAGAATATGAAACCAGAAACCTATAAGAGCCTATAACACACACCATAGCACTCCTTTGCTGAATTTAGAGGTTTATTTAGAATATTTGGCAGCAAAGGAAGTATCAATTAGAGCCAGGTCACTGTAGCATGAGTGCAATTGGCTCTGGCCAAAAAGGAACTGTTCCAATTTCTCTTCTTTTTAATTGCTTCTGACATGTCATGAAGGAAATAGAACAACAGAGAAAAGCATTCTCGAAAAAAAAATTAAAAGAGAAAAAGTTGAATCTGTTTACATTTCAAATTCTCTGGGGAGAAAGGGAGGGATGGTTCCTCCCCTGTTACTTACTACCAAGACACACAAAAAATTCAAGAAAATCAGTCTCTTCAGTAGCCATTTTCCCTTGTTCCTTACAGTCCAAAGTTGCACAAAAGCCCAGTACAAAGGCATGACCTCTACATTAATGCCCTGTTTATTGAGACAACATTGTGCATAGGCCCTAAAATTGTGACTTATGAGTGTCCACCAAGGGGACACAGGTGAAAATACTAAATATTTAACTGAAAAACCTCTAAACATCAAAAGCAAAACACAAGTATTGCAGGTAGGTTTAGAAATTAGGATATCTAAATCTGTTTGTTAGTCTTCAATTACATGGCTTTTAATCATTACACTTGTAATGGCTACACAGCTCTGAGGAATTTTTAGTGGTTGATAAAGTTCTTGTCACTCAGAGAGCTGTGTGTTTCATACTGTGGCACTGTTTGCTTACCTGTTGTGACGTTTTAAGTGGAACATACAGATTTAGAGTCTTAGTTGCATAAACTTTTAATTACCACTCTTGACTAACGTGGGTCAACTTAATACCTTCCACAGCATCATTATTGAGGCACTGCCTCCTCACACCACAATGGGAAGAAATACAGGGAGGGATTCAGGTCATCTAAAATCTAGGTGTCTATCCCATGTTACCTTTATTAACACTGGAAAGTGACAGAACCACACAGAACTTTCTCCAGCTATTTTAGGCACCATAATTCCAGAGATGAAACACTTGGTGGAAGAGTCCATTTCTCTCTACTCAATAGAAGAGATGTTCAGGCCGCTAGATGCGATTCCAAATAACTACCAGAAAGAACTTCTCTGAACTGAATTCTGAACTTTCATATTACTGTACTGAGAATCTTTAATAAGACTGCATCTTTGTCCTAGTAATGCTATTCCTTTAGAAATTCCTGAGATATAGAGAGGGACTTCATAGTTTGGTAACATCTGCTGGGGATAATGATGTTTGTGTCTCTACTCTTCCTCAAAAGGGACTTTTTCATGATCCACAAATGTCTGTACATCCATCATGTCCTTAACCTTTAGGAGGCTCCAAATAATTGCCGTTCTCCAGGCATGGAGATTTCTGCACAGAATACCATTATTATTCAGACTTCTTCTTCTTCTGTTATTTTCTGCCTTACACTACAGCAAGAACTCTTATGCCTCAAAAAACTCCAAGAGAAGAAAAAAGGAGAGCAAATGTCACATATTTGCTATATCAACTCATAAAACCACAACAGAGACAAGAAATGGGCTTAAGCCAGAGAGACTGGAACCACATCCCAATCTGCACCCTCCCACAGAATAAGCAGACTGAGATCCTCTGTTCTGGTCTGGATTAAATTCTGCTGTAGATGGAAATCGTTTAGGCTGTTGAAAAAAGACTTGCCAGAAAAACACAATAATGCAGTGAGTTTGAATTCACAACCTTAATGTCTCTCCAATGTGTCTAAGAACATGCAAAGCTGACCATATGCCTTGCAAGTAAATCTCAGGGGCAGAAGGCAGGAACAGGCAGCCTTCCCTGCAGAACTCAGTTCACTGAGTTGACAAATAAGCTCATTGACAGCACACAACACATTCCTACCCTGAGCTTTTCCTTCTTGACCTTGTGCTACATCTGATTCCCAAACTAGAATTCTGACTGCTGGTGTTGTGATGGTGCTGATGTTACTGAAGGGTCCAAAAGCTCCTTCTTGAGTGAAATACAATATTTTAGAAGACACCTGAGTTAAAAGTTTTCTTTTTCTCCAGATGCTTTCCCTTCTGGCATCAATTGCCTGCCTCAAGACAAGAAAATGGGCTGGGTGAGGAGCCTAGAATGTGTACCCTGGATACTCTCACCATCAGGTAAAATTACACCTCTGACAGGCAGGTACATTTCCACAGCCTCAAGGAAGTACTAACGCTAAGGTCTGTGATATAGCAAACATCAAAACTCCAAGTCTTTGGCTTAAAACAGGCAAAATAAATCAATGAGAACAAATGCAGTGGATTTTTCCTTCATCAAACGTTTAATCACATGCTAAAACCAATGTTGTTTCTACCATTGTCTCGGTTGTCACTGTTTTATTTTCTAAATTATTTGTATAGCTTTTTCGCAGTTTTTAGTTTGTGAGAGGAAGTATTTAATTAATACAGCACCAGACTACTGGATCTCACTAGACCCCTTAAAACATCTAGCATCACTATGAGCAACAGTCACAGATGATGAAAATAAAACTAACCTAATATTAAATTTTAAACTATTTAAATGTTTAAGAATTTGAGAATCACAGTGTGCTGGTTTAGTCCTACGATTACTACTTCAAGGAACACAAAATGTAGCTCCTGCCTTAAATAAGTTACCAATTCAGAAAAGACTGAACAGTCACATCACACATCACACATCCTCTATATCAAGCCTAAAAATTAAATCCATGTGCAAAACTGTAGTTTTGGCAGTGTATGTTTTACTCTCAACTGATTCAAGGTGTGTCTCAGTGAAAACCGCCGAAGCCTAGATCCACTGGAAGAAAAAGAGGGGTTTAGCTTCATGGCTTATATGAACACCTTCTGATCAAAATAATGAGGAAAGTGTTGACCTGCCTGCTGCTATAGCCTAACTTAATGGAGGAAATGGTGACTAGTATAGAAAAATATATCTGCACTTATTTTTTCTATGCACCAATGAAAAAATTTTAAATCCAAAATGGTTACTGCAGTTATAAGTGAGATGAGTGTATATCCTACATCTCAGCTGGAGCCATGCAGCTCTCTGGTGTTAATATACTGTGGGAAAGGCACCAGGATACCCCCACTGGATCCTTCTGCTTTAGACAAGGGATGTATGTAAGGAGGCCATATAGCAACAAACAGAAGTTCTTTACAGAAAATGGGCACTGGTGCAAGCAGATATTGCTCATTGATAGCTTTTCAGAAATATGAGGCCTTACAAAAGATTAGGCTGACTCAAGTGCAAGTAGGAATTTACTGGGCCAGAAAGGAGTTGAGTTTTCCTGAAATTCCTGTCTGAACTTTAAATGAGGCCCTTGACATTGAATGTCTTCAAGGAAATCTATAACTTTACCTACTTTTTCATGATGGTGTAGATATTAATGTCTTGGAAGTGTGAGCTGACACAGGGCAGAGGTTGAAATGCAAATGTCAAAGTATTACATGGAAAGACTTACATGCCCTATTAGTACATATTTTTATTAAAAATATATAGATGTTTTTATTTTAAAAATATTCTTCCAAAAAAAAGACCCAACCAAGCCAAACCTTTTATCATAAAAACAAGTAGCTACTATGGTAATTGGATTGCACCAAAATTTGGCTCTGGCTTGTTTGTTTTTATGTCCTGCCCTCCAACAACAACAGCCTGGCAGCCTAGCACTGTAAAGGCTGGAAGTAAACTGCAAGTCTGATGGAAGAGTCTGATGGGAAGATCAATGTGCTGGCTGCAGTTTTGCACTGCTGCATTAGGAATCAAACCCAGTTTGCCCAGACAGGGCCTCAATAGTCAGTCTGCTGCTACATTTTGCTTCTCTAAGGACTCTGAATCATCCTATTCTTTGGTGTACTCCTCCCACATTCAAGGTCCCACATGAGGCAGCTTATCCTTCCCATCAAGAAAGGCTGCACAGAGGTTCCCTCATGAGTATGTGTAATATTGCTGCTGAATTGGCCAAGGATGTAATACAGAGCACCAAGAGACCAAGCACAAAGCCAGCCTAGGAGCAAAGAGCAGAGCCTTGGACTGCAGTTCCACCAAGCTCTACAGTGTACCACGGGACAAGGTCAGCTGCTTCACAGATTACTGACATGCTCTGCAGATGATGGGTTGCTAAGCAGGCAAAAAGCACAGTTTTCTTGCACTGGGTTTTTTCTGTCCTTTAGATGAGAAAAGTCTTCCAGTATACTTTATCATACTGATTTTAGTGATTCTTCATTTGTTCAGAATTATTCTGGACCACTTTTAGAAATTTTATGTGACCTGAGGAATAAGGAAAACCCAAAGTTGGGGGTTTAGTTCAATTTTCTAAAAGGAATTTTGAGTATATATCAAATAATGAAGACAAAATAACTTCTGATATCAACTTACATTTCTTCTAAGAAGGCTCAGGCTTTTCTATAAAGTATCTTTGAATCATTCAGGAATTGGTTCATTAAGCTGGGGTAGGCAGACAGATGGTATGGAAGATGGTAGCACTGTCTATCATTGCACAGTAAGGACATGGTCCATCATAAACTCTTAATAAATAACACATTTTATTGAGCCTTAACATTTCATGCAGGGACTATGCTCATGAGTTAGTCACAGTAAACTGTAGGGGAAAAAAAAAGCCACCAGAATCACTACTCTCTTCTTCTTAAGTGCAGAATAATATCTTTAAGGACTTGCCAAATAATTGAGATCATACTTTTGTTTAAAATCAGAAGAAAAATTCTTTTAACTCCAAGGGAAAAACATGTGTTAGCTGTACAAAAATCACTGTTTTAAGGCAGTGTCGAAGAATAAGGCAGCACCCACTGGATTCCTATTCCATTTTAGTTTCATACCTGTGGTCTCCAAAGTTATTAAGTGAATCAGTCATCTGGGAGGTCATTACTTATTTTCAGAAGGCGAAGCAAATTAATTTTAGAATATTTGCTTTAAACCACGCTGCATTAAAAGGTAAAGTGACACCTATGCATTTTCAGTTTCAGGCGTATAACAAAAATTGGACTTGAATTTTCATGTTTTAGAGGATTAGGAAGTTTAAAAGTAAAACCAGAAGGAAGTAAGGCTTTGCATCATGCTGGGAAACAGGCATAACAATCCATTTAGTGTGGATTTTAATAGAAAACATTCTTACATATCCCTTTATTTGTATTGAAAGGGTATTTGGTTCTGCAACATTTAAGTAAATCAGTAAAGTTTCTTACAGATAAGAAAATTGAAATTATTTCCTATTTTAAGTTTGTGGGAATCTGAGGTGGGAGGATTTTTGGCAGGCAGAAGGATTTTGGGGAGTTTAAGGAAAGTCCTTTTAGTCATCAGACTTGCTGAAAAATTCCTGTTTTCAGAAAGCTCAGCTTTATGGTGTTCATATCGTTTTCCAAAGGCTTTTCCTTATTCAAGGAAGTACCAGAATTCAGGAACACCTGTTGAGCTTTAGGGAATCCATTGCCTGATTTTTTATAGATATATAATGCGGTATCCTAAAACAGAGAAAATTAACAATCTTAGCATTATGGTGATGTTGAAAGATTACTTTGTGTCATGAAATTCAAATGTTGCTGTCATCCAGACAGCAGGTAATCTGGAAATAGGTTTATTAGCTCTTTGAGGAGCAAGGATTCATGAATACATATTGAAGACTTGAATTAATCTATTCTAACGATTTGCATTAATGCATTCTAGGAGCCCTTTTGAGTGACACAAAAAGAAAAACATGCTTTGCTCCAGTATATTAAAAATATTAGTTAAATTTTACATATCAGAATGGAATAACATTAATTAATCTTTTATAATATTTTATAAATTTCTTCTACTTTTTATAATTGCAGAAATTTTGAAATGAGTTCATCATTTCCCAATACTCCTTTCTGCTACAATGAAGCATATGATCACTTCAGTTCTGGATACCCCAATCCTGTTTCATATGTCAATGTATACACATTTAACAAGCAAAAGAGCCAACTAACTTTAAAATAGCTTCCACCTAAAACCCTGTCAGGACACCATTTCTTCTGAGCCTCACTCAACACAGCTGAATGCATTTGGGCTTTTAAAGTTTCCCTGAGAAACAGCAGTAACGAACTATTGACTTCCTCAGTCCACTTAAAGTGACAATAGACAGAGAAAAAGAAATTAACTTTCAGGACTTGAACTTTTGCACTGGTGTCTGACTGATCGTTAACAGCTTTAGCATTTGTTTAAAAGTAAGCAGACACATACCATAGATTGGGAAACAGAAAAAAATATCCTGAGTGAGTAATCTAACCTGAAAGTTACCACAAAACTGTGAAAGAAAGAAAAACATGATAAGCAACATTTCAGAGCAATGTGCTTATTTATTTAAACCTTCACCCCTTGTTTGGTGTAGACATTAGGTTACTCAAGATTTGCAAAGGATTTTTCCTGTATATATCTGGCATTGCATAAACAAAAGGAAATGAAAAAGTATATTTTATCACATGCTATTTTCAATTGCAACATTTCTTCTTCCTATACCATCTCAGCAACTAAATTATGAATGGACTATTGTCATGGTACTCCCCAGTTTAGTACTCTCACTGAGCCTCTCCAAACCATGCTGCTGCTGCTGCTCGCTCTCTCCTCCTCTGCCTTTGGCAGGATGGAGAGCAGAGTTAGAGGCACAAAAGCTAAAGATCATGGGTTGAGATAAGAATAATTCACTGGAAGCAGCAATGGGATAAGAAAATGAATGGTAAGAGCAGAAATAATAATAACAAAAAGTGATAGAGTGATTCACATGCAAAATTCTCACTGTGGAGCCCAACCTGACCACAGCCACGCCACCCTGAGCTCCCCTCCAGCTCAGAACCGGCGCTACCCAACTGCTCCCTCTGCCACGTTTACTTGACTGGAACAAACCCCTTGGCCTCATGAGAGGCTCTCCTCTGGCAATGATGTACCCAGAGGTGGCACAGAATCACCTCTGGGTCCTGGCCATGTCCCTCCTGGCTACAACAAAAATTAACCCTGTCCTGGATAGAACTGGGTCAACCATACTGTGCAAATGCTTTTGCCCAGTCCCACTTTCAAGGAGTGTGCGAGTTTGACTTTTTGAAAGACCAGTGCAGTCTGATGAGTTGATAAGCAAGGAGAAAAAAGAAATGCTTGATGTGAGAAGCATTGATTCCCTTTTGAGTCTGACTGAAGTGCCTTATACATGCCAGGGGCTCACTAGAGGTTTATGAGAAAGTTTTCTTTAGTTTTGTTTGGAAATCAAGCTCTTGCTTTGATTTTGGTACCTGCACACAAAATTGGCACAGGAGACATGTTGGTGCAGATGGGCCAGACTGTATTTCTGCCACTGGTAGACTTGGCTCAAAGGGACAATGGGCCCTGATCCTGTCACACAAAAATGTTCTCTCTTCAGCTCTTTACAAATTCTGAGGAAAATTTTCTGTTACTTTGCCAAAAAGCAAAATTAGCAGATTCACTGAAATGAAATACATGATCTAGCTGCTAGTGCGAAATCACAAATGAACAAGAAATTAATGAAGACAGCTCCATGTAAGGTCAGAAAAGAAGAGACAGGTCTGTCAACCTTTTGCAAAAGTTTAGTATCATTCTAAAGTTTATTCACATATGCCACATCCTGTAGCAGTTGCTTGACAAATGACAACACTGGAACCATGCTATTTATTACTACACACTTGGTAACTTTTTCTTCTCCTCCTTCTTTCATAAACACATTGGCTGAGAATCACTGTTTTGCAGCTGCCAGATGCAATAAATTTCAGGCACACTCACATTCCTAACTTTCTTTTCTCAAAGAAAAGGCAAACGCTGTAAAATTTAGTAAACAACTAGCCTGCAAACTGAAAACACCCCAAACTCCTGCCTGATAATGTCCCTCATACAGGATTGAAATCAATTTAAGACAGCAGTTCATAATTAGATTTTTTGGTCAGAGAAGGAAGGGGTAAAGTGTGGATTTCATTTCCTTGGAAAACATGAAGATTTTTAAAAATTTAACTTGTGAATTTGTTAGCTTTCTCTGTGATAGGCACAATGGCTAGTCAAGAGCATCACTTTTCCAGAGACAGAGAGGGACAGACGCTAGTCACGGCATAAAGGAAGGGACTTGGTGCATCCATCAGAGAAGAACACCTCTGAACCTTAGGAAAGGCTGAATTTGAATCTGGCATTTAGTGTTTAGGCTCATTTCTAGAAAAAACACTTCTGCTGCGCATGCTGCAAAAAATGGAAGAGTGATTCACTACAACATGCTGGCCAAAAACAAAGCCTCCCATTCTGTTCAGAAGCAGAAGTTCACTCTGGAGCCTGCAATAGAGCTGAATCCTGATTAAAAGCTCATAATAATGAGCGGGAGATTTCAAGTGGGTGGGAGTGGCTTTGAATCCAGTTGAATTCCATTCTGTGCTTTAAATATTCCTCATCCTTCCTCCACACCTGCATATCAGCAGCCATGTTGAGGAAGTCCAGAGTAGCAGGCTGGGACGTCAAGGGCTCAGCAAAAGCTCTCTGAGAGTCCAGTCCTCTTCCCCATCTTTTTAACAGTGTTGATTTTCCTCCTTGTCTTCCAGACTTTTCTTTGCTAATGTAATTTGGATTTAAAACATTCTGAAATTGTAATTCCACATTCTTGCCTTGAAGAAAATTACAAACAAAGATATGTTAATAAGATTCATACTCAAATGGACTAAAGGGAGAAATCATGGGAGAAAATGTGACAGTGATACAAACCTACTGTATGAAAATCTACTGAGTTAGATGACTTTCAGAAACTCCTACGAATACCCTGAAACTATTCTTTAAACTAATGCTTTCATCCAACAGCTGCTCACAACTGGAGAGTTTATAGGTCTATTATAAGCCTGCCAAGAGTACTGTGGTCAAAGACAAGTCCAAATAGCCTCTCTGAAAAAATCCAAATTGGGAAAAAACTGTTTGGGTTATTTGACATTTGGACAGAAAAAAGCAAAATAAAACTCAATGCATAACTAACAATTGCCATCTGCCATGCTAGAAATTGGTATTTTCACTTCCCAAGATAAAAAACAATAGGCTGATATGAGGTTCTTACTCCTGACTGTAAGTGACTATTTTGAGACGGAAGTTGCTTCTGATTTTAAACATTAGAATCTAACTTTAAATTAGCTGACAAATCACAACAGTCAGAGTAAGCATGCAAAGACAGAAAGGAGGAAAGATGCAAGATCCTGACTAAGCAGTAGGCCTTTTGCACATTTCCCAGCAAAGAAAAAAAAAATAAAAGGAAAAAAGATCCATAAAACAAATACAGGAAATCATTCAGCCTAAAAATTTAAAAAGCAACCCAGAAAAGAAATTAGGTAAATGTGCCAAATAAACATATATATTTCTGCAGCTGCTATCAAAACTCAAAATAAACCTCTCTCCATATTGAGGTGTCCACATTGAAAACTATCCATTATATACATTTCCAGTGAGGTCCTCCAGGCCCAGGAGCTGGGATCTGGCAGATCAGGAGGGGATTTGCCTAAGAGTTTTACATTGATCTCAGTTGCGCTGACCATATCTCCCATCCTCCAGGTTCAACAATTGG
Organism: Cisticola juncidis; assembly: GCA_013400215.1. Taxonomy (NCBI): domain Eukaryota; kingdom Metazoa; phylum Chordata; class Aves; order Passeriformes; family Cisticolidae; genus Cisticola; species Cisticola juncidis. The sequence goes on along the minus strand of VXBR01005532.1, from coordinate 1,959,486 downwards.
ACAGTGCATCTTGGAGAGCAATTTTCTTCTGCTTTTCAAAACCACTTGGAGCAGACATTGGGATTATTCCCAGTATCTAGAACAGGACAGACGGACACAGTAGTTTCCTTAGGCAGGCCATTCTGATTTTTTTCAGAAATCGGTCTCTGTGGGTTTTTTTGGCAGTAGTTCTCAATCTCTTGCCAGCTCAAATAACCTGCCAGAAGCCTTTGACTATTGCCATTCCCCATGCCAGGCTAATAGTTCTGTGTTTCTGTGCCTACTGCTCATTCCAGGCAATTGTGCTCTGTGACATTGTTATGGGACTCAGATCAGGCTCATTGATTCTTGCAAGGTAAACAGGCCCATAGACAATATGCTAAAGAGCTCAACTAATCCAGAAATAATCCCGCTATTAAAGCTGTTTCTTCACAATGAAAATTAAAGGGGAGGGGGTGGGTAAAGGTCAGGAGCAAAAATGAACATCTAATGAACATAATCCTGCCAGACTGACGTGACATGCTGTGTTGATTCTTCTGGAGGGTGAGCAGGCAGTGTGCATATGTATGTGTTTGAGAACACACACATCCTGAAGAATTCTGGAATACAGTAATTTTACAGCTCCAGAAATGTCACCATAAATTATATATACAGTGAAAACAGAAAAAAAAAAAAAAAAAAAAAAAAAAAAAAACCACCTTTTTCTGGAAATCTTAGCTATGACATCTTTGGCACCTCACCAAGAAAATCTTTACTTTACATGGCATTTTTGTGATCCTAATTATTTAAACTTAATTTTGACCAGAGTAAGATCCTGCACCAGTCTTCCCTGCCAGTCTAAATACCTAGCTGAGGTTGTTTTACTTCTGAGTTTATTATAAGATTATATCACTTTCTTTAATAAGGACAAAAGACAAGTTTCCTTGATGTCCAACATCAAAAGCCACATGTAACTGTCACACACTTAAAGCATAAATGCTCAGATGGTTCAGACTGTCACACTGGGTCTCTGTTCTAAAATCCAGTCTAGGAAAGAGATCAAGACATCTTGTCTCAATTCACATACAGAAGATACTTAGAAGAAGCATTTGGTAGTGTTAACACATTTAGAAATTTCAAAGTGAGTAGCAGCTAGGAGGGCCTTTTACTGCAAAGAGATTTTCCAGTGGCAATATGCTGATCTAACTGAAGGATAGCCTTTTGTCCATTGATTATCCCATCACAAGGCTATCAAAAGCTACTCCCTGAAGAAAAAAATAAAAGACCATTTATCTTGTCATATGAAGTGATAAATCATAATGTTTGAGATAACTGTGTTAGTGTGTATTTTTCAGTTTATTTCTGGCTAACCAAGGTGAATGATATTGCAAAAGACACAGCAAAGGCGTCTCTTTATTATCCAGGACATACAAATAACATATAGATAAGTGTGCCACTCTAGACCACAGAGAACATTTGCCAAAACTAGCTAGAAGAACTTTGGAGACAAAATTTTCATCTCCAGAAAATACGTTGACCTTCAGTTTCTCTATGCTTTTGAAAGTCACTGGATTACAGCTGTAAATCACATTAGACCATCAATGCTACAGCAAAATGCTCTCAAAAACCCCGAGGTTGACCAATATTTGAGTCTTCTTTTACCAAAAGGGACAGATGAAGAAATTAGAGAAAGTTCTTTCAATCATTTTAGAGATTTTTACTCTTACAATTTTTTCTCATTTTATGTGTTCCCATCTCCTTTGAATGGTTACCAACTTTTGACCCAAATAGAACTTCAAAACAGACTTTTATTTGGAACAATAACCCTGCCTCAAAAAGCATAATGCTATCTTGCTCAATTTACTAACGGCAACAAAACCCAATTAAGGACTGAATTTGTGCCAAAATGAAAATCTGGGTTGGTTGACGGTTTTTGTAGAAAAACCTGTTAATGATTTCATATAACTACAAAGTCTTGATCTTTGCAGATACATTTACCCCTCAAACAAATTATCAGAGACAGTACTATATTCTAAACCAGACAAGAGAAAAAAAAATTAAAAAGACCACCATCAGAGGAAAAATTACCAGTATTGTTCTCCAGCAACACAGCAACTGTTCATTTTTTCTGGCCATTGCAACACACAAGTAACCACTACTCTTCAGATGATATGACACACTCATACTAACAGTGATTCTCCTCCCATCTCAAGAGGATTATTTAACATTTCTTTCTGAGGTCTTTTACGAACCAAATATTTGTTCCCATTCTGCACATCCTGAGTGCTGATCCCAAACTCGTTTGCTAGAATAAGTGTGTTCTAGTGTATGTTCTTTTGCATGAATAATTTGTATAATAATCTACTTTCCTTTCCCCACATGACTGGATTAAAGTTTTATGGGGCACAGGGTAAAACCAAACAATATGAATAATCTTATTGTCATTGTCACCAACTTTCACAGCAATTCTGTTTTCATGTTTTCCTCATTCCATCCTTTTCCTCCTCCCTTTTTAGACAATTAATTTCTCAACTTGCTGTCCCTCAGTCTGAAGTCTTCCCTGCTGCTCACATGAAACAGTGTAAGTTACTGACTGTTGAAAACTTCAGCTGAAATGCAGCCAGGTCAAGATGAGGTTATATAAAAGTTTAAAGGCAACATTTTTAGGTCACATTCTCAGCAGCGCAGATTCCAAATGTTTCAGTAAGCAGACTGCATTTAACACTCTAGCTGACAGTATTAATTAAATTAATACCGTGCCTATAGACAGTTCATAAAAGGGCATTTTTAGCATGCACACCCTATTAGCACATGCTGTGTTTGTACCATTCCCAAACTACCTATACAGCCAGGCATTTATTTGTACTCAGGCACAGAAAGGAAGAATATTTAAAGTAGTTGTAATAGCAAAAATAATTTATTTAAAAAGGTGGCTTTTCTTTTCTTTCCCACTCTGCGTAAAGATTAGCTAATCTTTGAAATTACAAACAAATTTAAAAGCCTAGTCATTCTAAATACTTTATACTGTGCATGCTTATTTTCCTTTCCTAATACCATTGCATGTGCCAACTCTTATCACTGTGAAGAATCTCCACTACATAAAACTTTAGTTTTGACTTTTTTCCCTTAGTAAAATGGCCTTTATGCTATTTTGGTTATGCATTCTTATAACTGGAGATTTGTTTGAGCATTTTAGATATGAAACCTCTTTGTAACTTTGGAATGTATTCTCTTTGGCTACAAATTTTGAGAAAACTTATTTCTTCATAGTTTCAATAAATTGAGTCCATGACTTTAGTCATGAATGGACCAGAAAAGAGCAATAATATAGCTCCAACACCTGGCCAAAACCTATTAGTCAGAAAAATATCACTACATTTTCCTTGTGCATTTCCTTAAATTATTTTTGAAAAAGTTTTCTAGTGAACTAGTACAAAACATTACCTCCTATTTCCTGCTGGCTTCTGACTGAAATGGATAAGTTAAAGTCTATCATCAATTGAATCTATCTAAGCAATGTATTATTCAGCACAGATAGAATTTTTTAAATGCTCTGAATTCACAACAGTACTGTATCTTTGATATGCTGTATGTATTTCATGGCTATCCTACCATTTGTGCTATGGTCCTCATTGATGGGTGATCTGAGGAATGAAAAATTGATTTGGCTTCTACATGGCAACCAAAGCAAGTGAAGGACAAGGCCCCGATAGGTAGGCTGTTCTTCATTTGTTCTCCCCCTGAGTATACTTATAAATGTTCTCTTCCTTTCCTTTTTCCTTTCCAAGTTCAAATTTTTCACTTCCTACAGTTACTCATCTTTATGTGAAAACCTCTGTGGTTGTTTTATTGCTAGACAAATTTACAGTTTAATAATTGCTTATGCAGAATTATACAAGCTGAGAAGGTAAAGAATTAAGAACAAAACCAACATACCACAACAGGGTGAGCTTCCAACTGTAGAAATAACAATGGTAATTAAAAATGAGTTCTGCAATGATAAAACTGTTTTATCTATAAAAAGGAAATCATATAAAATACTCATGGTGTTGCTAATATCCTTGCATGATGAAACAACTGCAAGCTAGTGTCCTTAAAGCATCGTTTAGGAGGAGAAAGAAATAAGCCCAAAACTCTAAAAACAGGTGGATTACCACACATTAGCTAGCATTCCCTCCATAAACATATCAATATATGTATTATAAACCCTGTCAGAATTTCACTTTTGTGGTTAGAATTGATATGCCAACTAAAAACCCCATAACGTTTATATACATTCTTTCTGCATTTTGTTTTTATGTATTCAGTTTTAGAGTCCTCTTTAACCCATTAATATTTTAGTATCTTTTATATGAATGAACTATGAAGAAGTTTAAGACACAGAATGTCTCATTTAAATGAAGAAAACTCGTGTTTCCTCTCCATCAAAACATGATGTGGCTACCAATATATTCCCCTTGTTGAGGATGCCCTTAAAGAAGAACAAGAGTGTTTTGATGGACAATCTCCTACACAGGAAAAACATGTGGATTGCAATGCAGTCAACAGCAGCTACCTCATTCAGGGCTACCTCATTCCCAAAATCACGGTCATAACTAGGACAGCAGCCTCTGACTACTGGCATGTTCCAATCTGTAAAAGCTAACCCTCTCTCACAACCTTATGCTGAGGTACCGAAAACCATGCAGAATGTCCTGCTTCCAGTTAAGTTCATACATTTAGATGCTTGCTTCCAAAATCAAGACCTCAGCAGCCTGGAGAGTTTCTCCACAAACACCCCATTCCTTAACGTATTATAGACAATGCGGTTTGGATTTATGCTTTTTTTCCTTTCTTCCCCTTCAGCCTACATTGGCTACCTGACCTCAAATAACACCTTCCAACAAAAAAAAAAAAAAAAAAAAAAAAGGAAGTCGCTTACTTTTTCATGCCAATCCACATACCACATTCCACAGCCTTTTTAGTTTCTAACTCCTGAAAGCTCTGATTAAACATGTCTTCCTACTTGTTTGTAGAATGGCTATTTTATGTGGAGTATCACTGGTTCAGAAATAAAACCTTAAACACAAAGCAACACTGAGTGATTTATTCAGCAATACAGGGGCAGCTTCTAGTAGACGATGAACTGAAAAGCCACATGCAGAGTTATGAACACCAGAATCTAAACATTTTCCTGATTTTAATTTTTTTTTGTCTATTTTTATCTAAAGGCAGAAATACTGTTTATCTCACCCTGAGGATATACACATTATTAAATGCAACATACACATACTTTATCTGCTTATGTTTCTGCAAGTGAATTGGGAGCTGTACGTTTTCCCTGGTTTGTGACTCTAGGTCATACTCTGAAATATGTTCTAGCAGTTTCAGTTTTCTAGCATCTCTACATTGAATACTATCCTGTCTTCAGCATGATAAAAAAGTTGTTCAGAGCTACAATGCTAGAATTTGGTTTTTTAGGCCTCTTTAGCATATGGAGTATGTTTGTAGGAAGAGCCATAAGGGGAGAATACATACACTGAAATTCCCAGTTTCTCAGACAGAAACTTTGTGAAGTTTGAGAGTTGTTTCTCAATCAGTAATTTACAATGAAGGAGAAAAGAAGAAAGAAAATTCACAGTGTCCAGAAAGGACAGGCACTTTGGATTTAAAATGGTATAATTTAAATCTGTTCATGCCTGAGAACATGTGCAAAGATACTGGATGTGCACAACTGCATGCAGCAGTCAACAATCTAGAGATTCTGCACTGATGAATTACACTTCTAATAAGTACATTTGGCACCACTCTGCACTGGGAAACTACAGGTAGTTAAAATTTTCTAAGAGAAAATTGCAGCTAGTATCCTCAAATCTTAACTTTTATCACTTGCAAAAAATGTTATGCTGCCAATGTGAGGCAGTACAGTATTTTGTCTACCTGTTGAGGAAAAGCCTGGAAACAAAGACTCAGTGTTTGTCTAACTGAACAATGGAGATAGTCTTGTATTAATTCCACTCACAGACTGAGCCAGCTAGACTTGCACAGCTGTGGTACAGAGACGCTGCCGGTTAGTGCTGTGCCACAGTTATTAAGCATTGCTGCAAGGCTGTACATTTCACTTCAGACCTGTTGCCAAGATGTAAGGTAGTATGTACTCCTAGACAGAAACTCAAATTACATTCCATCTTATGCCTTATTTATGCCTTGGCTGGATGTTTTCAGATAGGTTCCTTTGGACAAAATTTTCCAAACAGCCTTCAAGTTTCCTGCCTTTACCATTGCAGGAAATCAGGCTTATTCTTAGGAATCAAATCGTTTACATTTGGCCAGTACATCCAAGGCTGTTCTGCAGGAACACAAATTTTGCACTGGCAGTTTTCACAAATCTTATTGTCAAGACTATCCTTTGTGCCTCTATTTTCCATCTCTATAATTGAATAATATAAGTCTACAAATATTTAATTAATATTCTTGAGTACTTCTGTAATAAATGCTTTAATACTGACAGTAACTTCCAAGACTTGCTGGCTTGCTCTGAGTAGTTATATCAGATTTTTGTTCTTAGCCAACTTACCTCAGCAAAGTTGGCTAAAACCATGTTGAGATGCAAACTGCTCTACCTTATAAACAGTCTTGTATACAAAAAACTAAATTGAAATTCATCACAGTGAAGACCAACTCCTGTATATATGAACAAGAAATTAAATTCAATGCAAAAATAACTGGCGGGACAACAAAAAACATTGACAGGACTGAAGGCCCTGTATTAAACCGCAGGCAGCATAAAAATTGATGATATGACATCTTGCAAAACTAAAATTCAAGGAAAGAAAGAGGAGACCACTGTCATGCCAGTACACACTACCAGAAATATTCTATACATACGAGACTAAAATTTTTCCCTAAGTCTTATTAAGGCTTTAGATGGAGAATTACATTGCATAAGAGTTTTTAAACCATGCTTTTCACAAAAGCTAAAGAGAAGCTGGAAAAAGTCCAAAGTAGAGATAAAGAGGTTCAGAAAATATGAACTATGAAGAGAGATTAAAGAAATTGGCTTTGTTTAGTCTAGAAGACTGAGGAAAGACATGATAGGAGACTTTCATACATACAAGATTGCTTGTAAGGGGACAGCAACCAATCTCTACGTCTACTGAAGGAAGGACAAGAAGAAATCAGAGTCATTTCCAGTACAGAAAAATGTACTGTGAAGGCAGCTCTACAAGAAGAGAGATGTAAGCAAGCTGCATGGAGAAGCTGTGGAACTAAATTGAACAAAAGGTTTACGAAAACAGGTTGGGCAATTGGAAATGGTTTGCTGCACTTGAGCCTTTTTAAGCTCTCTTAAAGTACTGGAAGGTGCTATAAGGTCTCCTTGGAGCCTTCTCTTCTGCAGGATGAACATCCACACTCTCAGCCTGTTTACACAGGAGAGGTGCTTCAGCTCTCAAATCATTTTCATGGCCCTCCTCTGGCCTTGCTCCAGCAGGTCCACAAACTAATTATACTGGAAGTCCCAGAGCTGGATGCAGTACTTTGGTCTCACTGGGGTCTCACAAGGGCAGAGCAGAGAGGAAGAAACCCTCCCTCAACCTGCTGACCATGTTTCTTTTGATGCAGCCCAGCACATGAATAGCTGTCGGGGTTGCAAGTGCACATTGCTGGGTCATGCTGAGCTTCTCAACTATCAACACTCCCAAGTGGTTCTGCTTATGGCTGCTTTCAATCTGTTCTCTGCCCAACCTGCATTCATGCTTAGGATTGCCCTAAAACTGATGCAGGATCTTGCACTTGGCCTTGTTGAACTTCATGAGGGTTGCATAGGCCAACCTTCTAAGTTTGTCAAGATCCCTCTGTGTAGCATCCCAATTTGGGTTGTCTTTCTTTAGTCAGATGCCACTTTTCATAGGACCTGTTAGAACTTCCTTGAAAAAGCTGCTCCTCTGCTGACTTTGTGTTTGACTGTGCTTGAAAAGTTTTAAAATTATCAGGGGGATAGAAAGAGAGCAATTTGTTACACAGACATATCCAAACAGACACAGAGCATGATCACAGATGTCTCATCTCCTTAAAAAATTTGGCTAAAAAGAAATCTACCCACATTTAAATCACAGACAAAGCAGTTTTGTATATATATATATATACACTCTCAGTTCCTAGGAACTATTTTCACTGTCATGTTTGTTGTACTGAAGTTCTTGCTAACAAAGTGAGACTACTAAAAGAATATGCTAGGCTGTAACTTCAAGGCCCATGTGTCCCTAGTAATTTCCTGAAGAACTTCCAAATATTGAGTGAAAGTATCCCTAGGCTGACCTGTTGCAGAGCACTGCTTGTGTTTTCGTTCTGTTTTGCAGACCAAGTCTGGAGCCTCAAAAGGGCCACAGAATTATTCCTCACTACAGATCAAAATTTTTGATGTCTCTAATATTACTGGAGTTTCAGACTGTCCTATTTCAGATATCATTTGAGGTTTTATTTCAGAGAATGGAGAGGTGTCTGGATAGTGGAAAATATTAGTTTTATTTTTTCAGGGGAAAGAGCTACACATCAGACTCTTTCAGCTCCTGCATGACTCTCCAGAACTGCTTACTCTACTCTACTCTACCTGCTGTGCAACTTGGCAATGCTACAGTATCAAGTAAACTGCTAAGACAACTTTCTCAAAATTTCCTCCCATTCCCGGCAAAGTAATTAAAGTGACACAATTTGGGAGACAAATGTAATTATTATAGATATAATGCTATATGTGATTTGAATTTAGAAAGCATGAGTAACAGCAGGCTGCACTTATGTCATGGATTAACCCAGCAAGCACCTAAACATCACATAGCCACTCACTCCCCCCCATCAGTGGGATGGGATAGAGAATCAGAAGAAAAACAAATAAAATCTGTGAGTTAAGATAAAGATTAAAAGGATAGAAAAAGAAAGGAAAAATAATGACAACAATAGTGCTATTTGTTATTACTATTATAAGAATCAAAATACACAGGCAAAGCCCAATGTAATTGCTCACCACTCACTGACCAATGCCCAGCCGGTTCCCAAGCAGTGAGCCACCATTCCCATGCCAATTCCCCAGCTTTGTTGTACTGCATGATGCCACATAGTATGGAACATTCCTCTGGCCAGTTAGGATCAGCTGTCCTGGCTGTATCCCTTCCCAGCTTCTTGTGCCTCCCAGACTACTCTCTGGTAGAGTGGGGTGAGAAGCTGAAAAGTTCTTGGCTCAATATAAGCACTACATAGTAACAACTTAAACAGCAGTGTGTTATCAACATTATTCTCATCCTAATTCCAAAACACAGCACTGTACCAGCTAATAGGAAGAAAATTAACTCTATCCCAGACAAAATCAGGATAACTTCTAATAAAACCATGTAAGAGCCTGGTTCTGAACAATTTTTGACTGTGTGTGAGGAGGTCAACAGGGATAATGATGTATGTAAAATCTATAGGAACAGGAAAGGCTTTGCAGTATTCAACACAACTATTATGACCTCCGGGATAAAGAAAAGGCTAGACATAATATGTACCCATATTTTTTATCAACTTTTCACCTCATGTATATACATTATGGGGCTTGCAGTTCCACTAAGTAGCAGACTGCTTGGGAGTTTCAGCTGGGGTGTGTCAAGGATTCTTAGTCATAAGTTTCATAGATCATTTTATTTGCTCAAAATAATCTCTTGGCAAGACATCTTACTTCCCTGCCCCCAAGGCATTGTTTGTAATAAAAGCCTGAAAATAACTATACCAGGCAATTTTGTTATTCAGTCTCCTTTTTCAACATGAAATGGAATCTCTTCCAGTTTGTGTTCTTCCTAATGTGGTTATTCTTACTCTTTACATGCATATTGGGCAACTGGTGCTGCATCAAACTATGCAGAAATTTGTGCAGAATAAGGGAATGACTAAATGCCAGTATTCTTTATTTTACAGCTCAGTTGTGAAGTTCATCCTTTATCTAATCTTGTTAACTCTAGACCAAGATCATAAGACAGACTGTAATATAGACAGATAAGTAGAAAAAAGCAGAGAGCTACACATATTGTGACAACAGAGAGAGGACACTGGAAATTACAAACCAGGCGTTTTATATTTCTGTCCCTTCTAGACACTCCATTTTAAGCAACTGCCCTTTAAGAAACTCCAGGCACATCACTTCCTAGTACAAAGTTAATCTTCCCTCTCATGAGCACATTACTGTTTATTCATCAATTCTTAGTTATTTTAAACACATATCTTTCAAGTTGTGTAATGACAGAACAGTCCTTTTTTAATATACAAGTTATTCGTTTTTTCTACCGCATGACTGCCAGCAACACCCAGCTATGTATTGCACAGATCTTTTAATGCCTTTTTTCTTGATGATTGGAAGATATTATGCAATATTAAGTAATTAATAGCATTTTTAAGAGTGTTCCATCGGATCTGCAAATAATTGATTGCTTCTGCCTAATTAAAAGAAGAAAAGAACAGGGTAAAGATTTGCATAGGATATGGTATTTTGCTCAAGCGTGGTTTCATGCTGTGGCAAAATGTGTATGTTTTGTCTTGTTCACAATCAATTCTGCCAGATTGTGTAATATGAAGGTAATGGAGACGAAAGATGCTCTGATAGGTGAACAAAAAGTTAAGTCTCTTTTTCACTTCATCTGTGATTATGTTGTGAGGAATATAAGCTCTGCAGCTGCTTGTTTATAACTCATGAAAACACACTGGGACACAGATTGCTAACGGATGCAAACGAACAGCTTTCTTTCACTTCATAGGATCAAAGGTCCCAGTATATAAATGTACAAACGTGTACTTATGGTCACCTCTGTTGAATAAAACATCTGAAAACGCATGTCCACAAGTATGTCCACAAGAATTCTAATGAAAACCAAGGAAACCCTACCATGTGCTTGAATTTGAATGCATGCTCTAATGATTCACTGACTAGAAATACTTCACTGAGGCAGAGACTAGATGCCTATATCTACAGTTACTTTTGATCTGCTGCTTACAAAGGAAGTACATGAAAAAGCCTTTTGATAGAGAATACTGGGGTTTTCCTCTTTGTGCCTTCACAGACAAAAGAAACCAACTTGAACTCTGAAGTACAGTAAATGTTTTTAGTTTCAGGAATAGAGTTCAGGGGTGTTTTTTTGATTCATGATGCAAATTCTCAATATTTCTTTAAAAGAAATGCTTTTTCCTTCCAGGGCAAAAAAAGGCTTAAAATTGCTGAATTTCTTCACTTTTTCTGGTGAAAAAAACGCTACTAGCATTACACTGGTACAAAACTATATGCAATCCTGCATATAGCAGAAAATTTCATCACTCAGTTAATCCCTTCAAAGTATTCTTCTTTTTAAATTGTAGTACATTTTGAAAACTCCAAAATATGACTCTCAGTAAATAAATGTGCTGCACACACACTACAATTTAGAAGAAATGAAAACATTTCTGTTTTTTTAAGGGGCAAGAGCTCAACTCAATGAATTAGCTATCCATTAATCAGACACTGCAATTTCCCACACTGTTTTGGTATGGGAAAAGGTCTAATTTTGATGGAAGAACTTCAAAACCAAAAATATCAAATCTGACTTGTGCATGTAGACAGATTACAACTGTGATTAGCACACAAAATATGGCTGCAAAAAAAGAACACTGATAAGCAAGGTATTCTTGTCAAGAACATAGGCATCAATATATTTTTTACTCCAAATTATGTAGAATATCTCTTTCAGAGACATGACACAGATTGGCCAAACAGCAATGTCCTGAATACCTCCCCAGAGGGAAAGGGTTATGCCCTGCATTGAAATCTGCACTCTTCCAACAGTTATCCACCTCCCCTTGGGAGGCAACCATTAGCCTCCTTACTGTCAGGACAATAAACACCAACAGAGGACATGCCACAGAAAGTCATAAATGGTGAGATCCTTCTCATCTGACTTTAGCTACTGTCCTAGTTTCAGCCAGGACAGGCTTATTTCTTTACAGTAGCCAGGAAGGGGGCGTGGCCAGGCCCTAATGTTATTCAACACCATCTCACATCACTTTCCAGGGACTGGATTCCTGTCAGAAGNTGTACTTATGGTCACCTCTGTTGAATAAAACATCTGAAAACGCATGTCCACAAGTATGTCCACAAGAATTCTAATGAAAACCAAGGAAACCCTACCATGTGCTTGAATTTGAATGCATGCTCTAATGATTCACTGACAAGAAATACTTCACTGAGGCAGAGACTAGATGCCTATATCTACAGTTACTTTTGATCTGCTGCTTACAAAGGAAGTACATGAAAAAGCCTTTTGATAGAGAATACTGGGGTTTTCCTCTTTGTGCCTTCACAGACAAAAGAAACCAACTTGAACTCTGAAGTACAGTAAATGTTTTTAGTTTCAGGAATAGAGTTCAGGGGTGTTTTTTTGATTCATGATGCAAATTCTCAATATTTCTTTAAAAGAAATGCTTTTTCCTTCCAGGGCAAAAAAAGGCTTAAAATTGCTGAATTTCTTCACTTTTTCTGGTGAAAAAAACGCTACTAGCATTACACTGGTACAAAACTATATGCAATCCTGCATATAGCAGAAAATTTCATCACTCAGTTAATCCCTTCAAAGTATTCTTCTTTTTAAATTGTAGTACATTTTGAAAACTCCAAAATATGACTCTCAGTAAATAAATGTGCTGCACACACACTACAATTTAGAAGAAATGAAAACATTTCTGTTTTTTTAAGGGGCAAGAGCTCAACTCAATGAATTAGCTATCCATTAATCAGACACTGCAATTTCCCACACTGTTTTGGTATGGGAAAAGGTCTAATTTTGATGGAAGAACTTCAAAACCAAAAATATCAAATCTGACTTGTGCATGTAGACAGATTACAACTGTGATTAGCACACAAAATATGGCTGCAAAAAAAGGACACTGATAAGCAAGGTATTCTTGTCAAGAACATAGGCATCAATATATTTTTTACTCCAAATTATGTAGAATATCTCTTTCAGAGACATGACACAGATTGGCCAAACAGCAATGTCCTGAATACCTCCCCAGAGGGAAAGGGTTATGCCCTGCATTGAAATCTGCACTCTTCCAACAGTTATCCACCTCCCCTTGGGAGGCAACCATTAGCCTCCTTACTGTCAGGACAATAAACACCAACAGAGGACATGCCACAGAAAGTCATAAATGGTGAGATCCTTCTCATCTGACTTTAGCTACTGTCCTAGTTTCAGCCAGGACAGGCTTATTTCTTTACAGTAGCCAGGAAGGGGGCGTGGCCAGGCCCTAATGTTATTCAACACCATCTCACATCACTTTCCAGGGACTGGATTCCTGTCAGAAGAAGAAATTGTGGTGGGCAAAACACTCTGGTATTGCTTTACTTTGCCTCTGTCATGGGCAGGTACACCTTCCACTAGACCAAGTTGCTCAGAGCCCCACCCAGCCCACTCTTCCAGAGATGGAATAAAGAATGTTATCCTAGTATCTAATCTAAATCTACTCTCTTTCAGTGTGAAGGCATTACCCCTTTTCCCCTACATGCCCTTGTGAAAAGTTCCTCTCCAGCTCTCTTGTAGGCTCCCTTCAGGTAGTGAAAGACCACAATAAAGTCAATCCACAGCCTTCTACAGGCTGAACAATCACAATACTTTAAGCTTTTCCTTATAGGAGAGGTGCTCCATCTCTCTTATCAACTTGGTGGCCCTCCTCTGGAGTCACTGCAGCAGGTCCCTGTCCTTGCTGTGCTGGCACCCAGAGCTGGATGCAGCCGTGCAGGAGGGNTGCAGCCCTGCAGGAGGGGTCTCAGCAGAGCAGAGCAGAGGGGCAGAACCCCCTCCCTGGCCCTGCTGTCCACCCTGCTCTGGATGCAGCCCAGGACACGTTTGGCTCTCGGGGCTGGCAGTGCCCATGGCTGGGTCATGTCCAGACTCTCACCCAGCAGCACCCCCAGGTCCTTCTGGGCAGGGCTGCTCCCATCTGTTCAGCCCCAGCTTGTGTTGATACTGGGGGTTGACCTGGGTGCAGCGCCCAGAACTTGGCCTTGCTAAATCTCATGAGATTTCCATGGTTCCTGAGCTTGTCCTGGTCCATCTGCATGGTATACCATCCTTCAGATGTGGCAGCTCCCACCACTCAGCTTGGTGTCACCTGCGAGCTTGACGATCCCTTCACCTATGTAATTGAGAAGGACATTAAATAGAACTGGTCCCAGCCCTTGAGGGACTCATGTCCATCAGGACTCTGAGCCCTTAACCACCATCTGCTGGATGTGACCGTCCAACCAATTCCTTATCCAGCAAACAGGGAACAGATAAGGTCTTCTTTCTTGTACCATTATACTTACTGAAGCAAAATACTCTGTGAGATATGATACTGGATTCACTACGCTCTTCAGCATTCTGCTGAGAATACTGACTGCAAGAAGGGAGAAAAATTATCTCAACTAGCATAGAATGTTAAACCTGTCCAGGTTAGAGCATTCCATGTATCTTGCATGCTCTCTCTCTTGCTGATCTTTTAGGCTTCATTTACTGATAGGGCTCTCATCATCACCATTATTTCTCTGCTCTCTCAGTTCTTTATCTTAAGACACTTGAGGTTTTTTGTCTATGAATCACTGTACAGTAAAGAGGCCTACTTCAGACGGTATACTCTATCTTCTAAGTTAAAAGGGCAGACAATAATTTTGGCTTTGCACTAATATACACAATTCTGCAACTATCTCATTCTTTGGGTCAAGAATTTCCCAGAGCATTTCCTAGGATAATCCGTAGTGCAGTATTTCCTCCTCGTACATCAGCCAGCACAATTGTCTGATGCATTTTACACAGTTCAGAGTCCAACTCAGTCACCGCTCACTCCAATTTTCCCTCACCACACACGCAATTGCCTGACTAGGTCCTTCTCGCTCACTGACACTCCACTTTCCACAGGAGCACATGCCAAGCATACAGAGGCCAGGGAACGCAGAGGAATTAACCATTTTTGGAATTCGATTACTTCAAAGCCACTTCACACTCTCAAATCACTTTAAGTCATTCAGAATATGACATGATGTAATGAACCTACCTTTTAACTTTAGATTTCCTGTTACCTGGAATTCATATTACATGGGAAATTCTTAGCTGAAGTAGTGTTAGTCATTTTGTTTATTAAACAAAGCTGCTATGGGAGTCTCAGCTGCAGGACAGCAATAGTAATTTCATTCCTAAGGTCAAGTTGTTTGAGGATCATGCCCACACCTTTCTCCAGTGACAGGGAGAGGTGGAGTGGAAAGGAGACAGCAGGTTCCCGCTCCTCCGTCCTCTCTTCTCTCTTGCCCCACAGGCCCCGGCACTTCCAAAACTGGGCAGGAAGGGCTGACGAGAATTCACGTTGTTCCCCTTTTGTGAACCCAGTGTCCTGTGTGCCGTGTATTGGAACCAGCGGGCAGGCAGAGAAGGTCTCATTAAGTGAATTGGGTTAATTAGGGGAAGGATGCTTTCACCAGCGCCTCAGACCGGCCGGAGGCAGTGGAGTCTGGGCGCACCTCTCCTCCAGGGTCCCGCCAGGTGCCGGCCGAGGGACGCGGCCCCCTGCGCCGGTGGGGGCGGCCCCGGGGCCGCACGGCAGGGCCGGG